>LPNX010959531.1:567672-663968 GCA_001517045.1 Pseudotsuga menziesii
TCGCTCTGATTAAGGAGCTAACCCGATGAGGACATCAAGTGAGACCCTTATATAACAATGTATAGCCACCCAAGGATTTGACCCCGAGATCTTCTACTCATAACTTATAGCACTCAACCACTTGAGCTAGCCCATCGGCATATATATATATATATATATCATTGTTGTTTATGAAAACATTTTATACTGCAATATTTAATTTCAAATAAATTTTCTATAATAGTATCATTATACTTATGATTTTTTTTGTTAAATAGTTTTTAAATGAAAACATTCATACCATTACGTTAATCATATTGTAATATTATTGATTAAAATCTTAATTCCAATTGAAATCTAACTCCATAAATACATCTTAATAAATACCAAAGAATTTGACTATATCATTGGATCATATACATAAAAAAAATTGAGGATTTTTGTCTTAGTGTCATACATAAACCTCTTCCCAGTTAAATAAAACTACAAATAGTCCAAACTAGAATACTTATCAACCCAAGAAAAATAATTAACCTCTTGGATAACCAATGTTAAATTTATATGGGAGTGTCATTTTATTTATTTTTAGATTTTAAATAGGAAATGAAGAGAATTTGCTCTAATTTTCGACTAATTTTGATCTTGTATAGATATAGAAATGAGATCCATTTATTGTGGAAGAATTTATGTTCACTAAACTTGGAATACTTTAAGCATAAGAAGATATCTGCACATAATTTATTGAAACAATAAGAGTGTTATTTTACCATATTTTACTATGCATGTATTAAAAATCGCATATAAATAGCTTTAAAAAAAGAATAGAAAACATGTATTAAGATAATTAAAAAAAATTATGGATTTTAATTTACTAAGCGTATAGAAAACATGAGCTCTCTATGGCTATAAGTGTAGTTACATGATATAAAATTGGTAGAATAGAAGGTTTTGGTGTGAAACATGTGCAATTCTCATATTTTCTAAGCATTGCATTGACTATTCAACTATCAATATTTTACATTCTTTTTTACATTGATCTCTTGACTGGGTTTCTTTTTACGTGTTTTTCCTTCCCTATTACTATTTTGTTGGGTCTTCAACTATCGAACACTACAAATGAATCAAGCGCCCTTGCAATCCTACTCCTACTGGTATCATTACTAGCATTATACTATATTTTATTTATCATTTTGTTTGCTTATACTAAGGTGAGTTAGGGAGCTTGTTTTTACAAATTTACAATATGATATAAAATGGGTGTTAAAATGGGTTGATAAAATGGACACCTACAATATCTAGTGAAACTAGGGGTTTTCTTAATTGGAAAGGTATATTGTGAGGGGGGTTCAACAACACAATTTTAGGAAGTATTTTCCAATATTTAGTGAAATTAGGTATATTCTTTAATATCCTATGAATGAATGTGCTATGTAACAAGTTCACTGAGTGAACCCCCTGTGGTAAATTCAAAATTAAGAATTTAGAGCTTACAATTTCAATTTGTGCATGCAAAACTAGGTTTCCTTTCTCTTCACTTTTTTGGTGATAGAAAATGAGTGACTTGACTTTCTCAATGCTACATATACCTATGCATGAAAAAACCCACCCTTGCTTCATGAAGAGAAAAAAAATCAAGGAAGATCGGGGCCACATGACCTTTCTACTCAAAGGAAAATAAATCAATGAAAATTATGGAGGCCAATATTGACACCAAAATTGTTAGTGTATTAGCCGCATTACAAGAAATCAACAAGAAACTTGAACTAATATTAATCTTGAAAGGTGAGTTGGAATCCTTAAAAATGGAAGTAAATGAGCGTCCCATGTTCATTTTTGCAGTCATAGCACTCATCAAACAACAACTTCAGTCAACGATGTTATAGTACACAAAATAAAGATACAAGTACCAAAATTTTGAAGGAGAGGATGATTAAAAAGAAACGAGATGGATTAATAAAATTGAACATTATTTTCATATATATTAGAATCATGCCAATGAAAATAAAATTAGTGTTGTGTCAATTTTCTTGGAAAGGTGTACTTATGGATGGTTCTTATGGTGGAACTCCAAATCTCAACGACTTGAAAAATACTAGCCTTACTTTCAAAAAGATTTTTTCAAAATATTTCAAGATATAAAGGAGGACAAAGTCTATTCCTAGTTCACATGATTGCAAAAATCTAGGATAATTGAAGAATATTATAGTGATATGTATGTACTAGAGACCCACTTCAAAGATGTATCTAATAATCATGTACTGCAAATTTTCATATCAAGTTGAAACCAAATATAATCAATGAATAAAAATCACTAGGTGTCAAAGATGTTCAGTAAGCATGTCAAAAATACAAACTCATTGAAGAAAAAGGCATGTCCTATTGACAACCTTCTTATATTCCCCCTCACCAAAGAACTTCACAATTAGGTGTTGAGTATAGTTTCCATTGATGTCAAAGGAGTTCATTAATGACAAAGGAATAACAAAGGAAGTGATGACATGGAATGTGGCATGTGTGATGAGGTTGAAAATTCATATGATGGTGTTATAATCCTCTCATGAAGTCATTGTTACAATTTGACACCATTCTATAAAAGTATGGCAACTTGCTGAAACTCTGAAAATTTGAGTAGGTATAAATTCTTCTTAATCTACCTAAGGGGCCTCTGTAAAATGCATGCCATCTTCTGTATTTGATGAATTAAATGATTATGAGGATATAGACATATAGATTGTTGTTTTGAGCATCTAACCATATGATTGATTTGTCAAGACAGTCTCTAAAGGTGAAGTTATTAGTCTTCCAAAAGTGCTTTCTTGCATGATTTGTACTGGTTTAGTTCTGGTAAATCTACCTAAGTGGCCTCAGTAAAATGTTTGCCATGTTTTATATGATACTGATAAAAATTATATTATACCACCAGGTTTTATCTTGTTGATGTGTGCATCTAAACATGGTCTCGGTTCACCTAAATTGTGCTTGAAGAAAAAGTTACAGGTTTTCAAAAATGAGGTTTCAGACTGTTTTGGGAAATTTGTTGAAATTGACAAGTAGAGGAAAATAACAGATTATATTAACAAGAGTGGGTCCATACAATACAAAGAACTTAACCAAGTTCTTATTTGGCTCAACAGCCTAATATATATGATTGCAAAACAGTTACAAAATAACTACATGTCGGTTCGGTGAACCGACACGACCTTAGGTGGCCGACCTAATCTCTAGTTTAGTTGGTCAACTGACTTAGTCGACTATCATTCAAGTCAACATACCGACTTGCTCCTCCAACATCTCCCCCATGAACAAAACGTTTCTTCGTCCCGAAGAAACAAGGAGGTACAAAAATTTTCCCATCTGTCTTAGTAGTCATTATGATGTGCTTGGTCTTCATGGGCTGTGAAGTCTGATGGTCGGTCTTTGCTGTACACAGACTTTGACAATTGCTGGGGCTATCACTGCTAGGTGATGTTGGAAATATGTCCAACTTTGAAATATTTTATGTATGTTGATGGTGAGTGTAGTCAGACTTGATAAGATTGACATCTTCTCTGAAATGGAGATTTCAGCTATTCTCTCCATGTCGGGACCCATAAACTGGTCCTTCTCCTCTGCAGTCTCCATAAGTCGTTTCATCTGTGGGCAGATGATGTTGACTTTTTCCAAGTTAGGGATAGCTTGGTGCACCCACTGATGAGCTTCCTACTCGAGTTTCTATAGTTTAGTGGTCTCCAACACTATTTGATCTTCAATTGTGCTTCTAAGTGCTATATCAGTGGGCTTCCTCTTCTCAAGCGCTTAGATCTCCTGTCAGGTCTGGCTGGTTTGTTGATAGACTCGCTTGTAGTAAGAAGGCCAGTCTTGTAGTATTTCTTCTGTGATAACAGACTCCTCCATGTGATCTTGTAACACTTTGTAGGCTTCAGAGAAGGTGGTGTGATGTGCCATCAGCAGTTGGACAGTTTCTTCTTTCTGCTCCTCCTTTGTTTCCTGAAGTTGTATTTGGAGTACCGACACCATGCTTTCAAATAGCTAATAATATATTTCAAGAGGTTTGTCAGTGTCGACCTCGACTGGTCCTAGCATTACTGATTATGCAAGGTTTCTGCATTTGTTGAGGAACTCGACCTGTTCTTCGACCTTGTTGTCGAGTTCCTTACGTCTCTGCTGCCTCCTTGTCTTTGCTTCAATTGCTAAGGTCTTCAGGAGTTGTCCTAGCTCTGCATATTTCAAATTTATATGGACCATTGATGTCTATCCATGATGCTCCTTCTTCTTCTTCTCCTTCTTTTTTTTATGCTTGTCTGTTTCTGCTTGTGTCGGCACCTGTGCACCTGTAAGAGTCGGGTCGGGGTTTTCTCTCTGCAGTGCAGCAGTGGTTGATGGTTTCTCTATTTGTGGAGGTGGGATTGCTACTGCCTCTGGTTGATTAAATGCAAGGATTCCAGAAGTGGATGCATTAGGTGCCGATGGTTGGATTAGGGGTTCTGAGTCAAGGGGTGGTGGTGGTGGTGGTGGTGATGGAGTTGGTGAATGGTCGGGGGTGATTAGGTTGGCAGTATGAGGAGGTGAATCAAAATCAGAGAAGAGTTGGTTGAGTTCTTGATTTATATCCTCGATATTCTCTTCTACCTCTCTTCTAGTTGGTTCAGCAGCTAATGGTTGGTGTGTAGGGATTGTTGGAGGGACAATCGTGGTCCGAGGTCCTACAACTTCGGCTTCCTTGTCAGGGTTCCTTTCGAAAACCGAAGTGGAAGTTGCAAAAATGTTTAGTTCCTGAAGAACCTACTCCGGTTGTCGGGATCCACTAGTTTCAAACAGGGGTGCTTTAGTGGATAGCTTCTGTACCGACGTGAATATCTTAGGCAGTTTCTCAATAAATGGCTATAGATCTCTGTCCCTGTCGACTTTTTCTTTTATTGACTCCGACATAGCACTCTTGCATAAGTCAAGTGGGATTATCGAGAGTGGTTCTGGTATTTGCGCCTATGTTACTTTTGTTGAGGATGGAGGTGGAGGCGTAGACACAAGATCTACGATGTTTTCAGGCATCGACATGTGGGTGATCTTGGCTTTCTTTAGTCGAATTGGTAGTGCTCCTACTTCGACAAATCTTTGGACCTGGGTTTCCATCGGCACTTTATTTACTGCAGCATCTTCTATTATGTCGATGGTCGTAGATCCCAGTTCCTCCTCGTCGTCTAATGATTCTATAAGGATAAGCTTGCGCTTACCTTTTCCTTGTTGTCATTGTTGTGTTCTTATCTTTTTTCTTGCAGCTGCTATATCTTTCGACAATTTTCTTATAATGCCTTTTGCGATAGCATATTCTAGGTTTTCTGGTTCTGTCTCTCCCCTTAGATCCTGGGTCAGGATGAGACTTTCTGCAGCCGGAGTGATTACCTACTGCTCTGCCTCTAGTTCTTCTATCTGTGGTTCTTCCCTCTGTGTTGTCGAAGGTTTGATGATTATTTGAAGTCGGCTAGTTTGTTCTACCGGTGTCTCCTTCAACACAAAGGTACTGATGTATAGGTTCAACTCATAATCCTCTTCTTTTTCTTGGTCTATTAATGAATCCTTGATTGAGAAGTCGATTGCATTGGCCTTCACTGGAATTGGTATTTTTGTCCCAACTTGTCGAGACAGTTCCCGAAAGATCTGTTCGACCGACAGATAATAATCAAGGGCTTTTGCATTTGATTTTTTGCCCTGCATGTACCACACCGAAGTATGGTCAAGCTCTAACTGGA
This sequence comes from Pseudotsuga menziesii, assembly GCA_001517045.1. Classification (NCBI taxonomy): domain Eukaryota; kingdom Viridiplantae; phylum Streptophyta; class Pinopsida; order Pinales; family Pinaceae; genus Pseudotsuga; species Pseudotsuga menziesii. The sequence goes on from LPNX010959531.1 coordinate 573,399, forward strand.
TGTCGGACTTTTTCGGTAGACTTCATCGGATGTTTTGAGGCACCCTCCATCTAGTCGTGCGAAATTTTAGCTGTTGGATCCAGTTCTCCAACAACACTTTTCCGTCTTCAAGTTCCTTCAAGGTTCCTTTCTGGGAGAATGGTTTGAATCTCCACATGTGGAACCTTGTCAGTTCTTGAAGAATTTGGTTTTCTTCGGGGCAAATATGGTACATGACTATCCATTGATGGGAACCGGATGATTCCTCTCGTCTCTTAGCATATTTCATAGATGGTCTTGACCATGTTGGCGACATATTCATCCCATCTGTATATCTTTCCATTTGTCGCAATGGTGTCGACCACCTCTAACATGTCTAATTTGAGGTCGCTGCCTTGACCTGCCAGGGTGAGTGTGATGGCTATTATTTTGGCCACAATCTGTGGCGTTTGGGCTATGATTTGACTAATCATCAACCCCTTCGATTTTTTTCCCGAAGTCGACCCGATTAGTTCTTTGACTAGTCCCTCTTTGATACTAACTGGTACTGGGTCTCCTTTGTTTGAAAGTCCTGTTAGCTTAGAGATGACTTCCCCAGAGATGTCGACTAGTTGGTCAAATTAAAATCGGCCGGTGTGGTACTGGATTATGATAAATTTGACGACTGTCTCTTTTGTTTCACCAAAATTGGCCATGAGTGGTGCATTGACATAGTTGAAGATGGTACTGTATTTTATTTTCTCTGCAACTTGAGTAGGCTTCTTATCGACATAATCCCATTCTTGCATCTCGGTCCATATTTTTTGCCATGAGCCTTCCTGCACCTTAGCATTCTTCATGTTCTTTAACCTTCGGACTAAAGGTGTTTCTGCAGTCTATAATTCCTTGGCTTTGGCTGAGGATCTAGTCTGTTTGGGTGCCATCTTGTCGGTTTGGTGGTCGATTTCACTAAGGTTTTCTCGGTTGTCAGTCATTTGGATGCTCTGACGCTCTCTCTGTACGAATTGTGGTGAATGATCCTTCAGCGGTCCAGTATTTATAGGGGACGCTTTGGATGTTTTCGTCGATGAGTGTATTAATAGCAGACGTGATGTTCCAGCTGGAACACTTGAGTGTGCGTTAATGGTGAATTGCTTTCGGTGCTTGAGGTCATGAATGCGCAATGGGACTATCGAGGTCGTCGGTCGATGTCGGGTATGAAAATAGTCGATGGTGTTAAGTCGATGGACATGATGTCGGTTGTCGAAGGGGTGATTTCTTGTCATAGTTTTTTGCATGTACGACATTATTTTGTTTTTTGGATTTTTTATATTTTTATTGCTTTTGTTTTAACTGTTATGGTCGTTATGGAATTTCTCCTTTTTTTTCTTTTTTTCAATATATTTATTTTTAGTTTCTGTAGCATTTTAGTCAGGCTCCATTAATGAGTTTCTGAAATACTATGCCTTGTAATGTCCTTAGTCAGACTGATCCGTTGGTATGTATCTCTTCGGCAATGTAGGGTCCCATTAATTATGTATGCAACTTTTTAGGTTTTCCTTTTACTCGACTATTGTATAGTAAATCAAGGTCTCCTACTGACAAGTTTTTGTTCTCGATGTTTCTGTCGTGCCATGCTTTTTGTTGTTGTTTCTGGATTTCTTGATGGTGCATCGCGAGTAGTTAGTGTTCTTCTAGTTTACTCAGTTGTAGTAGTTAGTCCTTTATTCCTTGTTCGACATCGACATGTAGGATCTATGTGATAATAGGTGTCTGCTGTCGAAATTGTAATGGAACTACTGGTTCTTGTCCATAGACTAGTCGAAAGGGGGTTTGGTCGGTCGAGCATTTATATGATGTTCTGTATGCCCATAATATTGCAGGTATCTTCTCATCCCAGTGGTCCTTATCAACATTAAATATTTTGGTTAGTCCTCTTTTTAATGTTTTATTAAATGCTTCAATTGCTCCATTCGATTGAGGATGGTATGCTGTACTCCGACGATGGTCGATTTGGAATTGGTCGGTAAGGGTTTTGATAGTTTTATTGATAAAGTGTGTTCCCTGATCACTGATTAAGGTTAGTGGAAATCCAAATCTGGTAATGATATTTTCATAGATGAATTTGGCAACTATCTCATTGGAGCATGTCTCAACTGGTTCTGCCTCTGCCCATTTGGTTACATATTCGACTGCAGTTATGATATACCTCATGTCTGTCCTTTTGCTGGTATAGGAAATGGTCCTATGAATTCAATGGCCCAAATTTAAAATGTCAAACTTGGGTTTACTGATATCAAAGGCATTTATGTGCTAGACAGGGTTCGACCTAGTCGTTGACACATGTCATATTGGCTTACAAAATTTTTGCAATCTCAGTGAAGTGTCGACCACCATAACCCTGACCATTGGATTTTCTTTGCAGTTGTGTCTGCTTGGAAATGTCCTTCTACAGGTCCATAATGTGCTTCATGCATAATGATTTCTCTTTCATGTTCCAATACACACCTTCTGAGGATGTCATCTAATCCCATCTTGTAAAGAAATCCATTTATAAGACTATATGGTGCAGCTTTCATAGATAGGATTTGTTTCTTCTTTGTACTTATTCCTTCTGGTGCTTGTCCATCCTCTAAGAACTGGTCTATTTCCTCTAAACCTACTGGGACTGCTTCTAACCGAAATAGATGTGCATCTGGTAAGTCATCTTCGATTCCTGTCGGCTCTTCTCCTGTGTCGATTCGGGATAAATGGTGGGGACCAACATTTAACTTGCATGGTTTGACAACAACTTCAAATTCGAATTCTTGGAATAATAGTAGCCATCGACAAATCCGTCCATGATGCAGTGGTTTATTGATGAGATAATAAAGTTCCTGATGGTCTGTATAGAATATAAATGGGTTAGATAGAAGATAATGTCGATATTTTTGTAATGCAAAGACCATTCCTAGTGCTTCTCTTTCTGTTGTTGAATAATTTATTTCATCCTTGTTTAATTTTATGCTACTGTAAACTATAGAATAATCCATTCCATCATCTCCTGGTTGAGTTAAGATTGCTCCCATTGCTAGCCCTGATGCATCAATATGAACATGGAATTTGATCGACCAGTTTGTAAACCTTAGGATTGGTGCTTCGACTAGTTTTCTTTTTAATTTTTCAAATGATATATGGCACTCCTCTGTCCAGTTGAACTCTTTGTCATCCCTTAATAGTTCTTCAAGTGGATAGGTCATATCTGAATAATATCTTATGAATTTTCTGTAATAGCTTATGTGGCAAAGTAACACCCTGACTTGTTTTTGGTTTACTGGTGGTTTTAGGTCGAGGATAATTTTGATTTTTGCAAAGTCGACCTTAATACCTTCTTTACAGACAATGTGCCCTAGCAATATCCCTATAGGGGTGACAAATATGCATTTCCTGATGTTCAGGGATAGTTGAATTTGTCGACATATTTTCAACATGAGTCTTAGCCATTTGCAATGATATTTTAACATGGAGTATATGGTCCAATCATCAAAGTATACTGCCATGGTTTTGTAAATATATTCTTGAAATGTTTTGACAACAATTCTAGAAAATACTGCAGGTGCATTTTTTAATCCAAAAGGCATAACCTTATAAGAAAATGATCCAAATTCACATACAAATGTTGTTTTTTTTAATCCCCTTTGGCTATTGGCACTTGGTTATAACCTAAGAATCCATCTGTAAATGAGTAGCATTCATGTCCTGCAACCTCATTTAATACTTCATCTGCATAAGGAGTTGGAAATGGATATGTCAGTGTCACTTTATTTAGTTCTCTGAAGTTGACACAAATTCTTAGTTTGGTCGGATCATGTTTCTTAGGTTGTACAACCATTGGACTTGCCCATTATGATTGGTCAATAGGATAGATGATGCCTGCTGCAAGCATGTTATATATTTCCTTTCTGACTATCTCTTTGTATTTGTGAGCTAGCTTATATGGCCTTTTCTTCACAAGTCGAACATCAGGTTTAGTGTCAATCTTCATTTCTCCCATTCCATGGACTAAGCCTTTGAGGTCTTTATAATCTCTAGCAAATACATCTTGGAACTCTTTTAATAAATTCACTATCTATGTGGTCTGCTCTTCACTCCAGTAGTCACCAATCTTTGCCATTTTTAGTTGGTCATCATTTGAGATGTCGAATTTTCTAGTTTTGACTTTAGCATCTAGCCATTCTGGTGCTTTGGCTTCATTGATTGGTCGGCTTCCTTCTTTAAACTAGGATAATGTGGCAGGGAAGTCAGTTGCATACATTCAGTCGGTCTCCTCCTTGTCAGTTGTTTCAACTTTAAGGACTATACGAATAGGTTTGGTCATTTCGACATGGTTTGATTTCCATCTAAAGCTTTTCCCTTCTATATTTCCATTTTCTAACTGTAGTCTTGTCAACTGTGGTATTGTCCCGGTTTGTATATTGTTACAGTTCCTTGTCTATCGGTTATCTTTTAAGGGTTTATTTTTTGTCAGTTGTATAAATTATTTAATCTATTTTGTTGTTTCGACCAACTTTTCATTTTGTGGGATAAAGTTGAAATCTTTAATGAAATTTTCTCTGAGTTCATACCATAAGAATGTTTCACCTCTAGCTTCTTCCATTTTATACAATTTGTTTGGTAAGTCGGCGAGGGTTGATGGGAATAGGTGTGGCCATGCTCCTTCATCCTTGTATCCAAGTTTTATCCATTATTTTTCACATGTCTTAATATGATCTTCTGGATTCTGTCCTTGGATGAATATAGGTATCTGAGCCTGTTTGGTTAACTTCTTTCCTCCAAATATTTCTACAAAGAAAGTTGAAGCTGTTGTCCAGGTCTATAGTCTTGTCTGGTGGGTATCCCACCATCTAGCAGCTTGTCCTATAAAAGTTTCTACTAGGCTTTGTAGTCGACCGTGTTCACCAATATTTTTGGAAACTTGCTTAATATGCATGACTGGTGATTCTCTTTCCTTGTATCTTGGTATTTGTGTAGTATTTACATTGGTAGGTTTTAAAGTAGGGTATTCCCTAATTTTCTTCTCAAATATTTTTGGGACAATGGACACTATGAAGCACTGCTGGGTTGGCTTTTTCTGTACTTTTTGAATAGTCCAACACCCTCTTGCTTGTGTTTTGTAGTTCTCGATCTCCCAATCATATAATTCTATGTCTGAATTATAACCGAATGAGTCTTGGTTGCCTAAATGAAGTTCTCCATAGATATTAGGTTCTGTATAATCTGCATTGTTTTGTATCTGATAAAGTTGTCGGATGTCGACTTCTTCGTCGACAGGTTCTATCCATGGTTCTCCTTGGGATGGATGAATAGGTACAATGACCTTTTGTCCATTTTATTTTAATTTGATTCTCTCTTTGTCTAGGGATATCGATGCTTTCATCTTTCTACCCCAAGGTCGACCAACTAACGCTAGGAAGGAACTGGATCCTTCCTTAGGGTCAATGATGTAGAAGTCAACTTTGGTTGAGATTCCTTTTATAGTTGTGTCAACGTTTTTCCAGACTCCAATAGCTTCAATGAGGCCCTAGTTGGCTAGTTTCAGGTATATACCTGACTCATATAGTCGAGGTCTACCCATTTGTTCTGAAGTGTCACGAGTCATAATGTTTACTTGTGATCCAAATTCGAGCACTACTTGTCGGACATGGTATCCTTCAATTTCCAGGTCGACAAGTGGGTCGGCATCACCTTTATTTTTTTTATTTAAACTGTAGATATTCTTTGTTTGTTTTTTAATGTTGTGGTTTATTTCATATATAAAATCGATAAACTGAGATACTGAGTTGTATTTTTGTATGAGCTGTATTAATTCTTTTATTGTGTTATGTCGCTTGTCATTAGCTTGTTCCTGTCATGCAAATTCTTTGAATACATATTTTACTTCTTGGTATGTTTGTTTTTCTTTAAGTGGATCAGGGTAGACATTTTTCTCTTTTATTTTGTTGATTCTTGGGTTATCACTTCCTGTTTGTGTCCCTTGTGGGGTTACCATATGCAAATTCTTTGTGTTTATTACATCATTTTTTTTCACACACAACAAGACATTAACATTTCTCTTTGTATTTATTTTTTCCAACATGGTAGGGAAATCCTCTAGTGAGTGATCCCCTACTCCACAATGAGTACAAAATTTGAGGTCAGTTATGTCTTTATATGGATAGTCTACATACCGATGTCCCACCTTATAACATGTAAAGCATTGGATGGGTTGACGTGGTCTGTTGTCTCAATTTCCAGAGAATCGACCTCGACCTCTGTAGCCTCCACGTCAATTGTCATACCGGTGCTCGTATCTTTGACTTTCATATCTCTGATTGTTCTTATCATTTGGTAAGTTGTTTTGCTCATTATTTTGTGCAACTGCAGTGGTTTGGTAGACTGCATGATAATTCTGTCGGTTCTTCAGGTTCAAATGGAAGTCGGTTGTGTTATGATTTTTAGTTTTGCATATTTCACACCAAGATGCCTTGCCATTCTTCATGTTGAACGGGTAATATTTTGTCGAGTGGTCTCCATGCTCCTGGAAAATGTCGCAAAAACATTTAGTCTGTATGAATCGAACGTCCTATCGGCTACTTTCCTGTCGACAGTTGTCTTTTGAATGTCCGGTCGTCGAGCACTTCGTGCACCAGATATCTTGACTTTTGAGGTTTAATTCTTTTAATGACTTCTGCACGATCTCAAGCTGTTCTTCTAGTCTGTGATTAGTGGAGTATGCTGGTATGTCCTCATCCATTTCCACTTGGAGAGCTTTTGTAAGCGCATATTTGTAAGACTTGAATATTTCCAGACTTATGTGTCGGTGTATTTTCTAAGATAAACTTGCAAGAAACCACTGGATTAATAATTGTTCATCTATAACATAGTCCAGTTGGCTAAGAGGGTCTTTCCATCGCTTATCATAATCGCGGATAGTTTCTCCTAGATTCTATGATGTTGTTTTTAATTTCTTTGCTGTAACATGTTTTGCATCTGGAGTTTTGAAAAATGATAGAAATTGCACTTTGATCTTGGCTTTGGTTGCTCAAGGTTGTATTTCAAAAAAGGTCATATACAAAGGTAACGCCCTTTCCCTCAAGGCACCGGCGAACTGTGCCATCTTCCTGTCTTCATCCATAACTTGGTTAGCCTCCCAAGTCGATTCACAGATGAACCAGTGTCATCTAGGGTCCTCACCCCCCTCATATAGAGGAATGTGTGCTGACCCGTGACCCATGTTAGAATCACTATCACTAATTTTAGGAGGTGGCAGTGGTGGAGGTGGGGGTGGGGGTGGTGGGGTTATTTTCTTATTCCTCTCTATAGAACTATTGTCGATGGAACTTTTGTCTCTATTGGTTGTTTTTGTCATTTCATCTTCGACCAGCAGTCGGTTGATTTTGACTTCTTCTGTCGCTGTCCAACTGCAGTTACCTGTTTGTAGTTCTGAATGTTCTGTGTCCTCCAAAGTTGTATTTGGGAGGGGGGGTGCTCCTTCATGTGTCGGTAAAAGTAAGTGGATACTTCTGTTGGAGGGTACCGCTTGAAAGGTAACCCAATTTCCTTCTTCTGATCAACGGATAATGAGGTGTCTTCCAATGTATGTCTCGTCGTCTAGTCGACTCCATATACCAAAGTCACCAGCTCCTAGTCGGAGGTCCTCTTCGACAATAGTTTGTACCCAGGTATGGGGATTCAACGGAGATAGAGTTGTTTGTTCTTGGGGGGCTCTTAATTGGAGAGCTTCTAGCTGCTCTACCCACAATTCTTCTTCCGTAGGGGACGCCTCTGCTTTTGTTAGCTGGAATATTTCACCTCCTACGGACAGCAAGGTGTTCCACTGGTCTAAATTGTTCAGATCCAGAACAAATAGATCACAGAGGCTGATAACCCTCCCTAGATGCTGTAGATATCTGGAATACAAGGCTTTGACAGTTCACCTATGTACCTACAAAAAATCTCAACACGAAATGAATCAAAGCAACCAGAATATGATCTACTAATCTATGCTAGTGACTAAGGAATCTAGCAATATATATATGAAATCAAACATCAACAATATATATGGGACAAAAAATCAACTTGCATTAGAAATATGAAGAAGTTTACAACCAAGCCTTAGTGTTGACATACATCTCCTTGAGACCAACTCTTCATCCCCAAAAGCTTCGAATCTAGCTCTCTATGCTCTCTCCAAATGATCTTGGGCCAAGAATCAATCCAACAGCATAACAATACCTTCAATTTTCTCTCCTCAACCATGGCTATGAGCTCATATTTATAGGACTTTAATGGATAGAGATGGTTGAGAAATTAGTGGGTGAGGTGGCCTCTAAGATCCTAGGATGAGGGATCTCGAGCTCAACCAACGCACAACAATAGGGATAAGGCAGTACACGAGGCTTATCACCTAGAAGCCTCGAGAAACTTCTCTTTTTCTCTTTTTACCTAAGGTACTGCGTTTCTCCTTCTATGACAGAGTGGTTTTGGTAATAACCACCTATGGACCAAGGGCGATGGGTGGTGGCACTGCTTGTCGACAACCGATGAAAGGCGGTGCGAGCAAGGGTACCACTCCTGGATAAAGGGGCATGCACGATGCTGAGAATTTGTATGATAGACTAATAAAAAACCATTTAGTTTGCACTCCAGAAGCTGGGATTCAGGGCAAGTAGGTATATCAAATGTCTTATCACATGATGGTGACAGGATTTTGGTATAACAGGATGCCCCCCAAAGCATGAGTCTTAGAGTGATACGATAAATGAGAGATTTGAGAACAAGTCGTCACCAGGAGATGAATATGTCGGCTCAATCGGAGTATGCAATCAAGTAGGCATTTGTAGTACATCAGTATGTTGACTCATAGGCACAAGTAACCAAACTCATAGCTGCAAACCAATACAAGGCAGATCCATGAGTGGAATAAACAAGCATGGCTACTAGAATACAACGTAGATACATGTGATAGAGGACTCAAACTTGGACATAGCTACCAGACATACAACGTAGATCTATGTCATATAGATGCAAATTTGAGCATAGCCATGACCATACAAATGTGGATCCATGCTAGATATACAGAACTCCATCGTAACCTGGGGAAAAAGCAATGAGCGCTTTTAAACAAATGCCCAAGGTCTTCGTCTCGTCTTTCACAAAGTATGATTCTATCCATGCGATTACAATGATCTGAAGTCGAACATGGTAGAAACCACTTGATTACCGGCCAATGATGTGAAATGTTAACAAGTGTGAGGTAGATCACCATTAATGTCAATGATTCTCAAGGTACCCTAGTACAATCTACTGAGTGCGAATAGATGCTCTGATGTTGAACACCCAGTCAATTCTATCGATCAAAGGTCAATGATGTGAACCTATGTTGAGAGCGAGAGAATATGTCATTTAAGGCATACAAATCTCAAGGTACTAAATATTGTTTCTAAGACTATTTCCCAGATGATGAGCTGATGTCGACGGGAATAGTCTCGTCGAAGGAGGGCCATGATGAGTCCCACATTGAAGACACGAAACTTGAAATATAGTTCTGGAATGATGTGAATGTAGTAACCATATGACTGACTCAAAGATACTGACACAAATACTGTGTAGAATATAGAGGTAAGACTTCTTCAGATCTCCTTTGAACATCGGGCGGCACGACAAAATGACTTGGAAACATGACTAGACAAGACATATACACAATGCGACAGTGGACAATGCATTCTTTTGAAAGACTCAAACGATTGGCATGACTCATGAAAGTGGATCATCACGGAGATTATTTGAATACCCAATTGACTGACATGATTGTGCAAACAAGTGCCATGTTCAAAGGTAACGACAAACAACTGCCATTATTTGCAAATTGATTCTCTTCCCATCACTAGTACAAAATGAGGAATTAGCTACTAGGTGACTAAAAATTCTAGTCACCACAGGATTTTCATGTGATTTACTACTAAATATGAGCAATTTTGATTGACCCAACTATAAACGACTAAAATCAACAACTAATTTAGTCACCAGTTAACAAATATGACTAGATAATAAGTTACAGAGTTAAAAATGACTAACATAAACGACTAATTTAGTCACGGCATAAAAAATGACTAGCTAGAAGAATATGAATTAGTCATTTATGTTAGTCATTTTTAATTGTGTCATGGAAAATTGCAAATTTTACAACGAAGTGTAAATTTTGTAAACTCTAACACCTTCTATTAGTAATATTGGTGCCATGCACCTCGATCTTCAGAGATCCACCAAACCAATTGCAAGAATTTTCTCTTGACCATCTTTATCCCTGTTGCACCATTGAAGCAAACTTGACTAAGCGCGTTCCAAAGGAAAATTAGGTTCCTACATCAATTATGAATTAGGTACTAGAACCAATACCATATCGATACCTAGCTAGAAGAACCATAGCCGTACATCCCCTCGAGAACTGGCCATTTGCATGCGCCACCTCCACGTAGACTTACCAAATGCATCCAATGCATGAAAAAAAAACATGTCCACTTTGGATCTGTGGGATGAAGGTATCGTTCGACCCCTGCTCCCCTATTTTTGCACTCAATACCCTATTTTTGCAGACAATAGGCTGGTTCAGGATCTTGTAGTGACCAGTTGGAGCGCTTTAAAGGTATGGTTCTTGCCGCTCCGATCATGTTCATCACTCCAATCAATAACCGATTGTTATGGATTTTTACAAGTCTCAATGCTATCGAAGTTAATGCTTCCACTTTACATTCGCAATTATCACCATCTCCAGCCTATGCGCTCATAAACATATGCATTTTGATATTTCAGCTTGGGAAAAGCATGAGCACCCTCTTGTAATGCCACTATTTGCAAAGGTCAATGGTTTTTGCACATCAACATTCCTCACACGCTCCAAAGGAAAACTAAAGCAGACATTAGAAGAAGTGATTAAACTTTACAAGGAGGTTTACTTGTTGCAGATCATGTCATTGTAGAGCAGGGGTCAAATAATACCTTCAGCCGACAGATCCGAAGTTGACGTGTTTTTTTGGCCATGCATTGGATGCATTTGGTAAGTCTACATGGAGGAGGCACATTCAAATGGTCGGTTCTCCAGGGGATGTAGGGCCCTCATCTATGGCTGTCACCAGTCATCATCCCGAAGAGTATTGATCAGATTTTGGTACCAGTCGGAGTCGATGATTTGGTCGAGAAGTGGCGACTATGACCGACTTCCGAGCCAAATCACCGACTTCATAGACTACTCCATTTATAAAACTAAATAAATTATATGATAATTATTAAAAAAATATAATATATAACCAATTAACATAATTTATATAATAAAATAATAAAAATAAAATAAAAATATATATAACAAAAACAAAAAAAATCTATATAATTTATATAATAAAACAAAAATATATATAAAAAAAACAAAAAAATCTATATAATTTATATAATCAAATAATAAAAATAAAACAAAAAAATAAATAACAAAAACAAAAAAAATCTATTCTGCAAATATAGCTGTCCACCCAACTCTCGACCCAACATCTCTCCACCCACCTCTGTTACGGCATGATGGCATATTTTCCTGAACCCCGTGGACATTTCATCCTCTAATTCCATTAATGACTATTCAACCAACTCGTTGGCGGTAAATAGCCTGTCCTAACATACTGTTTGTGTCAAATATTTTGGGTTGGCTGGAGGCTAGGAGGGTTTGGTGGGTTATGAGGGCAAGTACTGTTAATTGGGTGGCATTTTTGGTCATTTATGAGGCCACATGCGATACCATTGAGGAGATTCGTAGGGATATTTACCATGGTTGGGGGTTTATAATTTTGGTATTACCATCCCTGCCAAGATAAAACAACACTGGAGAGAACCTAGAGACTCGTGAAGAGATGGGCCACGAATTCTGTAGCTCTAGAGTCAACATCACCTTCTTCCCTTACAAAACCCCTGGTAATTTTCTTGGTTCAGTGTGAATTTATAAATTTTGCATGAAAGTTTCTTGGTTTAGTGTGAATTGATAAATTTTTCCTGAAGCGTATGTAGCTAGGTTAAAATCGCTGATAAGTTTCTTTTTACTGTGAATTTTTATCATTTAGCCAAGGCATTGACACTAACCCTTGGCATCGAGTCAACTCCCGACATCACCTCGTCTTGTGTGCTCTCTCGTCTATGCCGTAGGTTACTAGCTCGCGGGTCTCAAGCTGTGCCGATCCAACCGACCACCTACAATTTGACCTAGACCTAGAATTGGAACCCATGGATTTGCTTTCTTAGCCACCCTCCTCCCTAATATTGCCAAAGGTTAAAGTAGAATCTATGCTCAACCTCATGCTGGAAAGTCTGTGTATCTGCCCCATTGCAACAATCTTGCTCACTCACTCAGTATGACCCAGATTCATCTCTTTTTACACATAAACATAAGAGATATATGCAAGGTGCCTGTTACATATTTAAAAGATATATACTCTGCTCTGCAATCAGGATTCAAATTTGAAGCCTTCAGATCCCTTCAAAGGCCATTTTAAACGTCATAGAAGGCCACAAGGAATTTTACCATGCAAAAAAAAATTAGTTTCATTTCCAACACTTCAATAATGAAATTGAGTAAGCCTCGGTAAATTTGCAATAGAAGGGAAGCTACAAAATTTTCCTATCCAGGGATTCAGTGGACTATGGGAGAGTCGGGACTCAGAGTCTTCCCAACTACCCTTGAATAGTCGGATCATGGATGAGGATCTCAGTCCCAATCGACATGGACCACGGTGGGACACTAGGCTGCCTAGTGCCAAGTTCAAGTCGGTGAGTCAAGATTGTGACTCACGATTCGATGTTCACTTTCAAAACATTTAATGGCATTAGCATGCATGACTGATTCACCAACTTCATTAAATCCTGGTATCAGATGATGCCACCTGCCAACTTGATTTTCCATCTGTCATCTTATTGTTCACTGAGTCACATGATCTCACAACTTACAAGTCACTTGAGTATTTGAGTATATGATTTGAAATTAAATACTCATACAAGTCATATGTATGGATGGTGAATTGATTTGATAACCCTCCACTGTCAAGGCTCCGTAAGGAAAAACTAATGGTGTTGTTTTTTGGGTTGCAACTTACAAGTTGCAATTTACAATGCATTGAGAAATCTTTGCTAGATTTGAACCTAACCTGGTCCAATGGGTATGTAAGTTTCTCTAGACTAGGTTTTCACCCAGTGCTAGACATTTCTATTATGACCACCACAAGACTAGGATGATGGATCTTTGGTAGCAGGCTAGCAGCACGCCGCCCTTTGTTTGTGCTCATGAATCATATCCTATACTAGTTAGTCCAGGGTTCTAGGATTTATTCCAATTTCCATTCATTTACTGGGGTCAGAATCATTTGAATTAGCACTCCCAGTCTCCCAAGGTCCACCTAGGCCACTTAGTCTACCTCTCTCATCGAAGGAAGGTGGTTAGGAAATAGAGACAAAGGCAACTGAAATGGAGGTCTAGCCAGAGAGAATGGTTGTACAATATGCATATAGTCATATCTAAAAGAAACTTAAGAATTTGTAATATAACTAACTAAATATTATCATTACTTAATTTGTCGGGATGCTTACATGGTAACTCTTGCGCCCGAGCTGTTCATGAGGGTTTCCTATGTCTACAATGGCTACAATTTAGAGAGGCTTGTTCCCATCATTATAGCAGAAGTGGGTTTCTCCTACAAATATCGCTATTACGTCTCCCCTCTTCACTCACCTCACCTTTGGACTTGAGTCCTCTTCTTCTTCTTCTTCCTCCCGTGGGCTCTCTGATCTATGCCCTGAGTGCCCTCATAACGAAGAATGATCTCTAAAAGTCTCTGGAAACCTCGTGAAAACAATACCCAGTTTTCCCTCACCTGCACAGATATATCTATGTTATGTAGAAGCAATTATAAAATGATTTTTTTTGTAATCATGTGAAATACACAAACATGCATTCACCTACCTCGGGAAAGGTAAACCAACTCACGAGTGCTGTGATATTGTGGAATTGAGATGGAGTTGCTTCCAAATGTATTTCTGTATAAGGAAACGGCTGCACACTCTAATTCCTTGTTGTCTTCTATGGTGGGCAACTCGAAGGTTCCACCTTTTTCACAGGTAGGAGCAAGAGAAGCAAAGGTAGAACGTTGGGTAGGCTGGATTGAGCTTCCCCGAACTTAAAGTGATTGGTGAAGTCTATGAAAAAAAACATTATTTTGGGTTTACGAGTATAGGACAGTCGGAGGTCGGGACTCAGACTCTCAACTCTCCAATTCTATGCTTCAGTGTCTCCCTAATTTCTATTTCCTCCAGAAGATTATGCAGAGCTAAGCTGTCGACTTGGTTGTCGTGAATTTATAGGTATGTATAGAATTTTACACTTGTGTAACATTTTATATGTGGATAAAAGTTAAATGTGTTTCTTGTTGGAGTTCCTTCTGGTTCTATAAACATAAGGGTTTAAAATTTCTCCATCCAAAATGTTGTTTGAAATTTGTAATGTATTATGCGATTGCATTTCTACGAGACTAAGTCTCGAATACTTAATAGATGTAACCTTAAAAAACCCAGTATTTAAATGAAATCAGAACCAAAATAATGTATATTTTTCATAGTCTAGGACCACAACTTTGTTTGGGCAGAGGAGCAAGAAGAAAGAGCCTTGTATTTGAGTTCCAAATCTGTCAATGTTATTTATCTGCCGTAAATTTTAAACATTAGGCTGAAAGAAAGAACGATATTTGAATATAAGTGTTTGAATTGTTCCAATTTCCTTAATGAAATCCAATGGTTAAAAGGATAAAATATTTAACAACCGACACTGTAAATGTTGTAGACTCTGACCCCTTCGTTTTCCTGTCAGCCTTCTAATAATGGAAACAAGAAGTACAAATTCTCTACCAATATATCTAAACAAGGGAATCCCTTGACGGATGTTCATGAATGAGGGACTGGGAGTGCAATGATCTAGAGAAGAACATCATTTCAACATCCTCGTTGTCGCAAACCTCCCAAACGTGTGTTTATAATTTGTATTCCTTGTTGACTTTGGTAGAAACTAAACACCCAACTAGTAGTGATATTTGTTGGAGAATTTAAAGTTCTTTCCTTACAGTGGACTAATAAATACTTAAGGTTTTTGATAGGGCTGATAAACTCGATATAGATTGGAGGGACTATCCATAATCTACCTAAAATTGGGGATTTTGTTTAATCACTTCGAATTGGGGTATAAACTCGATATACATTGGAGGGACTATCCATAATCCACCTAGAATTGGGGCCTTTGTTTGATCACTTTGATTTGAGCATGTGGGGAGGACATGATTCAATTCTAAAAATAACTGTTGAATTTAGGGTTAATCAAAAAGTTTCTCAGTGAAAGCATTAGGTATTACATTCTGGGGTTTTTCTTTTAGGTAGGCCCAATCACACTTGACCAATAGAGCCACCATCAAGCTGAATCAATCCTCCATTCAAAGGTCCTTCCAAATTCCAATGCCTTATTTTATCAAACCGAGTATTTCACAGCCCGACAGAATTGCCCCTTATCTGAGTTCAATCATACTATATGCTCCAAGCGACCGGGAGAGTACATGGTTTACCTCAGTAATTCCATGTAAATGTTGGATCACTCGAAATTTCTTCTTATTGTCATTTTTTTTCTATACACTGTTTTTAATAAATAATAAAATTTTGTTGTACACTTACAATTTCAAATGAAACAAATGATTATTTTTACATGTCAACATTGAAGGGTTCAATTGAGCAGTTCGATACCTAGGCGGGTGAACAAGAAATATTTTATGTAAACATTTTTGCTCCTGGTAAACAATATTTTGAACCTTATAGATTCCCCAAATGAACCTCGAAATTTACTTTTTCTTTTGAACACCCTTTGATCCGTGATCAAAACTGTATTGAAAAAGAATAGTGAAAATATCATTTTCTGTTGATAGCTTGAGGTGCTTTGTAATTTATTTCAATTTCTTAAATTGTTCCGAACTGCCGATCTCAGTAGCCTAGTTTAGTATAAAATCCAATCTAAGTATACCCTTCAAAGTGAAACCGAACCCTACCCTTCAAATTTGATCCCTCTCTACTATGGAACGAACCTCTGCATGGCTGTTGTTTGACAATATGCCTGAAAAAATTTTGGTTACTTGGAATGCAATGATTGCAGGTTATTCCCAAAATGGACATGGAGAAGAAGCCATTAGACTCTTTCGCCAAATGGAATCGTCAGGTTTGATACCCAATGTAACTTCATGGAACTCAATGATCTCTGGGTATGCACAAAGAGGACTTGAGTATGAAACTTTGATTTTTTTGCGAGAAATGCAAGCGAATAGGGGAAAAACCCAACTTCGTAACAGTGTTGTCTGTGCTTCCTGCATGTGCCAACATAGGCACCCTGGAAAAGATTAAGGAAATCCATGGTTATATAATTAGGATTGGATTTGAGTCGCATGTTTCTGTGGGAAGTGCAGTTGTAGATATGTACTATAAATGCAGGAGTGTCATGGATGCACATCAAATGTTTAACAAAATGTCAGAAAGAGATGTGGTTTCTTGCAAGAGGTGTTATGCAAGACAGAGGGAAAATCTTGTGTATGCTTTTAGTTATTTTTAGTTTATACTGAAAGCCTGTGATGATCTAGCAGATGATTCCTCCCATGCATACCTTCAAAGGTCTAAAGAAGAAGAGAGCCTTCAAGTAGGGTCCTTCCAAGATGTTTTATGCAAAAAAAAGGACAGATCTTGTCTACTTAGCTAATGCATGCAAAGAGGGTCTGTCAAATAATATTACCTTCATTATACATGCTGTGAGGAAGGCTGCAGTGTTGATGATGTTAGTTGCTTGTAGACCTCTTTGTTTAGAAATTCTGCCTCGTGCACAAGCTGAGAAATCCTGTCTCAATTCTTCAACGAAGATGCCCCCATTGTAGCAAGTCAGATATGTGTGAGTAATTGATCCACAGGATTCTCTCACCATATATGATGCTAGAATTAATTTTTTGAATGGGTCGTAACCTAAACAACCGTTACTGACAATATGTATTTAGAGAGTTTAAATATATTGGTATATTGGATATCGCTACCATTTTTATTCTTTTTTATATAGAAGTCTGAACCAGTGGACTAGGTTTGTGTGTTTGCATTTCTTTGAGAAGGGCCATCTTTGTTTTTTTTAATTATATTTTATTATATTAGCATTCAGTTCCATGTTTTTTCCCCTCCTGCAACAAATACTCCAAATTTTTAAATCTTTAGCCAATTACATTTATAGTTGCATTTGTGCGATTAAATTTTGATCATTTCAGACAGTCTTGCATAATCTTGACAGATTAAGCTCTAAACTCACCCTGATAATGTGAAGTGCCAAATACGAAGGGGAAATGGGTTTTCTCTAGAAATAACTGGGAAGGAGTGGAGGAGGAGGAACATGTGCTTTTGGCTCCAGAGGAGACAAAGAAAAAATAGAGAAAAACCACTTCTCATCAGGTTCCGCTTTTGATGCTTCTATTTCCTTTAGTTTTAACTTTTTATATCTGCTTATCGCTGCTTGTGCTAGAATATTTTCATGAATTATAAATGATTATTTTTTCAAGATAATCATGGTGATTGTGCTGATGATTTGGGAGGCAAAGCAAAACCAGTTTACTTCAATGAAGTTCTCCATATGAAGGAAAAATCTTATTACAATAAGGACACATTGTTAACCATTGCAGATTCCGAAACAAAGAATGCAGTTGCTACAGATTCTGAAATAGAGGATGACTCGGAAAGAAATAATATTGTTGAAAGTAGGAAAATATGTTCTAGTTCTCATTCTATGGGTTTAGACATTAATATGGGATTCATAGAGGATTCCTTGCAAGAGAACTCACAGGAATATTATGATTTGGAAGGCAGCGCAAAACCATATGATTTGAATGAAGCTCTCCATACCAAGGAAGAATCTAAGTACAATGAGGACACATCATTAATCAATGCAGATTCTGAAATAGAGAGTGCAGTTGCTGCAGATTCTAGAAAAGAGGATGAGCCAGAAAATAATAAGAGAGTTCAAAGTAGGAAAGAATTACCTTGTCCTCTTTCAATGAAATTAAATATGGATATGGCATTAGATAAGAAGGATTCATTGCAAGAGAATTTGCATGCATCTTTGCATTCAGCAAGAAGAACAAGATGCAACAGCAACAAAAGTTCCTTAAGAGAACCGCTGTCAGACTGTGGAAATCTTGTTATACATCCACAGCAATCACAGCCCTCTGCTGGTAAATGGCTCTGTCCAAGAACATATAAGAAGCATTACAAACATCCACTAAAGCAGCTCTCTCTTTATCGTTGGCTATCTAAACCAAAATAACTTCCATCCCACAACAATTGCATCTTCTCTATGATTCATTCCATGGGGAATTGCAGCAACTTTTGTACAAAGAGAAATTTGAATTCATTTGAAAATTTGGACCTGAAATTTTTATGCACTTTATTTCAACCTAGCGTATTGTGGATAATTGGATGGGGTCATTGTTTCAAATCACAAGGTTCCAACAGCTGCACACTCCAAGGCATTTGTATGATCTTTCTTTATCAGCATCTGACTTTATTTTTGCACCTGAATCTACCTCAAGTTATGAAACAGGAAATGGAAAAATTAAGCTGTCAACCTTTGCTTCACCCCACTACTGGATTATTAAGATTTTTCATATTTGGATTTATTATTTGTTTCTTCTGTTTACAGAAAGTGTTGTGCTACTACCAACTTGACTTTTGTTCACTGGCAATATTACTAGAGCGCTACTACCCGCCCATTAAATTTGATACTTTTAATATGGATCAAAGGCACTATAATAACATAGATTTCCAAGCCCTTAGAAAATTGGGGATGTTAATAGCATAGATAGCCAAACTTCTGTATGGTTAATCTATGGAATGATATTGATTCAAGTGGGCGAGAAGAAAACATTTGTGTATCGAGGTTATACAGTCATTCTTGAAATTAACCATGAATTAATACTAAAAAACAGTTTTCAAATTGTGCTTTCATCCATCATACATGATAAAAGTCTGGCCAAAATTTACTTTTGCAAAAGTATGGAGACTCTCACATGAGTAGTGAGAATGGGATATCATGATAGTGCTGTGTTATGCTACATATGAGAGGGGGATAGCGTTGAATCAAATGTGAACAAATTAGGGTGTAGATCGGAGGACAACTTACTCTCTAAGGAAAATTTAATTTTATTTCATTGATTTAGTTACGAGGGTGAAAGCATGGATATGAATGAAGGTAAATGATGAATAAGATGCACATATAGCAAATTGGAATGTAATAACGTTGATATTACTATGTCAATGTTCTTTACAATGCTTTGTCATAGAGTGAGTGAAAGAGATGAATAATTTTATTATGCTCTATATTATACTTCATAGCATACATTGTATACATAGGGATACATTTCGGTTACAAGAAAGTGGTTGATATAATTTGGTTTTGTAATTAACAATGGGGTGATTGTTCATCTTCTTGGTGTATTGTGTACTGTTGGTATGCATTTATGAGCTTCCATAGCATACATTGTATACATAGGGATATATTTTGGTTACAAGAAAGAGGTTGATGTAATTTGGTTTTGTCTAGTGGAGTTCTTGTAGTCCATGTTTTGAAAGAAGCTCAACTCCGTATGTTGAAATATTGGATACAAATAGGGGAATTTTAAATAAACCATGCCTTATTTTTGGTATATTGCTACTTCTATCTTTTGATAGGATTTCCTGCTTTTATTAGATTTCCTTTTCTATTTCTCAATCTCATAGGTAAAGATTCAAACTTAGCATTTCATTTTTGGACAGAAGGCATATTTTGTAGTTTTACACAATGTTCCCTCAAGTTTCTGGGACCGGGAGTGGGGAAACGCACATTGGGGACGTGTGGAGAATACCCCACGGGGACCTATGAAGAAAAAGGGCCTAATGCAGCTCCATTAGATCTTTTCCCACAGGTAGATGTTCTATCAGTCTCTTTCCATCTTTTTCCAATTATTGAAATTTTGAAATCTTAGAAATTGAATTTTAAATGAATTTGGTTTTATAGGGTCTCCCCAATTTGGGAGCCGGAGCTGGTGCTGGTACTGGTGCTAGTGCTGGTGTCAGGGTTTGTGTTGGGGCTGGTGCTGGGCCTCTTGACTTTCTAAGGAACAACCCATAGGTATTTCATTATTTCCATTCCTTTATACACAAAGTTGTTCAGATGTTGGATTTGGGGAAATTTATGCATTTGAGTACGGGAGGCTTTTCTAAATAGTATTGCTTAATGTTGTAAGTGTGGATTTGAATGGATATGCTGAAGGTTGCTAAGATGCCTGAGTTTGAATGGAATTTTATGCAATTGAGGCTGAGGGGTCTTGCTGAATGTTGTATTGTGTTGATTAGATTGGATGCAACTGTCCCAAGATTGATTTACTATGGAATACACATTATACTATCCGCACAATGATATATTGTGTGCTTTTAATATAATGGGTTTCTTGCAAGAGGTGTTATGCAAGACAGAGGGAAAATATTGTGTCTGCTTTTAGTTATTTTTAGTTTATACTGAAAGCCTGTGATGATCTAGCAGATGAGTCCTCCCATGCATACCTTCAAAGGTCTAGAGAAGAAGAGAGCCTTCAAGTAGGGTCCTTCCAAGATGTGTTATGTAAAAAAAGGACAGATCTTGTCTGCTTAGCTAATGCATGCAAAGAGGGTCTTTCAAATAATATTACCTTCATTATACATGATGTGAGGAAGGCTGCATTGTTGATGATGTTAGTTGCTTGTAGACCTCTTTGTTTAGAAATTATGCCTCGTGCACAAGCTGAGAAATCCCATCTCAATTCTCCAACGAAGATGCCCCTATTGTAGCAAGTCAGATATGTGTGAGTAAATGATCCATAGGATTCTCTCACCATATATGATGCTAGAAATAATTTTGTGAATGTCTAGGGTTGTAACCTGAACAACCGTTACTGACCATATGTATTCAGAGAGTTTAAATATATTGGTATATTGGATATCACTACCATTTTTAATTTTTTTTATGTCGAAGTCTGAACCAATGGACTAGGTTTGTGTGTTGGCATTTCTTTGAGAAGGGCCATCTTTGTTTTTTTTATTATATTAGCATTCAGTTCCATGTTTTTTCCCCTCCTGCAACAAATACTCCAAATTTGTAAATCTTTAGCCAATTACATTTATAATTGCATTTGTGCAATTAAATTTTGATCATTTCAGATAGTCTTGCATAATCTTAACAGATTAAGCTCTAAACTCACCCTGATAGTGCGAAGTGCCAAATACGAAGGGGAAATGGGTTTTCTCCAGAAAGAACTGGGAAGGAGTGGAGGAGGAGGAACATGTGCTTTTGGCTCCAGAGACAAAGAAAAAATAGAGAACAACCACTTCTCATCAGGTACTGCTTTTGATGCTTCTATTTCCTTTAGTTTTAACTTTTTATATCTGCTTATGGCTGCTTGTGCCAGAAGATTTTCATGAATTATAAATGATTTTTTTTTCAGGATAATCATGGTGATTGTGCTGATGATTTGGGAGGCAAAGAAAAACCAGTTGACTTCAATGAAGTTCTCCATATGAAGGCAGAATTTGATTACAATAAGGACACATTGTTAACCATTGCAGATTCTGAAACAAACAATGCAGTTGTTGTAGATTCTGAAACAGAGGATGACTCAGAAACAAACAATATTGTTGAAAGTAGGAAAATATTTTCTAGTTCTCATTCTATGGGTTTAGATATTAATATGGGATTCAAAGAGGATTCCTTGCAAGAGAACTCATAGGAAGAATATGATTGGGAATGCAGTGCAAAACCATATGATTTGAATGAAGCTCTCCATACCAAGGAAGAATCTGAGTACAATGAGGAAACATCGTTAACCAATGTAGATTCTGAAACAGAGAGTGCAGTTGCTGCAAATTCTGGAAAAGAGGATGAGCTAAAAAATAATAAGAGAGTTCAAAGTAGGAAAGAATTACCTTGTCCTCTTTCAATGAAATTAAATATGGATATGGAATTAGATAAGAAGGATTCATTGAAAGAGAATTTGCATGCATCTTCGCATTCAGCAAGAAGAACAAGATGCAACAACAACAAAAGTTCCTTAAGAGAACCGCTGTCAGACTGTGGAAATGTTGTCATACATCCACATCAATCACAACTCTCTGCTGGTAAATGGCTCTGTCCAAGAACATATAAGAAGCATTACAAACCTCCACTAAAGAAGCTCTCTCTTGATCGTTGGCTATCTAAACCAAAATAACTTCCATCCCACAACAATTGCATCTTCTCTATGATTCATTCCATGGGGAATAGCAACAACTTCTGTACAAATAGAAATTTGAATTCATTTGAAAATTTGGACCTGAAATTTTTATGAACTTTATTCAACCTAGCGTATTGTGGATAATTGGATGGGGGCATTGAAATCACAAGGTTCCAACAGCTGCACACTCCAAGGCATTTGTACGATCTTTCTTTATCAGCATCTAACTTTCTTTTTGCACCTGAATCTACCTCAAGTTATGAAACAGGAATTGGAAAAATTAAGTTGTCAACCTTTGTTTCACTCCACTACTAGATTATTAAGATTTTTCATATTTGGATTTATTATTTGTTGCTTCTGTTTACAGAAAGTGTTGTGCTAATACCAACTTGACTTTTGTTCACTGGCAATATTACTAGAGCGCTACTACCCGCCCATTAAATTTGATACTTTTAATAGGGATCAAAGGCACTATAATAACATAGATTGCCAAGCCCTTAGAAAATTGGGGATGTTAATAACATAGATTGCCAAACTTCTGGATGGTTAATTTGTGGCATGATATTGATTCAAGTGGGCGAGAAGCAAACATTTTTGTATCGAGGTTATACAGTCATTCTTGAAATTAACCATGAAATAATACTAAAAACATTTTTCAAATTGTGCTTTCATCCATCATACATGATAAAGTCTGGCCAAAATGTACTTTTGCAGAAGTATGGAGACTCTCACATGAGCAGTGAGAATGGGATATCATGATAGTGTTGTGTTATGCTACATGTGAGAGGGGGATAGCGTTGAATCAAATGTGAACGGATTAGGGTGTAGATCGGAGGACAACTTACTCTCTACGGAAAATTTAATTTTATTGCATTGATTTAGTTATGGGGGTGGAAGCATGGATATGAATGAAGTTAAATGATGAATAAGAAGCACATATAGAAAATTGGAATGTAATAACGTTGATATTACTATGTCAATGTTCTTTACAACGCTTTGTGATAGAGTGAGTGAAAGAGATGAATAATTTTATTATGCTCTATATTATACTTCATAGCATACATTGTATACATAGGGATACATTTCGGTTACAAGAAAGTGGTTGATATAATTTGGTTTTATAATTAACAATGGTGTCATTGTTCATCTTCTTGGTGTGTTGTGTATTGTTTGTACACATTTATGAGCTTCCATAGCATACATTGTATACATAGGGATATATTTTGGTTACAAGAAAGTGGTTGATGTAATTTGGTTTTGTCTAGCGGAGTTCTTGTAGTCCATGTTTTGAAAGAAGCTCAACTCCGTATGTTGAAATATTGGATACAAACAGGGGAAGATTAAATCAAGCATGTCTTATTTTTGGTATATTGCTACTTCTATCTTTTGATAAGAGTTCCTGCTTTTATTATATTTCCTTTTCTATTTCTCAATCTCATAGGTAACGATTCAAACTTAGCATTTCATTTTTGGAAAGGAGGCATATTTTGTAGTTTTACACAATGTTCCCTCAAGTTTCTGGGACCGGGACCGGGAAAACCCACATTGGGTACGTGTAAAGAACACCCCATGGGGATTGATTTAACCACCATCAAGCTGAATCAATCCTCCATTCAAAGGTCCTTCCAAATTCCAATGCCTTATTTTATCAAACCGAGTATTTCACAGCCCAACAGAATTTCCCATTATCTGAGTTCAATAAACTATATGCTCCAAGGGACTGGGAGAGTACATGGTTTACCTTAGTAATTCCATGTAAATGTTGGATCACTCGAAATTTCTTCTTATTGTCATTTTTTTTCTATACACTGTTTTTAATAAATAATAAAATTTTGTTGTACACTTACAATTTCAAATGAAACAAATGATTTTTTTTACATGTCAACATTGAAGGGTTCAATTGAGCAGTTCGATACCTAGGCGGGTGAACAAGAAATATTTTATATAAACATTTTTGCTCCTGGTAAACAATATTTTGAACCTTATAGATTCCCCAAATGAACCTCCAAAATTTACTTTTTCTTTTGAACACTCTTTGATCCGTGATCAAAACTGTATTGAAAAAGAATAGTGAAAATATCCTTTTATGTTGATAGCTTGAGGTGCTTTGTAATTTATTTCAATTTCTTAAATTGTTCCGAACTACCAATCTCAGTAGCCTAGTTTAGTATAAAATCCAATCTAAGTATACCCTTCAAAGTGAAATCGAACCCTACCCTTCAAATTTGATCCTTCTTTGCTATGGAACAAACCTATGCATGGCTGTTGTTTGACAATATGCCTGAAAAAATATCGGTTACATGGAATGCAATGATTGCAGGTTATTCCCAAAATGGACATGGAGAAGAAGTCGTTAGACTCTTTCACCAAATGGAATCGTCAGGTTTGATACCCAATGTAACTTCATGGAACTCAATGATCTCTGGGTATGCACAGAGAGGACTTGAGTATGAAGCTTTGGTTTTTTTGTGAGAAATGCGAGCAAATAGGGGAAAAACCCAACTTCGTAATGGTGTTGTCTGTGCTTCCTGCATGTGCCAACATAGGCGCCCTAGAAAAGATTAAGGCAATCCATGGTTATATAATTAGGAGCAGATTTGAGTCGCATGTTTCTGTGGGAAGTGCAGTTGTAGCTATGTACTATAAATGCGGGAGTGTCATGGATGCACATCAAATGTTTGACAAAATGTCAGAAAGAGATGTGGTTTCTTGCAAGAGGTGTTATGCAAAACAGAGGGAAAATATTGCGTATGATTTTAGTTATTTTTAGTTTATACTAAAATCCTGTGATGATCTAGTAGATGAGTCCTCCCATGCATACCTTAAAAGGTCTAGAGAAGAAGAGAGCCTTCAAGTAGGGTCCTTCCAAGATGTTTTATGCAAAAAAAAGGACAGATCTTGTCTGCTTAGCTAATGCATGCAAAGAGGGTCTGTCAAATAATATTACCTTCATTATACATGCTGTGAGGAAGGCTGCAGTGTTGATGATGTTAGTTGCTTGTAGACCTATTTGTTTAGAAATTATACCTCATGCACAAGCTGAGAAATTCCATCTCAATTATTCAACGAAGATGCCCCTATTGTAGCAAGTCAGATATGTGTGAGTAATTGATCCACATGATTCTCTCACCATATATGATGCTAGAATTAATTTTGTGAATGTCTAGGGTCGCAACCTGAACAACCTTTACTGACCATATGTATTCAGAGAGTTTAAATATATTGGTATATTGGATATCACTATTATTTTTATTCTTTTTTATGTCGAAGTCTATGAACCAATGGACTAGGTTTTTGTGTTGGCATTTCTTTGAGAAGGGTCATCTTTGTTTTTTTTTATTATATTAGCATTCAGTTCCATGTTTTTTCCCCTCCTGCAACAAATACTCCAAATTTGTAAATCTTTAGCCAATTACATTTATAGTTTCATTTGTGCGATTAAATTTTGATCATTTCAGACAATCTTTCATAATCTTGACAAATTAAGCTCTAAACTCACCCTGATAATTGTTTGCTTGCCATTAATTTTGCATTTATCATTTGCTATTTATTTGTCAATACAATTGAATTTGTCATCTATAAAATGGGTGTCCACATTGACCTTGAGAGAATACAAATGTTTGGAGGCTGCTTGCCTCTTTGAGACTTTATGGAACTCTCCAGTCTTCTTGGTCTTGCAAATCTCTATAGGATATTTGTGCTCAGATTCTCTCAAGATGCTTGCCTTCATTATACATGATATAAGGAAGGCCACAGTATTGATGAGTTAGTTGCTTGTACACCTCTTTGTTTACACATTTTGCCATGTGCACAAGCTCAGAAATGCTTTCTCAATTCTTCAATGAAGATGCCCCCATTGTAGCAGGTCAGACATGTGTGAGTAGTTGACCCATGGGATTCTCTCACCATTCTTTTTTATATTGAAGTCTGCGCCAGTGGACTAGGTTTATGTGTTGGAATTTATTTGAGAAGGGTCATCTTTGATTTTTTTATTATTAACATTCAGTTCCATGTTTCTATTTGCCTCCCGCAATGGAAACTCCAATTCTGGAAATCTTTAGTTAAGTTGCATTTATAGTTGTATTTGTGCGAAGAATTTTGATCATATTAGAAAGTCTTGCATAATATTGGTTTTGTTGCTATCTAGAGTATTGAAATTTTGATGACAAAACTCTTTTCTTTGGTCAATAACTTGTACTTCTACAAGGGCTACTTTGTGTTGCCTAGGGAGCATCTCGAGGCCGGTTTATTCAGGGAAATAATTATTTTAATACTATTATACTGCTTGTGAGGCTATTCCAGCAACTCTTTCAATTGCATCCAAATTCTGTGCCTTTTTTGTAGTAGCTGAACCAACTTCAGAATTGATGTCTATGGAACAACCACCATTTGACATTAGCAAGCAGGGACTAGCATCGATTTGTCTCTCTTTTTTCATTGATGAAAGATTATGGATTGATTTCCTTTGATGCCCTTCGTTACCACCTTCAGTTGCACCAGACTGATTACCATGCAATGCGTTAGCGCTATTCAATGCCTCTACAGCCATGAGTTTTTCTTGAAAACCAGCTTCATGTGCAACCTTTGTTGCTGCTGCTTCCGCTTTTACAACTGAAGCAGCTGTAGATGCTGCAGCAGCAGCAGATACAACTTCTTTACTTCACAGTCAGAACTCACTCTGGAGCCTTCTTGAACAACTAACTGGCTCCAATTGAACTAACTGTGCTTGACTGCGGTTGCTGCTAAAGAAGCAGCCTCTTCAGAATACAATCTAGCCTGCTCTATATAGCTTGTTGTTTGCTCAGAAAAAATGACTATGTGCCCTCCCTCTGCTCTTGGTATTGTCTGATAATAAGAAGGAGAAGGTACAAATGGCATACTTGAACTTGGGGTCAGGGAAGAATTTGATTTTCTACCACCATGACTATTCTGGGAAACAACCAATGAACCCTGAGATAATACCACTTGAGACGTAGGCAAAGGTATAGAGCCACTGGAGGCATGCATTGTCAACCTTGCAGGAGTCAACCTGCTAGTTTCATCAATCTCCTCATATACATGGCTCTTCCTCCTCTTTCTAGGTCTCTGCTCAACACTCAACTGTCTATCAATTCCCATGCCACCTTTTTGGGCTTCCATCTTATCATTAGTAACAACAAAACGAATAGTAGTTCCAATCATAGTAGAAGAAACAGAAGGAACGAGAGCTGTAGTAATTTTATGAGGCACAAAAAGTGGTACTGAACTCCTATCATTAAGGGTTTCATGAATAGGTTTGGACACAACAAAGGGAGAAAATGACAATTCAGACTCAGATTTTGCTCGAGGAGTTACCCAGGGTAAATATGGACTACAAGAAGTCCAATAAGATGTTTTTCCCATTGCAAACTTTCCAAGCTGTGGGGTTAGAGAAATATACCTTGATGGAGTGATTTGGGGAGAATTCAGGTAAAGGTTCCTTGCAAAACTAGTTAATTGAACTCCCTCGTGAATGGGAGTTGTCATATTCCATACAAGAGATGGAGAAGTAAATGGATATGGTAAACTCATAATGGCTGATGGATTTTTTCATGTGCCCAACCCTCCCCATATTACGAGAAATTTCCAATCTAATCCTTGAAGAATGACTTTTTGTAGCTACCAAATCAACTGATCTCATGCCCATAACTCTTGCATCAGACAAACTTGGAGCAGGAGTCACAGTCCGCATACCACCTTCAAACATAGTGCTAGCTAAAAATAATGATATATTCAATCGTGAAGTTTTGGGAGAGTGTGCCTCACAAGCATTACTACATATCTTCGCTTGTATTTTCACTGTAGCCAAATGCCAAGATAGTTCCCACAAATTCTCCATGTGATTGGACGAAACACTGCCACTACAAGTTGCTGGAAAACCACATTGGGGACCTTATCAGATTGCTTGGACCATGCATGCTTGGAAATCATAAGTGATATCAAGATATTCTTCAGACCAAATACATTTCAATAAGAAAAGTAGGCAGAATTGAGAATGATAACAAACATCTAGGTAGAAAATATATACCAATAATATTTCCAAAAGCTGTTGTCATCATAGATTCTTCTGGCAGCGATCCCTGACTGAGGAAAGAAATTCATTATAACATTAGCATTGATCTCTCTGAAGAGCATCAGCCATTATTACAGTCGTCATTAATAATATCATCAAATATTATCTATCATTATTGTTCTTATATTCTATGTTGCTAACTGATTCATGTCAAAACAAGGTCAGAGCTCAAATGTCCTCCATAAGTTGTGAACCTTCAAGGTCCAAGTAAAGCAGATTTTATTTAAACCACAGGCGATGCCTATTGGACTTCAAGCATAATTAGTCATATAAAAACATGCTCAGACAATCAGCATCACCAGCTACAAAAACATATATCAATTAAAAGTGTCACAAAGGTTGAGAAGACTCAAAGAAATTAAAAATAACTCACATAAGAGATCAATACACAAGAATCTGTGCACACAATTTGAGTTGTTGTGAATCAGTGAAAGGTTGTTGAATTGAGGTTGATACTGGTACTGCTGTGGTATTCAAATCTGATAAAGTCCTTGCTGAAACATTACTTAACGATGGGAAATGTTTTTTAATATCGGGAAGACATGCACTTGATGGCAAAGTGATGCTAAGTGATCGATTTTCTGAGATCATTGGTGCAGCTTTCCCATCCATTGGAATACAGAAAACCCATTTTTGGTATTTCATCGGAGCTGTTGTCCAGCGCATTCAAAGATATGACAAGATGTCTTTTCTCTTTATTTTCCTCACTAGTAGTTTGACAATAGTTTCCTTTTTGAGGCATTGAGAGCAATTCACAGACAATAGAGATTTTGGTACCATTGTTTTCTACCTCATTTTGGAAGGTCTTGGTCCAAATAGGATCTTCAAGTTGACCTTGTCTACATTCAGTTAAGTCTTTCAAGGCATGGTTCTGCATAGAACAAGACTGAAAACAATTAAGAGGAATGGAAAGGAAATCCAGGTTTATAATTCAATGAAACAATGCATCCACTTCAAAGATAACCATGGAATGATAACACCATATCCACATAATTAATGTGAGCTTGATAGTGGATACACATTTTACAATTGCACCTGAGATATTTCATTAGGTTTCCTAGCATTCAAAGGTTTCCCATGTTCGGAATTAGGAAAAATAGCAGGAGATTTCTTGCTCCCTTCAAAGAAAATCTATCCTGAATTAACTCTAACTATAGATATACCATGAATTTGGGACATACTGCGACATTGTTGGATTCTAGCTTCAAATTTTTTGGATTCAACCTCTGCATCCTTGCATCTTAAGCATCCTAAAGGTTGAATTTTTGTTTCAAGTCTTTCTGCCCCAACTTGACCATCCTTATATTGGCATGAATACTGCACCAAAGAAAGATCACACTCATTGGCAGACTCTTCACTATCACCTGGGAACACACCACCTTGTGAGAGCGCACACTCTTCAATTGTAGATGAAACAAAGTCAAGACCAATCTCTGAAGTCTTGACGTTGAACTCGTCTTTCTTAGTCTCTTTTTCATCTTTGTTAAAAAAAATTCCTGTCATGCATGGCACATATAACCCTGCTATTGTTGCTTCCTTGACATCATTTTCAAGGTTTTCAAGATAACCAAGTTTTCCTCCACCTTGGGTGCTAGGATTCCCTACAATAAAATAACCTAATAAATGTTACAGTTACTCTGCACTAGCTGCAAGGATATTAAGTGTTCAGTAAACTATTTTAATTTTTAACATTTAGCTCCATGCCATTATCAATATATAGGAATAATTGTTCCTTTGGAAATCTTTTTGTCAGTATCTATTATTTCACTTTGAACTTCAGAATCTAAATATACCCAAAGAAATTAAATTATCTTGCTTCATACTTTCCAAGTCATTAAGCAAAGAGTTAAACTTTTAAAGCCTGTCCTTTATTTAAAAAGAGTAAAAATACCATGTTAACAAAACATTTTCAGATAGGCTAGAACATAACAGAAACATATATATGACCCAAAGATGAGCATATCAAACCTGAACTGAGAACTCTATTGCATGTTAATTATGCAGCTTCAAATGACTGTGAGAACCAATTTTACAACTACCTGAATTTGAAGTCATGATGCATTGCTCATTACAAGGCTTTGGCTACCCTCCATCTTGTGTTGTTGCTTCAAATCCTGTGCAGCCTACATTAACACTAATTTTATATTCTTGGTTGATAAGACAAGCTTTCTCATCATTATCATTCTCTATTTTCATGTCAGTTCTAGCTGTTTTAAAACTATGTTCATATTTCAACTTCATAAGATTGTATTTAGTAAGACTATTTGGTATTTCTATGCTAGTTTTGGTTACTTCAACATTCTTTCCAAAGTTTGGATTCATATGACTAGTCTGCCGAGTAAGATCATCCTCTATTTCTGCACTAGGCCCTAGTGCTTTATCACTCCCTTCAGATTCCTGGTTCATAAGACCAGTCTGCCTAGAATGATCACTATCCATATCCAGGTTAATGATGACTGCTTCACCACTATTTTGAAATTCTAGGTTTGAGTGTTCAATTTGCTTGGCACAACCATTCACCATTTTCATGCTAAACTGAGCAGTTTGCATTGCTTGCTGATAACCATCAGTCATAATTTTTTCAACAAGAAATGTTAAATTATTAAGTTTCTGATGATAGGTGGCTTTTGGCATAAGATGAGCCGCTTTCTCATTCTTTTCACATTCCTCTGCCATTGGACCATTCTTGTCAATATCTCCATTCTCTACTGCCATGCTCATTTTGGTTATCTGCACAGCTTGTCTACAAGCAGTAAACATACTTTCCTGCATATTCAATGTCAATTCATTAGACTGTTGTATAAAAGATAGCTTCTAACCTGTGGTGATTTGTTGAGTGCCCACTAAAAGAATAATGAGCAATCCTTTCCCTCTTTTTACTTCCACACTTGATAGCGAAACTAAAGACATTGCAGAACAAAAATTCATTTCCAAGTTCCAACACATTTGTACTATCCTCCGGCATTAGCTATCCAGTGATCAAATTTTCAGACTTCTGACTGCACACCTTGTGGGAAGGTAAGGATTCTAATGAAGTAGAATTATTTTCAATCTCTAAGTTCTTCACGGCGCCACTTTCGTTCAAGCTGGAAATGACAGATTTGTCAAATTGAAATTTCTCTGATTCTGTCAATAATGAAACATTCAGATCCTCGACATTTTGGAGGGTAACAAAATCAATTCCAAGTGATTTCACAATTTGTGATCCACTATTATGATAGTATATGGCTTTATCACACGACTTTTAAGCTTGTAGGTTGGCAAGAGGCAAAACCTGCAATGTCTGCATTGCTGCCTCTTCACAACCTGGGGAATTGGAATATACATAGAACAAACTTCCAACAAACAAATTATTTTCAAGTGATGATTTTTGTTCATGTGATTTAGATTTTTTTTCTTTAAATTAGCTAGGTTAGACCCTCTCCTACTCTTACCGTCTGCTCTACCTTTCCTCTATCCTCCTGCAGAAACATACCCTATGTTATAATGTTGTACTAATGGTAGATTTTGAACAATTCTTCATGAACCTTGAAATTTGTAATTGTAAATATAACTCCACACCAAAATACGAGACCCAGGTCTTAGTGAGGATCTTATATTCCATTGAAGAAGCAACGCATCCCACATGGGGAGTCAGAGTGGAAGGAATAAACATGCCATAGGGCTTGAAGGGAATTGGAACTTAAAACTAATTCATAATCAGATAATCAAGGCAGAGCACTTTCACATTCCACTCAAGCAGGATGGAGACATGCTTTATTACCTTTACGAACAAATAGTTTCTTGTAGGCAGTTCAAATGGGGAATATGAACCTCATAATGATTTTCTCTATCCTTTGCTTCATCATAAATGTGCATTTCATGGTCAAGTAAATTCCTTCATTTTGAAAGTCACAAATCTTGATAAGAATACGCCTTTATGCAACTGTGCATTATAAGAATACTATAGAATACTAGTATCTCCAACCTTTTCCATAGGTTTAGTCAATCTCAAAAGCTTACTAGAATCTAAATTTTAGTGTAGTCTTATTTTAGGTGACCATACATTCTAAGGAAAGTTCAATTCTTATCAATGGTTATTTCTCTCTGTGAACTGTTGTCCAATCATCATGGAAGCTGTTTCATATCATGTACATCTCAACACAGAGCTAATATATATTTTGTTATACCTAATAGTTTGCAATTTTTTCAAGTTTAATTCATTCTTAACCAGTTGTCCTGCCTTTCAAATAACTAGTATCATCACCTAGAAGCCAAATATACAACCCTTTAAAGGTTTCTCTAAAGATGCAATGTTGTAGGAGCAGGGTATTTCTCTTTATATTTGCAACATGACTCTTTAATTATTGAATCCACTATTAGGTGCCCTTATAGCCAAGGAATAATGATTCACAAAGCATAACTCTTCCATACAAAATGGTACCTTTGAAACGGTAAATGATTCAATGCTGAATACTTGCAATTCCCCAAGTCAAAATACTTGCAATTCTTTGAATTATAGGTTTAGAGATCATTTTTGCAAGACATTACGGTGCATAGGGAGTCAAGTCTCTAATTTTGCAAATGATAATCGTTGAGTCTCCATTAGCAATAAGTTTCTGAATCTGCCTGGCTCTTAGAATGTTTATCACTTGATTTAAAGCAAAAATAGGCTTCACAATAAGAGAAGAAACCTTTTGCAGTTTGATCACAACCATAGACCTGCTTATTATGGAACCTTCTTAAAGAAAAGGTGAATATACTTTGCATAATTTTAAGTTTATTAATTATCAAAGCAACATGTTGTGTTTTAATTTTGATAGCCCATGATGAGGAACATCTGAAACACCTTGAAGCTCATGGATTCTTAATATTGCAGTAAACAAGAGGGAAAGTTTTGTTTCTGACTCTTTGTTTTTGATGCAGTGATAGCATTGGGCTTCGAAATCCTTTCAGGAAGGACTCTTCTTTGGACTATGAGAATGATAGTGATGAATAATGGGAAGAGGTACTCATCACTAAATCTCTTTGGTAAGAGTATTTGTAGTATTTTTATTAGCTTTAGTTACAAGCAAAATTGTACATAACTCTCAGGAATTAGTTTATCATAAATACTAGTTACTAGTAAGTTGTAATAGTAATAATTATGTAGTTTGTAGATTGATATCTATCATAAATTTGTTTGAATATCATCATTGTCAAGCAATAAAAACTTCTTAAAGGGTGCTAGTTTAATAGTAGAGCTCCTGCCTAATTATAGGCAGGAGGTTGGTGGTTCGATTCCTCCATGCCTTATCATAAATTTGTGACTACAAAAATGACTAAATTCGCATATATACGACTATTAGTAGCTAATTTTCCGTATCTTAGTCGTATTTAGCCTAGTCATTAATATGTTAACATCTATTATTTTATTTACTCATATATTTGGTCATCAATGGTTGCAATCAGTGACTAAATCAATGACTAAATCAGCGATTAAATCAATGACTAAATCCATGACTAAACCATTAACTATCAATGACTAAAACAATGACTAAATCATTGACTATCAATAACTAAAGCATTGTCTATCAATGACTAAATCATTTTCTAACAATGACTAAATCAATGACTACTAAGTCAAGCTATTAATGACTAGTGAAATACGACTAGCTATAAGATAGTGGAAATTTGCTACTATTAGTCACCGACTCAAAAATAGTCGTTTATAGCCTGATTTTAGTCATTTTTTTAGTCATTAATTTCTCATTTTCTACTAGTGCATTTTCCCCCATCATGATCAATGAGTGCCTCTTTTTGTTTTTATGAGTTCAAAGAGGGTAACAAACACTCGATATAGCTTGTCAGAAGACAATTCCAGTCTCATATGTTTTACGAACCTGAGAGAGGAGGGGTTCGTTACCAAAACGGGTCTGTCAATGTTTAATTTAACGAGTCCACTGAAAGAAAACTCGATATTGTTCATGTTTAGAGAGTCTGAACAAATACAGAAGAAGACTCCATGGGGGTCCTTTTTTTTATGATTTAGTCTCTAAGGCCCGAAAAAGTGTAAAATCATACCTTAGAGAACTCTTCCAGTCATGATTGGCCAAAGTGTTCCTTTCTCATAAATAGTCCTATCCGAACCGAGAAAGAGATAACCTACCATCGGATGGATGACTCTTCAAATACTTTAACGAGCGTGAAGAAGACAAGATCACTCGGCAATCTTTTTGTATTTAGGGAGCCTGAAAAGGGTTTAAAGAGAACTCCATGAGGTTTATTTACACAATGTCACTTTTTATGAGCCTAGAAAGATTCAGAAACAGACTCGACTATCTTTTCATGTTTAAGGAGTCTGAAAAAGATGTGAAAAGAAGACTCCATGACGCTTCTTTACACAATGTCGTATTTTACGAGCCTAGAAAGAAACTTGAACTGGACTCAGAACTTTGATACTAGATTTTAACAAGCATGACAAAGTATCATAATAAACGCTCAATGACCTTTTCCATTTTGTGAAAGTATGAAAAAGCCATAAACAAACTTTCTAAAGCTTCTTACTAAATTCAACCTGTAGACGACTCATAAACAAGTGTTGAATGCATTCAAAATCAACAGTAGGGGATTATGACCAATATATTTTGACCAAAACATGATCTAATATCAAAACTATAGTAAATCAGACCCAAAAAATGTTTATATAGGGCAATTAAATAGTTAAAAATAAAACATTTCACTATTTACCTCTAGCAAAGAGCACTTGGAGCATTTTCTAGCCAGATCTTCCACAGCTGATACCAGGAGTCTCCACCATCTATTTTTAGTCTCGTCAGTTGCAGGTAATAGCTAAGACCCTTATATTTTATTTCATAGCTTATATTTTCAGATTTGGTGGGGTTTTGGGCCCATTTAGCAAGCCCTAAAATCCAATTTACGGGCACCGCGGCTACCCCTTGTGGGATAGGTGGTACCACCCAAAAACCATGCCAAGAATATGGTGGACAAGCAGTGCCATCGCCTGTCGCCAATGGGGCACAGGTGGTGCCGGCCGTGGAGAAGTTAAACAAATGATATGGACAAAATTTACTCATTCTTTTGATTTGAAATGACTCAAGGATGATATTAATACATACCATTATTGTTTTCGGTAGGTCTAGGCTTCCAAAATATGGTGATATGGAAGGAAAGAACACATGATGACGAGGATGTTGCTGCTAAAAGGAATCTGGTTTGCATTGCTGCACTCTTGAACTGTGGGCTCCTAAAGTTCTTCCAGACACCAAGCATGGTGTCCCACAAGAGACTACTAGAACACATACTGAGAATGTGGAATCCATAATAGAAATATTTCGAGGTGGGGGCACACATACTTACAGTGGAGGTAGAGGATATCTACTTCCTAACTGGACTATCGAGACGGAGTACCCCCATATCACTAACAGGTTCCCTTGGTGGGGACATTACCACCAAAGAGCTCATAGATCGGCACTGTGTACCAGGTACAGGAACATCGGGGAAGAAAATCCCCATCAGGGCAGTGAAAGATAGGGCTCTACGGATTGTCTTATTCACCATACAGAGGGTGGCAAGGAGACAGGGTGTACATTAGGCTTCCAGGGCACATATGTTGTATTCCCTAGAGGCTATGGTACCTACGATGTTCAACTAGGTGGAAGCATTGCTTCCAATCTTCAAGGATCAGCTGACTAAATGTCGGCAGGGGGAGTTGAAGAAGTTTGGCTTTTATTCCATCTTAGCTTGCTTCTTCTTTGAGCGGGTCCTCCAGATGATGCCTCAGGTGACTTTCCAGAGTCTGAGAGCATAGGACCCCTGTATGCTAAGGTGGGTCCAGGTCATGGCTCGCAAAGGAGCAGGTAGGGGCAGAGTGAAGTTCGGTGATCCATTCTTCAGATGGATGTGGGATCAGATGCTCATGGTCGAGGACTATGCCTATGCAGGCACAAATTTTACAGGTGATCATGACCTACCACTCCCACCTAGAGGGCAGTGGGGTGACATTGGTAAGAAGCAAGAAACCCTAACAATGGAAAATGTTTTTATGTTTTTTATGTTTTATATTTTTTATGATAAGTGACGAGATATGTTTGTCTTCATGCAGATGTTGGAGCAGCGAGGCCTAGAGGAGCATCTCCATTAGACAGGCGAGCCGGAGCTCACTTCGTGCCACAGGGTGATGATATCACCGGGGAGCTGGAGGAGAACCTAGAGAGGTTGACTCTGGACATCCCAGATGCTGATATAGATGACCTCCCGACTAGATATCAGAGATCTATAGTGGGAGTACCAGGCTGATTCAGCAGGCTACTACGTAGGGTGGCTCGAGCAATGATGTTTTATCATGAGCACCATTAGTGGATGAGACATGTGTACTGAAAGTTGATAGCTTCAGGATTTTTTGTATGATGATTTTTCTTGAAAGCCTATGTGCTTCAGATGAGGTCTCGGGACTTATTTTTGTAAAAAATTTCGTATATATATATATATATATATATATATATATATATATATACAGACTTTTACATGGTGTTTATATGTCTCAAATGGATAAATGCATTTTCTATGAGTTCTATGTGTCTTTAAATGTTTATTTACAATGTACTATGTTTGATTTGACATCATGAATGGGCAATATTCCAATCTAGGATGTAATTAGCCAACGAATCAACAACTACATTATGTTCACTAGGGATATGCCTATAGGTAATGGTTCCAAATGATCTTTCTAACAAACTTACCCTCCGGAAGAGGCGGAGGATCACTGGGTTCCTAATGGTGTAGACATGGTTTAAATGACAAACCACGAGTTGAGAGTCCATCAAAACTACTAGATCACAGACATCGTGGGAGGCAGCTTCAGTCAGAAGACCAATGAGTGCTTCATACTCGGCGATGTTATTAGTAAAGGGACCTACACAAATCACTCCTGAATTGACCAAATCTTCAGCTGGGGAATCGAGAACCCAAGCAGCTGAGGCTAGATTCAAGGTGTGGCGGCAAGCACCATCAACGAAGCCGTAGAAAGCCATATGCATGACCAAAACATGGTATAAACAGATGCGGACACTAAAACTCAAAACCATCTTCAAAATACTGAAATTCAATCAATATACATATATACAAGATACCATCCAAGAAAACCTAGGCATAGTACCTTTTCAGGTACAACCCATTGCGAGGTTTCCCCAAAGGGATTCCATCATAATCAACTAACTCATAGGCTCCTTTCTCTAACACCTTGGAAATAACAAAAGGCCCATACCACATGGACTTGAACTTACCCTTCCCTAGCTTGTCATATCTCTGGTCATAAGTCAGAACTAGGTCACCCTCGTTGAAAACATGAGGCTGGACGAATTTATCGTACTATGCCTTGACACATTGCTTATGTGCCTCGTTAGCCAAGGAAACATCTCTATGAGTCTCATCAAGGTTATTTAATTACAAAAATCTCGCTTCCTCTGTGGAAGTGTCTGGGAGAAGTTCGAAAGAAAGTTGTAAAGATGGAATCTAACATTGGATCGGCAAGATAGCTCCAAGTCCATAGACAAGCTGGAATGGCATGAAACCAGTAGCTATTTTCACGGAAGTCTGATAAGCCCAAAGAGTTGAAAAAAAGAACGAGATTCCAATTTGATTTATGATATCCAACCATCTGACGAAGCATAGTTTTCAAAACCTTGTTAATGGCCTCTACTTGACCATTAGCTTGCGGATAATATGGCGTAGAGTTTTCATGGAAAAAACCTAGCTTAGCACTCAATTCCTCCATCATTTGATTACGGAAATGAGATCTGTGATCAATGACGATGGACTGTGGAACTCCAAATCTAGCTATGATATGATTGAACAAGAAGAGAGAGGAAATCTTACCATCTTCAGCATATGTAGGCATGGCTTCAGCCCATTTTGTTAATCCATGGCTACAATGATGTAACCATGCCCCCCGCCTGAGGTAGGCTTACAATGCATAAAGTCAATCCCCCATTTGGAAAAATGGGGGATGGGTGCACTTTTTGGGATAGAAATGTTGGCAAGGTGGGCATTTCTTAACAGCCTCACGATATTCTTTGAAGACAGAAGGCCAAAAATAGCCATCGCGAAGGATTTTCTAGGCTGTAGCCATCCCAAATAAATGACTGCCACATGCTCCAGAGTGGCAATCATTTAGCACGTGTTCAGCCTCCTCATGAGTGAGGCATCACTGAAGAATGGAATCAATCCCATGTCTATACAAGGTATAATTTAAGATAAGATAGTACTTCTCATGGTGACGGATGAGGCAACGATCATCGCGAGATAGATGTGGCTGAAAACACTGGGTTTGGAGATAAATCAGCAAATCTCCATACCAAGGATCAGTAGTGCTAATTAGGAATGGGAATTCATCTGGAAATGAATCACTGGGCTCAGATTCCATGGTAGCACAGGGAAGGTCACACATAAGTTCAGCAAAAACCAAGGATTTCTTTGATGTAGCCTTGGCAAACTTGAGATCGAATTCCTGAAGGATGATGATCCAATGGGAGTACTTGCCCCGGAGTACCTGACAAGTCAGAATGTAGTACATCAGGTTCTGGTTTTCCAATACGGTGATAGTGCGAAGCAGAATGTAGTGACAAAATTTTTGTACTGCAATGATCATGGCCAAAGCTATCTTTTCCACATGTGAATAACGGGTTTTAGAATCAATAAGATTCTTACTGGCATAATAAATCACATGCTCCTAACCATGGAGATTGTCTTGCAGTAAAACCATGGCGATGGTAGTAGAGGAGGCAGCAATATACAAGAGAAAATCCTTTGAATAATCTGGGGGGTGTATCACGGGTGAATGAGTCAGAGCGTGCTTAAGACTATCAAATGCGTGTTGGGCTTGGTCATCCTATAAGAATGGAGTGTTCTTCTTGAGGAGAAGCATATAACCGTGCGTTTTCTTAGCGAAATTGCACACGAAACGGTGAAGAAATTTTGCCTTCCCCTGCAAACTTTGGAGTTCAAGGATGGTGGTTGGGGTTGGTAGATTAATGATAGCGGCAATCTTCAAAGGATCGATCCAGATGCCATCTTTGGATACCACAAAGCCAAGCAGACATCTCGTCTCAATGCAAAAAACACATTTATGCGGATTGAGTTGTATATTATAATGACGGCATCTCAGGAATATGTCTCTAAGATGACCAAGATGGTCCTCTCGTCACTATGAATGAGCAAGGAGGTCATCAAGGTACAGTTCAACAATATGTTTAATGTCGTAAAACGCATAGGACATCGCACGCTAGAACGTGGCTCCAGGATTTTTCAAGCCGAAAGGTAACTTCTTATATGCAAAGGTTCCCCATGGGAAAATGAATGCCATCTTATGCTGATCGGAGGGTAATATCTCAATCTGATTATAGCTAGAGAAGCCATCCATGAATGAAAAGATGACACTTTCGGCACAGTTGTCGATAATCTAATCGATATGCGGGGTAGGAAAGTTGTCCTTGGGACAAGATTTATTTAAATCCCTAAAGTCGATACAGACTCTAATGGTGCCCTGCTTTTTATTGACAGGGACAACGTTTGATACCCATTCCATAAGAGGTACAGGATAAATAAAACCAGCTTTCAGAAGTTTCTCAATCTCAGCATTAATAGCTGTGGCCTTCCTAGAATGGAATTGCCTAAGTTTTTGCCTGACAGTTTTGGCCGTGGGATAAGTTTTAATCTCATGGACCACAATGGAAGGGTCAATCCCCGGCATCTCTTCATAGGACCAGGAAAAAATATCATGGAATTCCTTAAAAATTGCCTTATATGCTTCAGATTCATCTATGGAGTAGTTTTTCCCAACATGAATGTGCTCAATAACATCAGGCTTGGCTAATATGTCAATTGGGTTCGTCTGAGTAATGTTGCAAAGGTTTCCTTCAGAATCTATCTCTTGCAACAATATAGGACTTTGCAGAACATTGACAATATCAATAGGAAACAAGGATGCAAAATCATGGATGCCCGAACTGGTATTGGGGAGGAACATGGATCTATGATGGTGATCCACCCAAATGGGCTCATCCGTATTCATGATCTCTATAATGGACTAGTCGGAAGGGAAAGTATCAGAGAGATAGTCTAGAATCGAAAGAGAAGGTTCTAACCAGTACAGTAAATGGTAAGGATCCGAAGCCACTAAATGAATGTCATCAATGCGATCATCGGAACAAGTTTGAATGGTGTCATACATAGCTTCGTGTGGGCTCAACAAGGTGGAATCAACAACATTTTGGCCCTAGGGCTCAAAATCAAATGAGGCGATCATATGTATTGTCGCGGTATCCGTGCTAGGAGTAGAGGAAAAAATCCCCATAAGGGATGAATCCTTCAGCATACCTACCGCAATTGACTGGTAAGGAGAAGTGGGCTGACCTAACATGGGGATGTTATTAGCCATGGAGGTAGTAACATCCAACGTATAGAAATCAAGCTGGTCAATGGTAACAATTCTCCCAAGATGCGGGAATTGGACCGTTCGAAATACTGTTGAAGCAACAACAGTCATGGCATAGAACCAATTCCTTCCTAAAAGGAGGTTATAATCCAAAGGGGCATCTACTACTTCTACTTGGATGGAAATGGTTTTTCCTCTGAGCTTGACCGTGAGGGCTGATATGAGGCCATGGGGTTGGAAAACCCATCCATCAAAGGATTTAAGGGTAGTAGGTGATGTAACAAGCTCGGGAGAGCCAAGAGCTTTCCAACAAGTCAGAGATAACACTGAGGTCGAAGATCCTTCATCTAGTACCATTCGAAAGACTTTCTTTCCCACTATTTTCCTAATGATCTGAAAAGCAAGTTTATGCGGTAATCTAGGTTTATAGTTCTCAACATTGAAGTGAATCAAGTTAGTGTTATCCGGTTCTACAGCTCCTAATGTGGTCAGACATGTACCACCGGCAACGGAACCAATGTTGTAATATCACAGATCACATAAGGTTACCAATAATACATACCATACATACATACATAACAGAGACAAGAGATAAGAACAAGTAGAGGAAAATAACAGATTATATTTATAAGAGTGGGTCCACACAATACAGAGAACTGAGCCGAGTTCTCATCTGGCTCAACAGCCTAATATATATGATTACAAAACAGTTACAAAATAACTATTTGTCAGTTTGGTGAACCGACACGACCTTAGGTGGTCGACCTAATCTCTAGTTTAGTCGGTTGATCGACTAAGTCAGCTATCATTCAAGTCGACATACCGACTTGCTCCTCTAACACTTAGTATTGAAAAATCGGTCTAAGTTTCCCTAGTAAAATGTTCGCCATATTTTGTAGGAAACTAATAAAAATAATGTGAGACCATCAAGATCTAGCTTGTTGATGTGTGCATTTGACCATGGTCTTATTTCTCCTAAAAGGTTCTTGAATAAAAAGTTATATGTCTACCAAAACATGGTTTCAGGATGTTTTAAACCAATTCATGAAAAAACATATTTCCATAATGAAGTGATGCATTGGTGAAAAGGTTTTAATAGACACAATGGTCAAAAGACACAATGGTTAAAATACATGATGAAAGAAGTATTTAAAAAAAAGTTTGAAGTGGAAGAAAGATGTCTCAGCAATCTAGATCATTGTAACAGTAAGAGAAGACAAAGACCAATGAAGTAAAGAATAATCAGTCACAAGAATTGAAGAAAAATATCAAATTAGGGT
This sequence comes from Pseudotsuga menziesii, assembly GCA_001517045.1. NCBI lineage: Eukaryota > Viridiplantae > Streptophyta > Pinopsida > Pinales > Pinaceae > Pseudotsuga > Pseudotsuga menziesii. Next base: position 615,513 of record LPNX010959531.1, read on the forward strand.
GGTAGGGTGGTGCTAGAATAGGCTAGAAGCCTGCAAGGGGGTTGTAGCCTCCTTCCAGTTGTGGCTGGAAAACAGGGTTTTGTAGCATCCTTGTCTATTGGAATAGGAAGAAACCAGGGTGTTGTAGCATCCTTCAGTTGTAGCTGAAAAACTTAGGGATTGGTGTCTCCAGCAAGTTGTATCTTGTAAAAACAATTGTAAATATAAATTTCCAGTTATAGAAAGTGTTTGTGGTTTTCCCAATTGGGATTCCACGATAAATGTTGTGTTTTGTGTATCTTGTTGATTGTGTGTTTTAATGAATAAGTTAAAAGTGGTTTTAAATTGTTAAAAGTTATCGATATTGATTCACCCCCACCCCCTCTAAGTATTTTCCAATATTCCAACAATTAGTATTAGAGTGGGATCCTTAACTACATCCTAAACCACTGGAAGGAAGATCCTATTAAAAACCACTATGGATCATCAAGAAGGGTTAGCTTCTAACAAACCTCCATTATTTACAGGAAATAATTATGCATTTTGGAGTGTAAGAATGAGATGTCATCTAATGTATCTTGGATGAAAAAAATTGGAGTTTTGTTGAAAAAGGGTATAAAATACTAGACAACCTACCAATAGATAGAGATGAACTAGATGAATATGAATCCAATGGAAAAGCTTTGAATGCAATTTTGACAGGATTAGTGGATTCATTGTTTGTTAAAGTCATGCAATGTAAGACAACCAAACATGCTTGGGAAAAATTAAAAATTACTTGTGAAGGGGCTTCCAAAGTCAAAAAAATCCAAACTTCAAACATACAAATGGAAATTTGAAAGTCTAAAGATTAAAGAACAAGAAAACATTACAGAATATAGTCTAAGAGTAGATGGAATTGTCAAAAGCTATTAAAGGTATGGGAGGAGAGATAAAGGAGAAAGAGATAGTTGAAAAAGTACTAAGAACCCTACCAATAAGATATAAGGAAAAAGTATATATTGTACAAGATCGAGATGATCTTGAACTTTTGATAGTTGATGAGCTACATGGGATCTTCATTTCCTATGAGATGAGAACAAAATAGAATGGATCATCAAGAAAAGAGGAAGCATTTAAAGCTACAAAATAGTCAAAGAAATATGAAGCTTTACCCAAGAACCAATCAAAGAACTTAGGTGATGAAGAATCTCTTTTCATCAAGAAACTTGAATAAGTTATTGGAAAGTACAAGGGAAAGCTACCACTAAAGTGCTTTAACTATGGAATAATTAGATATTTTTCTACAAATTGTCCTTACCCAAAACAAGAAGATAGTGATAATGAAGAACCTTGCAGTCATAATAAAGATGAAAAGAGTAAAACTATATACTAGAAAAAATTTAATAAAAAGAAGAAAAACTTATATTCCATGGAAGACAGTGAAGATGAAGAGATAAGTGAAAATGAAGAAATTCTATTCTTGGGAATAGAAACTCAAACTTCAGAGGATGAATCAAATGTAGGAGAGGTGTCCCTAGAGGCTAAAATCATAAGTGCTCTTGAGGAAATTGAAAAATGTAGAAGAAGGAACAAATCTTTGAAAGAAAAAATTGTCAAAATACAAAGAAGATCAGAAATCAGAAGACGAGGAAGTCAAGACCCTCCAAGAAAAGCTGCACAATTCAACACAACAAGTGATGGTTAGCATGAAAGATATCGATAGCTTAAAACAAGAAGTTGATAACTTCAAGGGAGAAGTAAAGAGGCTAAAATATCAACATACCATTAATGAGAAGTTCAGAGAAAGCACTGAAACACAAGATTCTAAAAGACTTGAGGCATAAATTATTCATGTTAAAAAGAAGGATGGTGAACAATCTATTAAGTCAAAGTTTGAGAACAGCTCGAAGATTTTAGATGGCACCCTAAGTGTCCAAATACCATCAAGTGACAAAGTTGGATTATAATATAACAAGAAGAGTTATGTTTTGGCAATTATGGATCCAATTGGAAAGAAGGCTAGTCAGAAATCTGCTCCCTCCTCTCATAATAAAGATAGAACTAATATGATTCCTATAAGACCAATGACAAGCAAGTATAAGCAAATCTCTATCAACCATTGCTAGTCTTGTAATAATTTGGGACATATGGCTAGAGAATGTAAGTTGATAAGACTTACAGAAAAGAAGGCTACAATAGAGGTTCAGAAACAAAGGAAGGGATGGAAGAAGAATGAATTTGTGAAGAAAAAAGATCAAAGATTCCCCAAATATAAAAGAACATTCTATGGATATTTTCATTGTTGTCACAAGTTTAGTCATAAGGATGTTGATTGTAGAATCAAGATAAAAGGTCAAATTTTGAAAAGAAAAAGAAATAGAAGATCCATGAGCAGGGTAACTCATGGAAATATGTAGAGAATAAATTTAGATTACAAAGATTCAGAGGAAACAAAGATTCCAAGCATCAATAAAATTCCCAAAGATAATAGTTGTGTAGATAAGAATGACATCCATTATGATGAAAAAAAAGATGAAGATGTAAAAGAATACACCGATGGAAATGATGATGGTGGAATTGAAGAAGAATGTCTTTTTTAATATCTCGCATGGCCTAGAAGAGAGCCCTGAAATTAGCATTAGAAGGTATCATATACTTAGAGGGACTTTTAGTACAAGAAGGAAACTATTGTTTACTATCAGTGGTGGAACCTAGGAACTTTGTAGAAGCCAGAAAAGATGATGATTTGATCAAACCCATGAATGAAGAGTTAGATAAAATTGAGAAAAATCAAACTCGGGAACTTTTCCCAAGACCTAAAAGAAGAATATTGTAGGGACAAAATGGGTCTTCAAAAACATGTTCAATGAATATGGTTTGATAAGAAATAAAGCAAGACTAGTGCGTAAGGGATATGATCAAGTGGAAGGTAGTGACCTTGAATAAACCTTTTCCCCTGTAGCAAGACTTAAAGCAATATGAATTTTTTTTGCATATTCATGCATAAACTTCAAAGTATATCAAATGGATGTCAAGTATGCATTTTTGAATGGAAAGAAGTCTATATTAAACAAGTTAAAGGATTCCTCTTATCAGAAAAGGAGGACTATGTTTGTAAACTGAAGAAGGCACTCTATGGTCTCAAACAAGTTCCAAGGGCATCGTTTTCAAGACTAGGTAGCTACTTGAAGCAATAAGGATATAAAAGAGGGGTCACTGATAGTAATATCTACATAAATTTTGAAGATAAGAATATGATCATTGTTATTATTTATGTGGATGATATTATATTTGGAAGTGATCTACAAATGCTAAGTGAAACTTTTTCCTCTAAAATGAAGATGGAGTTTGAAATGTCAATGTAACGTCCCCGACCCTCTGATCGATGAAGAGGACGCTACCAAACCATCAAAAACCTCCAGGAAAATAGCCCCATGAACATGAACAGGTATATAATGCTGAAATAAAAGATTAAACATCCAAAGTACTAAGATGCATACTCATACATATATTCAGTGGGAGCAAAACAACATTCATTCATATACATGTTCATCATAATTCATTAACAGTAAACATAAATGCAGAAGTAAGATAGACAAGGATACTTATCTCATGAAGAACTTGCTCTGCAACCAGCTACGTCGCTGCAACGTTCCACCCAACCATAGGCCAGCGTGCTCATCAATCTCTCAGCAACACTTCCACCCCCGAGCTGGGCATGATTCCCCAAGGAATAAGGGACTAAGCAGGCTTACACATAGCCAAGGTACACAAATCAGCTAAGCCCACATAGTAGGGCTTATCAGGATATCAAGGGGCTGGGAGAAGCTAAATGCTAAGCTGGTGAGCTCATGGAAAAGCTAAGGATTCCTACACTAGAGCTGGCCTGACCTCTAATATACCCACACACATTCAACACCAGGAATCAGTCCCTTCTCTGCTTCATAGTCCCTCAAGCCCTGACTTCCCTTTCCAGTGCTCTTCTTGGGTTGTGGATAAAAATCCAGCCATCTAACTCTATCTATGTGGCTCCCCAAACCTGGGTTTCTCAAGCATACCTGGCCTTCAATCCCACTCCACACAATTCGAAGACCAACCACTGCATGCATGCAGCAAAACCAACAATTACTGCTTTAACAGGGGAAAACAATTCTTGGCCAAAACAACACAATGGAAACCTACAGCAGCTCCCAAGCGTGAGGAAAAATGCTGCCAACACAACATAGGTACTCACAGCAACCCAAAACCAGAGAAAGCACAACAACCACACTTTTACCACTGTAGCAACGAGAGAAAACTCAACTCACAGGAAAACCCCAATCAAAGGTGAAGGTCTAATTCTCAACCTGGACAAGGGAAAACACAGTCCCGACCTGTGCGTGAGGTAAAAACAGTACTCCCTGTGTGAAGGGGGAAACTTACACAGAACACATTCAGCAAAAGGTGGAGAGCCCGACCGACTACCTACGTGAGGAGGGAAAAACAGAAGCGGTGGGGAGAGTAGACAGAACGATTCGGCATCCCAAACGGCGCGTGAGGAAAACCACTCCCAGCCCGTGCGTGTGACTAAACCAGCTGGTGGAGAGTGCGTGGGGGAAATCCTGCCACCCACCCCTACCCAGCATTAACTGCCTCAACTAAACAGGGGTTTAAGGTTTGACACATGGCTTTTCCCCAATGGCTCCCACGGGTTAGACAATCATGCCCTTAACCTTAGGAAATCATGTCCTTTTCATTTAATGTTGCACTGTCGTAGCTTGCTATAGGTTTATTTTAATGAATGTGCATATTTACATGATGCAAACCTATCATGTGCCGGATAGCATGATATACCATCGGCAACGATCCCAATTGCCGAAACATAACACAACCAAATCGATGGTGGGGCTTTTTCCTTTAGCTCCATACCATGATTCATTACAACATATACATCATGTATCTTTTAATGCAACCGGGGTTAGAATCAGGGATATTACAATCCTCTCCCCTTTGGAATAACAATGTCCTCGGTGTTGCAATACATAGAAATGCATATACCATTTGCACATCAAAATTTCAAAATTTTGCAGATCTGTCCCACGTTCAATTATTTACTTGAACTTTCAGGACCAAACCCCTCAGCTTCCATGAGCTTCTCTTACTGGTGCTCAGCTTCCGGCTCATCTGTATCTGGAGCATATCTCCAATATTTTCTTAGGTCTTGGCAATTGTTTGAAGAAGACTCCCAGCCAAGTCTGATAGCTTTTGGTTTGCTACCATGATCAATGCGCACCACTGGATTTCACTTTTCTCACATGTGAAATGCATCATTGAAATTCTGTTAGACCAAGCATAATATAGGCATTAAATCAGTCAATTAATTGCCCAATTGGCATGACAGTCCAAGTCTTTTCAAGGAGACTTTCATATTTTTCATGCCTTCCCAACAGGCACATGAGCTCATGCTTGTCCATTCTTGGGCAGGGAATTAACCATTCTAGCATTCACAATTTACTTTAAGCAAATACACCCATTCCATTTTCAGTCATACATGCATTCAACAATCTTTTGTTTTCACAATGCATAAATATATATATATATATAATTAAAAGGGAAAGAGAGAGCAGCAAGAGTTTTTCCCCTCTTTGTTTTGTTCCATCCTGGAACCCACACCACTGCTATGGATTTTCATGCTCTCAACCGCTTTCACTTCACCGTGAATGCTGGACCAATCCCTCTTGGTCATGACACTTAGTGTCTCCGGTCTATTTCAGACCTTTCAACCATGGAGCCTCCCCACATGGTTTGTCTCTGCTACTAGGACCTTCATAGTCATACTAGCACCTTTTTTTTCATTACTGCTCATTCTAAGCTTTTCAGGACAGTCACATGTCCACATGCACCTCTAGGATGCTTTCGTAGTCCTCGCTTCTAGTGATACCTATATTCAAACATTGAATAAATTCACATGTTTAGTTTATTCCCATCGGTTTTTACCTCTTAAACAAGAGCTTAAAATATCAGAACCAAATCATATACACATGCATATTCATAAGCAAGAATTGCAAAATAATCCAATACTAATCTGTATTGTGTGTTTCCTCGTTGGTCCACAGGATCCTGCTTCGCTTTGCAAGCCTTGGGATTGCCTATGGCTTGGATGTTAGCTCAGCACGCAGGCTGCTTCACAACATCCTTATATATATATATATATATATATATATATATATATATATATATATATATATCAGGCACAGTCAATCCAACCTTCAGTTGGGTTTATCAAACCGTCAACAAATCGCATGTACTTATCTCAACAATACACTTATATCAATAACCAATCATCAGCCAAGCCAACACAATTGGGTTTATCATGCCATCAACAATAAATGACCATTTCCAGGTTTCATTTCCAATAGTGAGCTCTAATTCCACTACCCCATATCACACAAGAGACCACTCCCTTCTCTGAGTTGACAGTCCCTTAGGAATGTCTCATTCTCTGTGCTCTTTAGTAGAAGGTAGGATGAGCTCAATCCATTATCCATTTAGTGTACAATACCAGACTACATATGTTTAGCCTGAAAACACAAGCAATATAAGCATATTCGTTAGCATTATTGCCCTAAAACTGAAATCATATTTCACATCATTCACTCTCAAGTATTGAGACACCAGGAGCGCGTCCACTCCTTAGGGTGCAATCAATATTGAAAACCCTTTCATGATCCAACATCGGAAAAGTGTGCACCTTTTTCCGGTGTGTGCCATGTAGGCCCTATTCATACTCAAGTAATCGGCCATCATAAAATCAAAACATGTTTTGCATATGGAATTTTAATAATTTGACATGCATATTCTTAGCTAGGGTCACATAACACTTATCCATTTGTCAATGTAGTATTCCTTTGTTAAGGAGGAATGGGGACTGCCTTCTCTGAGTTGACAGTTCCTCGGTTTGCCATCCCAATTCCTCTTTACATTTTGTATCCACACATGTTTACTACAGAAATTGATTTGCTTGGAAATGAGGTGATCCTTAATCGTGGGTCTCTTGTAAGCAACACTACTATGCGCATTATAATTTTACACTTACTAGCATAACATGAATACCCACTTACAATGCGTCTTCCTGACACAATTATATGCAAGCAAATAGTGATTAGTAGTTGTCAGCAATTTCTCGCTTCTGAAATTTACAAGCCCAAATTGACAACTCATTCTGCATACAAACTATTTTTACAACCATGAGACTCTTCTCATGAGTTTTGGCTCTTTCACATGGTAGATTCCGACATTTGTCATGGTCTTACTCTCATTGCCATGCTCGAAACAATCCACCTGAAACCTGAACTTCAATTAGTCAAACACTTGGTAAGTCTGGATGCATATAACCTTTTCATTGCTGCAACCATCACTGAAGCATTTTCAGAATTTATAAAATTCAAATACTTCCAGATGTTAAACACACCAATACTACCAAAACTCGTTTACTTCATGCAATCGTTCTCATACTTAAATTACAGGATACAATCCCCTCATTTATGTAATTTAAATGAAAGGTTTAGATACTTCTTACTTCACAAGCGTATCATTTGTACCACTTTGCCCTTCCATAGAGCATTTCCGGCAGCCAATAGATCCTGACTACCCTATTCATGCATTTACCATCCTGCATTCATAACAGCTCTCAAAATAGTTCCAGAATTGTCATCAGTTCATAATTTCAGCCATTATTTATTCATAATAACTCATGCACTATCTCTATGCATTCATGCATTGTATCACGACATTTGCACCCATACTTATGTATGCATATCTACAACATTTACTCATACTTTTCATATGCATCCATTCAATGCATAACTGCAAGATTTATTAAATCTTTTAATGCATACCCATTCAATGCTACGTTGCATTTATTCAGGAATACTATGCATTCAATCATACCATGCATGGCCCAACCATGACTACTTCATAGAGGATGCATGACTATAATCAAGATTATCAGTGCTTACTTTCCTTGGGGTACTAAGCTCATAACAACATAATACAGGCATGACACACTTCTCTATGAATGCAGTATAAAATTCAAATACCCAAATGGTATGAGACCTCTTGCTTTTACCACTCCATGCAATTGTCATAATTAAACTCTTACCTTCATGGGTCCTACTTACACCCTTGACATTACCAGTTTGGTTGGTCCTTTGTAGGAGATTACAGAATTTGCTCACCAACTTTTGATTCTGGACTTGTTGCCTTATCCCTTTCTCCATAGGGTTGCTAGTCACATTCATCAGCATCAGCAACATATTCAGCCATGTCCATGTTGTCATTGGTTTTTCCACTAATGCCAACACCAATGCAATAATTATCATTAGTGGATGATTATAAATGCATAATCCTCACTATTCTTACCAACATGTAATATCCTATGCATGCAAGGCATATCCTCATACATTTTACATACAAAACTTGTAAAATGTAATTATAATCAGCAAGATAGGGTTTAAGGAAATTTCCCTTTTCAAGTCCCTCATCTTTGCATGAAACTCCTCTTCCACACAACAACTGGTTTGACTTCAGGGTCTTGCTACCTCTAGGCATGCAATTCCTAGATTTCTCCATATTGACAGCAGCACATTTCTCTTTCAAGCAAACACTAACACTTTTCTTCCCCGCATTCAAATGTTGGTGACTCTCCCTTGTTCCCTGCTGGATGAGCTTTCCAACACCTATCCGCATGCTTCATTCTGACCTCGGGTGTGAAAACCACACCACTTCTAGAATGATGGCAGAACACACCACTGTATTTTGGTTTGAAATGCTAGCTTCAGCCACCTAGAATTTTCTTCCTTCTCAGCCCTGAAACTGCTGAAAAATTCCATGAAAAATTCATTGAAATACTAGCTGAAATTTGCTAAATATTCCACTGGAAAAACCCAATTTTCCCTTTTTCCAATCGGACCTCTTTCTGTCTACAACTCCAATGTTTCGGCTATTTAAACAACAACTTCTCTTGGCGCTCATCGGCAGCCCTAACACTAACATTTTCCACTGTATCCGATCTTTAGTCGCCTAAGTTTCTGAACTATTTATCGGTGCTGCCAGAGACCTTTATCAGCTATCGCAACTAACAAGCACTACCACATCGCCATATCAATGATCGGTTCCACTATACATCGGGCGACTAGTTCTCTAGGCTTCCGCAATGACGACAGATGAATTCTCTATGTTTTCCGTGGCCATAACCTTGTCGGCTATCGGAGCGACTAGCAACTACTGCATCGGATGGTTAGTCTCATAGACATCCGCAACAGAGGGTAGCATTCTTACTGCGGTGTCCATGGTTCACAAACCTGTCAGTGGATCAGAGCAATTATCCACTATGTTTTGGTGATCCAAAACAGAATGGGTCCACTATATCGGTGACCCAAACCACTAAACCTTCTGACATTGCGGTGATCAAACAGTAAATTTTCCTCCGATGTGTCGGCGATCGGAATGTTACCTACCGCGGCATTGGTGGTCGAAGTAACTAACCACTCGCTCATCGGATGGTTAGTTTCATAGTCACCTGCAATGGCAGCAATCCAATCAACTGTGGTTTCCGCGGCCATGCACCTTGTGGGCGGTTAAAACCTCTAACCATCGGGAGGATAGTTCACATGACAGCCACAACAAGGGATGCCTGAACAACTAAATCCTTCCGATGATGTTCATCGACGATTCAATCTTCTAACATTTTTCGATGTTTTCTTCACTTAGGCAAAATTTTGGAAAAGTCTCCCTCTTCGCATCGGCTCTCCAAAGAACTAGGTTTCGTCGATGTTTCGGCGGTCTTCAGAAGATCTCCGCCAAAACTGTGGCTCTTCCTTCAACTAATAATTGTCGATCCCTCATCAAACCTTCGTTGATGGTCAAAAGAGTATGTCAGCTGTACCTTCCTCTAATTGTCGCCGACGTTTCGGCGTTTTCCTTGTCTAATTTCCGTCGACGTATCATCAACACTTTCATCGTCTAATCATCAGCGATGGAATCGACTAACTTCCATCGATCGCCAATGATCGAACTTAGAAAATTTTCTTTCCTTCGTCTTTTCTCTGTCGACGGCATCGACGATCCGAACAATTACTCATCGCCGCCATTTCGGCAATTTCATATTCTATTCTCCTCTAATGTGTCGGTGGCTCAAATAGTAAAACTTCGCCTATGGCTGGGGTCTGTATCGGACAGCCGATAGACTAATCTATCTGCTGCATCGGAAGGGCTTCCCACTAAGTCTTCCGATGCGCCAACGGTCTGTCACTTAGAATTTTTTTTTTTAAATTCTCTTCCGTCTGCCCCTCGTCGAATGGCCTTCCGACTACACTTTTCGACGTATCGGGGAAGCTTCCCACTTAGTTCTCTGATGAGCCAATGGCTCGGCACTTAGACAAATCTTTTTGAATTTCCTGTCTTTCATTGATTTTCTTCAGGGCAGAAGGAAACCTGCCTCTGCTAACTGGTTCTTCATAGCCCTCTGAGGCCCAATGCTACAATGATGGCTCTTTCACTGCATCTTCATGGCCCATTCAGGCCCATGCTGCAACCTTTGCTCTGATACCATACTGTAACGTCCCCAACCCTTCGACCGGCGAAGAGGACGCTACCAAACCATCAAAAACCTCCAGGAAAATAGCCCCATGAACATGAACAGGCATATAATGCTAAAATAAAAGCTTAAACATCCAAAGTACAAAGATGCATACTCATACATATATTCAGCAGAAGCAAAACAACATTCATTCATATACATGTTCATCATAATTCATTAACAGTAAACATAAATGCAAAAGTAAGATAGACAAGGATACTTATCTCATGAAGAACTTGCCCCGCAACCAGCTACATCGCTGCAACGTTCCACCCAACCATAGGCCAGCATGCTCATCAATCTCTCAGCAACACTGCCACCCCCGAGCTCGGCATGATTCCCCAAGGAATAAGGGACTAAGCAGGCTTACACATAGCCAAGATACACAAATCAGCCAAGCCCACATAGTAGGGCTTACCAGGCTATCAAGGAGCTGGGAGAAGCTAAATGCTAAGCTGGTGAGCTCATGGAAAAGCTAAAGATGCCTACACTAGAGCTGACCTGACCTCTAAGACACCCACACACACCCGACACTAGGAATCAGTCCCTTCTCTGCTTCACAGTCCCTTAGGCCCTAACTTCCATTGCCAGTGCTCTTCTGGGGTTGTGGAGAGAAATCCAACCATCTAACTCTATCTGTGTGGCTCCCCAAACCCAGGTATCTCAATCATACCCAACCTTCAATCTGACTCCACACAGTCCGAAGACCAACCACTGCATGCATGTAGCAAAACCAGCAATTACCGCTTTGACAGGGGAAAACAATCCTTGAGTTGTTCTTGGCCCTATCGTGGCCAAAACAACACAATGGCAACCTATATCAACTCCCAAGCATGAGGAAAAATGCCTCCAACACAACGTAGGTACTCACAGCAACCCAAAACCAGGGAACGCACAACAGCCACGCTTTTACCACTACAGCAACGGGAGAAAACTCAACTCACAGCAAAACCCCAGTCGGAGGTGAAGGTCCAATTCTTAGCCTGGACAGGGGAAAACACAGTCCCGACCTATGCATGAGGTAAAAACAGTACTCCCTGCGCGAAAGGGGAAACTTACACAAACGACATTCAGCAAAAGGTGGAGAGCCCAACTCACTGCCTGCATGAGGAGGGAAAAACAGAAGCGGTGGGGAGAGTGGAAAGAACGATCCAGCATCCCAAATGGCGCATGAGGAAAACCACTCCCATCCTGTGCATGTGACTAAACCAGTTGGTGGAGAGTGCGTGGGGGCAATCCTACCACCCACCCCTACCCAGCATTAACTGCCTCAACTAAACATGGGTTTAAGGTTTGACACATGGATTTTTCCCAATGGCTCCCACAGGTTAGACAATCCCCCCTTAACCTTAGGAAATCATGCCCTTTTCATTTAACGTTGCACCGTCGTAGCTGGCTATAGGTTTATTTTAATGAATGTGCATATTTACATGATGCAAAACTTGGCATGTGCCGGATAGCACGATATACCATTGGCAACGATCCCAATTGTTGAAACATAACACAACCAAATCGATGGTGGGGATTTTCCCTTTAGCTCCACACCACTATTCATTACAACATATACATCATGTATCTTTTAATGCAACTGGAGTCAGAACCAGGGATATTATAGTCAATGTTGGGTGAATTAACACTCTTGTTGGGATTACAATTTTATCAATCAGACAAAGGGATCTTCATCACTCAAACCGAGTACATTAAATACATGCTTAAGAAGTTTATGTTGGAATATTATAAGCATGTTAGCACACCTATGGTCACTAGCTATAAGTTAAGTAAGGATGATGAGTCATTGGAAGTAGATCATACCATGTATAGATCTATGATAAGAATCCTGTTATATGTGACAGTTACAATACCAGATGTGATGCACGTTTTAGGATTGGTTGCTAGATCCCAATAAGCTCCCAAAAGAATGCATGTGACAATAGTGAAAATAATTCTCAGATATTTGAAAGGTACTATAGAATATGGTTTATGGAACCTAAGAGGTCAAGACTTCACTTTAAAAGAATTCACTGATGTTGATTGGGTAGGAATTGTTCGTGACCAAAAGAGTACTCAAGGACCGACATTTTACTTGGGAGATTATTTGGTATCATGCTTAAGCAAGAAACAATCTTCCATTGCACTATCTACAGCAGAAGTTGAATACATTGTTGTTGCATTGTGTTGCACTCAAGTCATTTAGATGAAACATACATTAGAAGACTTGTAAAGTATGAGCATAAAATAGTGATAAATTGTGACAATATCAGTGCCATAAACATATCAAAAGACCTTGTTATGCATTCCAAGACAAAGAACAACCCTATAAAATATCACTTTTTTGAGGGATCAAGTATCATAGAAGGTGGTGAAACTGGAATATGTTGATACAAGGGAACATATAGCTGATATGTTCACTAAGACACTACCCAAAGAATGATTTGAACATCTTAGAAATAAATTGGGAGTAATCTCCCTATAATAGATATAGAAAAAAGAAAAATTAAAAATGTATTATGTCAGGGGGAGACATGTTGACAGGGGGTGATGTCAAAAGGAGACCTTTGTCATTAATGTCAAAGGGGGGAAATTGAAGAGTTGTTGCCATCAATGCCAAAGGGGGAGAATGTTGAGTATGGTTTCCATTGATGTCAAAGGAGTTCATTAATGACAAAGGAATAATAGAGGAAGTGATGACATGGTATGTGGCATGTGTGATGAGGTTGCAAAGTCATATGATGGTGTTCTAGTCCTCTCATGAAGTCATTGTTACAATTTGACACCATTTTGTAAAAGTATAGAAACTTGTTGAAACTCTTGATGAAACTCTGAAATTTGAGTAAGTATAAATTCTTCTTAATATGCCTAAGGGACCTCTGTTAAATACATGCCATCTTTTGTATTTAATGAATTAAATGATTATGAGGATATAGAAATCTAAATTGTTTTCTTGTGCATCTAACCATATGATTGGTTTGTCAAGATAGCCTCAGAAGGTGAAGTTATTACATTTCCAAAAGTATTTTCTGGCATGATTTGCATTGTTTCAGTTCTATAAATATGCCTAAGTCACCCTCAGTAAAATGGCCACCATATTTTGTAGGATACTGATAAAAATTATATGATACCATCAGGTTTTATCTTGTTGATGTGTTCATCTAACTATGCTCTCTGTTCCCGTAAAACGTGCTTGAAGAAAAAGTTATAGGTCTACCAAAATGAGGTTTCAGATAGTTTTGGGAAATTTGTTGAAAATTGACTAAGTATTGAAAACTCGTTCTAAGTTTCCCTAGTAAAATGCCCACCATATTTTGTAGGAAACTGATAAAACTAATATGATATCATTAGGATGTAGCTTGTTGATGTGTGCATCTGACCGTGTGGTCTTATTTCTCCTAAAAGGTGCTTAAAGACAAAGTTACAAGTCTACCAAAATAGGGTTCCATGTTGTTTTGCACTAGTTCATGAAAATGCATGTTTCCATAATGAAGAGATGCAGTGGTGAAAAGGTTTTAATGAAGGGACACAATGATGAAAAGACACGATGGTTCAAAGACATGATGAAAGAAGTATTGAAAAATCAGTCTAAGTTTCCCTAGTAAAATTCCTGCCATATTTTGTAGGAAATTGATAAAAATAATTTGAGACCATCGAGATGTAGCTTGCCGATCTTCGCATCTGGCTGTGGTATTATTTCTCCTAAAAGGTGCTTGAAGGAAAATTTATATGTATGCCAAAACATGCTTTCATTCTTTTTTGCACCAGTTCATGAAAAGGCACGTTTCCATAATGAAGAGATGCACTGGTGAAAAGGTTTTAACGAAGGGATATAATGATGAAAAGACACAATGGTTCAAATACATGATAAAAGAAGTATTTAAACAGAATTTTGAATGGAAGAAATATTTCTCATCAATCCATATCAATGTAATAGTAAGAGAAGATAGAGACCAATGAAGTCAAGAATAATCGGTAACATAATTGAAGAAAAAGATCAAATTAGGTTGCTAGGGTGGTGCTAGGGCAGGATGCAAGCCTTCAAGGGGGTTGTAACTTCCTTCCAATAGTGGCTGGAAAACAGGGTGTTGTAGCATCCTTGTCTATTGGAGCATGCAAAAACCAAGGTGTTGCAGTATCCTTCAATTGTAGCTGAAAAACTTGAGGATTGGTGTTTCCATCAAGTTGTAGGTTGCAAAAACATATGTAAATATTAATTTGCAGTTATAGAAAGTGTTTGTGTTTTCCCAATTGGGATTCCATGATTAATGTTGTGTCATGTGTATCTTGTTGATTTTGTGTTTTAATGAATAAGTTAAAAGTGGTTTTAAAATGTTAAAAGTTATCACTAGTGATTCACACCCCCCCCCACAAGTATTGTGCAATATTCCAACATTAAGAAAAAGTAAGTATAAGAGTCAATGTTTCATATGTAATGCTCCCAATTGAAATCTAGGGCATAGACGCAATGACAAAAAAAATCTACATATGTAAAAAAAATAATAGCAACACCAACAAAGATGAGGAATTTGGGAATATATCTTCTTTTTTTGCACAAATAGGAAAAGAGAAATCAAGCAACCAGAAGACCACTCCTACACACTCTGTTGCTACATTTATGGGCATCTCTCTGCCTCAAATTCTCAAAAAAAATCTACATCAAGAAAACTAATTTAACATTTCCTATAGATATTGGCAGTTCACATAGTTTTATAGATACAAGGGTATAAAAACAATTAAATATGTTTGACTACACTAGATTTGAATTTCAATTCATTGAACAAGGGGATACGACTACTTCATGTGATGGGAAATGACATAAGGTAGAGTCAGCTATTAGTGACTACCAATTAAATTCTCCTATGTATGCCATGTTGATTGGGGGATTAAATGTGATCTTAGGAGACCAATAGATGATCCCTCTTGGTATGGTGGGGCTAAATTTACAAAAAAAACAATTAAGATTTTTTTTTAAATGTAAATAAATACAAGTTTTGGGAATCAACTAGCCACACCTCTGAATAATCTCTTCCAATAGAATGGCCAAAATGATTAAGATAGTATCCCACAGTTATCTTTTACACTCTTATTCAATGGAGGCAGATCCTAATGAAACATATGATGATATGATCCAAGAGGATTTGATAAGATGCTTAGTAGATATAGCACCATTTTTTAAGACCTACCTCGTGGTCTTCCTTCAACATATTCAAGAGATCACATCATAGAATTGATCCTGGGTTCATCCCCAGTGAGGATAAAATATTACAGGCATCCTATAGACATAAGACATAAATTGAACACTTATTCCAAGAGTTATTGAATTAATACAATAAACAAGAGTCCCTTTTCAACACCAATAATACTTGTAATAAGAAAGGATGGATCATATAGACTTTGTATTGACCATTAATAGTTAAATTAAATTACCATTAAATATAAGTTTCCCATTTCATATGTGGATGAACTATTACTTGAGTTTTATTGTTCTATGTATTTTTTTAAACTTGATCCCAAATCAAGTTATTAGTAGATAAAAATAGGTGAAGAGGACACTCGTAAAATCATTTTTAGTACCCATGAAGGCTTGTATGAATTTCTTGTCATGCCATTTGGGTTATCCAATGCCCTTTCTACCTACCAAGATATGATAAATGACCTATTATGTCCATGCTTGTGGAATTTTGTTCTTGTGTTCCTTGATGATATCCTTGTTTACAACAAGAATTGGGACCAACACCTCAAGCATGTGGACACAATATTGAAGCTACTAGAAAAAAATAAGTTCTATACGAACAAGTCAAAAATGTGGTTTTGGAAAACAAGAGATAGAATGCCTAGGCCACATAGTATAAACTGAAGGAATTAAGGTAGACCCAAAAAATATAATGGTAATTATCGGTTGTCCTAAACCCATAACAATAACATCCTTATGAGCATTCCTATGTTTGACATGTTATTACATAATATTTGTAAACATCTATGCAGAGATTGTCGCTCCACTAACAACACTATTGAAAAATTATGCCTTTAGATGGGATGATGAAGCCAAGGCATATTATAAGAATTAAATGAATATATTAATGATTTCCACTCTTGTTTGGTATTCCCTCAATTTCAAGAAATCAATTGTACTTGGATGTGAATCACAACGCACTAGACATAGGATTAAGGGTTGCACTTATGTAGGATGATCACCCATTGCCTTCAAAAGTTGAAAATTGAAACCAAATTAGTAGAAAAAAGTATACATATAATAAATAAATATTGGCAATAATCATGCTTTGGTAAAATGGAAAGAATAATTATTGGGAGCCAAATATCTAGTCAAAATAAACCATAACAACTTGAACCACTTCCTAAACGAAAAGAGCCTATCATCATAACAACATAAATGGGTACAAAAAATCCAGGCTTTTTACTTTAAAATTCTTTGTAATAAAGGAAATTAAAATTTAGTAGTTGGTATATTATCAAGGATGAGGTAAACACCACACTATGCTCTATTTCAATAGGTATTCCCGAATGGATCAAAGATTTTCAACTCAAGTATGTCAAAAATCCAAAGATATGGAAGTGAATGGAGGAATTTGAAAGTAATAATGTAACGAGATCACAATTTATGTGGGAGAATGATATACTCTACTACAAAGGAAGAATATATTTAGCCAACTCTTCCAAATTCAAGATCAAAAAATCATGATTCTCTAATTTTAGGACATGTTGGATTTTTCAAAACATACTACAACGTACGAACATCCTTCTTTTGGAAAGGAATGAAGTATGATATGAAAAAATACATGACATAATGTGGCACCTATCAGTAGTAATATTTTGAATCACTTGCACCATTGGGTCTCCTTCAACCCCTACATATTCCAAATCAAAAATGGTCAAAATTATCAATGGACTTCATCACGATTCTTCCCACCTCTAATGTGAAGGACACCATATTTGTAATCATGGAAATATTAACCAAATATGCTCATTTCATTGGATATAATCCAAATACAAAGTCACTCATGTTCTTGATAGTTATGTAAAAAATATCTATAGTCTCAATGAGTTCCCCAAGATTATCATCAACGATAGGGATCCCAAGTTCACCAACAACTTTTGGAAGGATTTATTCCAACATGTTGGGACCACATTGGCAATGAGTACTTCATACGATCAACATATAGATGAACAAATTGTAAATAAATTTCTTGAAGGGTACTTGAGGAATTTTGTAATGGTCGTCAGACACAATAGTATAATTGGTTGCATCTAGAAGAATGATTGTGTAATACAACATATCATACTTTGGAATAAAAATACTCATTTTGAATCCTTCGATGGTTATCCACAACCACTAATAAAGGAATATGGTGTTCCTAGTTTCAAGGCTCCTACTATGAAAAACTACCTAGCTACTTCTGATGAAATCTTATGTATCCTCAAGAATCATCTTGAGATGGAAATGAATCAAAACCAAACAACATAAAGACATGAAGAGAACATATCAGGTAGCAGATTGGGTGTTTGTGTGATTCCAACTAAGCAAACATAATTCACTCAAAAACTACAAGAAACCAATATTATGCCCAAGTTTTATGTTACTTACCAAATAAAAAGGAAAGTAGGCCAAGTAGCTTACACCCTAGATATTCCTAACAAGGAAATGTTACATGAAGGTTTCCATGTTTAATGTTTGAAAAAACTGGGTCTTACAACTCATATACAAACATAATTACCCATTATGGATGAAGAAGCGAAGCTATTACCAATTCTTAAAGGTATCTTAGAAGCTAGAACCAAGTTATTTCATTTAAGAAGTGTGAACAAGTATCTTATCAAGTGGAAGAACCTTCCAGAAGATGAGGCCACCTAAGAGAATGAATAATTTAGAGTGAAAGACTCATCTTTATGTATGCTTCAAAGACAAAACATTTCAAGCATGGATTACTTTTGATATTACTAAACTAAATGCTAATCATTAGTTAATGTATTCATTAATTGGGTCGAGGGTCGCCATTTCTTGAGTGAAGAGTTGACTTGTGCTTTGTCAAGTATTTATATAAGTACTTTCTCCATGTAAAGTCTTCATTGGATTAATAATAAATATATCTATTTGGAAATCATGTCTCCATACACCCCTCCTAATAGAATTAGGGTCAACACCCTATTAGTAATCATGTTGAGCTTCTATTATTGTTCTAGAATTGCATCATCGAATGAGCAATTTGGGAAACCTAGTTTCTTGCATAACCTAAACTAGCCTACATGTCATAGAAATATATCAAAACCAACAGATAAATCCATGAAATAATTTCACCTCATAGGTTGAACTTCCTCTTTTGATGTCCACAACATTAGGGTAACTTTAGTATCATGGGTATCTCACTATCACTTAGCCCCTCAATCCTACAATTTTGTCTTATCCAAATCATAAGATCATATATAATATTTCATTGTTTCCAAGTAATTACTAATTTAACAACAGTTATCAATCAAGATAAGCAAGATAGAAATGCATCATGTGCATTACGTTGATTTATTCTTAATTGTAACATACATTGGTATCCACTAACCCTATCATTCTATGTAATTTTGCATATTGGAAGTAGATCACATAACTATAATCATTAATAAGATATATAATAAACTCAAAACATATTTATTTCATATATATAGGTTCATAAATCCACACATATAGTTTTATCAGTTGATTAGAGTCCAACAAATAATAAGCAAAGAAATACAAGATATGTCTTAGTGTTATTAAGATGCAAAATCAAAATATGGGGTGATACATTTGGTTTGACTCTTTCTTCTCAAACCAACAGGCCCGAACCCCCTCATGTCCTTTGTCCTATTACTACTACTTCATATTGAGAACTAAGATTTAAATTAAGGGGAATAGTTTCCTTTTTTTAGTAGTTCTTTCACAATTGACTATAAAATATTCGTTTCAAAGTCCTACAACAAGTTTTGATCTTCATAATAAGGTTGGTGTCAATCGTTGGTGAGCAACACATTAGGTGGGCCTAAGATCGATTAGAATGGATTTGATTCTTTCTCTTAGTACACAACAAGTACCTAAAGGAAATACTGCAAGGAAGAGCCCGATTATGGAGGGAAGAAAAAAACACACAGGGAAGAAGGCGAGGGTTGCTTCAGAAGAACCAAGCATGGAATACCTTAGTTTTCTAGCATCCCTCTAAATGGGGTTTAGAGGAAGATTACCAGAGCCCCATAGGAAGCAATTACAATGACTAAGAGATATTTCTAATCCCCCTCTAAAGCTATTAAAAGAGAAGTCAACAAATTGGAGAAGAAGGTCACAACCATACAAGGTCTTACCCCTTATGAATTGGTAGACAGGGTGGTCCTCTAGTGGATGTCAAATACATGACTTTTCAAGAGTAGTGACACCAAAGTATTTAATATTTTTGAAATATATTGGCTTGTGAAATCTCTCATAGCTCAAGGTATGGAAGAGAAAGAGGCATGATCCACTCTAGCATTTCAAAGAAACTGGAATTTATTGAAGTAGGATGTGTTGATCAAGGTACACTGAGTACTCAAGGACATAGTAGTTGAGGAAGATACAAATCTCCATGCAAAAGGAGCCATTGGATAATAAGTTGAGGAAAACCAATAAGTTTCCCATCTTAACTTCATCATCCTCGATTCTGACTCAAGAGAATGAACAATAACTTCCCATGTCTTTAGGTGCTGTTGTTCCTTAGCCTTTATGTTTCTCAAAGAAGAGGGTCTCCTCAAACCCATTAGTAACTCAAACTCTCACATTACCATTTTTTGGGTTTAAAGTTAGATTGCTTTGTTATGATATTAGTCTAAATCGAGATCCCTCAATAGTACCAATTATAGAAAAAAAAAACAAATTCAAATTTTATAATATATATGTAACTATTCTCACTTCATAGAGTATATATATACATATTTAATATTATAGTTTTTTACAAAATATCCTTAAAGTTTTTACAAAATATATAAACTTACCTTTTCACCCTAATAATCTTAAATATTTGAATTATTGTATAAATAGAATGTAACTCTCATATGAAAACCATAAAATGTATCATCTTAAAAGAAAGAAAAAACAACGAATAACTTTGTAACCTACTTTTAAATTTTCTAGCTATTTTTACAAAATACATAAACTTCTAAGCAAAACAATCTTAAATATTTGAATTATTGTAACCTCTTTATATATATGAATAGAAATTAACTCTCATATATGAAAAGCATAAAATGTGACATAAATATTTGAATTATTATAACCTCTTTATATATATGAATAGAAATTAACTCTCATATATGAAAACCATAAAATGTGACATAACTTTATAACATACTTTATGTGACATCTTAAAAGAAAAAAAAACAACGAATAGCTTTATAACCTACTTCTAAATTCTCCTAGTTGGAAAATTTACTCACTTTAAATTTAATAATTTAATTTTCAAAACCACATTAAAAAACATTTAATTTAACATGTTTATAACCTTAAAAGTGAACCTCTTTTATATGGCCACACACTAGTTAGCTTTTAATGTGAGAAACATAGCATGTTTATAACCTCAAAAGTGAACCATTGTGTAAAAAAAAAAAACCCTGAAAAATGAACCATTTCTTTATATGGCCACACACTACTTTGCTAGTGGAAAAACATTATAACTTTAAAATGTAATTGCCAAATACGAAAAAGTGCCTCCTAAATTTATGTCCATGGTGTTTGGCGAAAACATTTACAAGAATGCAATGTGTGCAGGATTGTCTTTCTAAAGGTACAACTTTGATGTCAAATAGATGTAGCTTGGAATAACTTTAATTTCAAATGGATGTAGTTTGGGTTGTTGGAAATAATGAACGTTATTTTTCCCATCTAGGTTTTACTCTTGTAAAAATAAGAAATATGCTCTTGTAAAACCCATTGTAATAAATATGTGAAACCTTGATTCAGTTTGAATATGTATTGAAATTTTCAAAAGTTATACATGACATTTATATAACCCATATTATATCTAACTTTATATCTACACATCATATCAATGCAATTGTAAAAAAAATAACTAAACATGTGAAGAAGAAAAATAAATTTTGATCCTTCTTTTTATATATTTAAGAATAATGTGCCAATGTTTCCATATAAGAGGAAGCTCAAAAGCAAAACCATATATTGAAATGACTAACTTGAAAAAAGTGTCAAATTATCACAATAATGTGCATCTAAGTGGAAGTTCAAACGCAAAATTAGACTTAATGAAAACGATGAGCTAAATTCATGATTTTTAATTACCAAATTTCATGCACAACAATATTTTTCTAAAAAGCAGCTCTCCTGAAAAATATTGAACACGTGATCGACGACGTTTCGGCCAGAAAATTTTGGAAACTGCAAGAGCCCTGACATAAAAGAAAAGAAATCTGGAGAAGCTGATAAATTGACGAACCATCCAAACCCCGAACTGCGGGAACGCATGGCCTGCCTGCGTGCCTGGATAAAGCTACCTGCATAGGTGGCGTTCTCGACAAGTTCGCGCCCCGCTCATCGAATACCCGCTTCCAACTACAGATTCTATCAGAAGAAACTCACACACAGTATAACCATAGTCCCTCTGGAACTTGTATGCGAAAATTTGATTGTCGTTGGGCTTCAGTACGCGTAAATCGGATCATTCGACAGGAAACAGCAACGGAGTGGAATTTCTGAAAAAATATATCAATCTTCCTGAGATTCGAGCTTGCGACCACCGTCCTTGCGATCTATACAAGGCGACTGCTTTTGTTTGGAGGGGAAAGGGTGTTCTAGTTCAATCCGAGCCAGGACGACAGCTGAGAAGGATTCATAATGCCAGGGAAGTGGACGTCACCAGCTTGAAGGAAATCCGTGAGCGTACGATAGAGCCTCTCTTTCTCGCTTCTGCGTTCATCTGCATTCTGATCGAGAGACCCGGACTTAGGCTTCGATTCCTCGTTCGAATCCTGCGGTGGCCACGGTCTTCCCAGCAATGTCCCGCGAGTGAGATACTCGTTGGACATAAAGCAGGCCAGCCGCCAATTTACCACCTTCTTTTCGTTCACGGACTGCCGGGGCGACGAATTTCGCCCTCTGGCGTAGGGTTTGTTTCGTTTATCATCAGTCTGGGGTTCGAATCCTGGCCAGGACGATCGGTCTCTGGATCCTCGTCTGCCTTGTTTGCGCAGAGAGGAAGATGTGGAGCCGGGGTTTGTACTGCTACAGCTGTTGTTGTTGTTGTACGTTTTTTCCTTTTCTGTCTTCATCTTCGTTCTTCTGCCATAGTCCACGGGCTTTTCCCGCCTGAACGCCAATTCGTTTTGCTGCTGTTGCTTTTTCTTCATCTTCATTCTTCTGCCTTCATCGCGGGACTTCTCGAATCTCCACCTGAAATTCAATTCCTACTGTTGTTTCTTGTAGTTATTCAAAGACACATCCGGAGTGAAATATTCACATCAAGGTGTAGTTGCGGAGTGTCAGAGAGATTCAAACGGCCAACGTGAACCGGATAATGAGTGGATCTGGTTCCATGGTTCCTCCAGAGAACAGAGATGTCGCCGGAACTCTGGAGGAAAACCCATCCAAGATCGCAGAACGGACTTGAAAGAACAATATCATACCGTCCCTCAATTTATAAAGAAAAGTTGGAGATGAATGATATCGTGGGTACCTAACTTCATTGCGCTATGTTTGGTTGGTGGGTCCGTAAACATGTGCCAAATTGAGGTTGGAGACCTGTAAGTCAAGGTGATCCATTTGATCATTAATCAGTTTGCGGCAGAGTAACAATGGTTGTTGCAGGATTATTATTGGTATTTGGATTTTAGTATTTTGATCATCGAGGCTCATGAGTAATGAGCATGTGACAGCCATTATTGTTTTCTGATACTGTCTCAAGCTCAAGCACATTATTACATAGCTTCAAAATTAAAATTAACTTGATAAAATGGCAAAAATAACAAATACCGGATTTCAGATAGACATGGTGAAGGCTCCCAAGTATAATGCTACCAATTTTTGTTTTCACGGCCATCAGTAAGTTGTTTTGAAAATATGTTTTACCTCTGGTCGATTGGATTGTTGTTAAGAAGACCTAGTTTCCCGTGTAAAGGTAGGTTTAATAAGACCGTTGTTATTTTATATTTTTTTTAATCTTAGTTCACCTTATTTATTATCTCTCTTTTTAGGTTTCCCTCACAAAGGTGGGCATTGACTTTTATTTAGATAACTCTTAGTCAACCCATCAACATGTTTTTGTACTATATGTTCTTTATGCCAATATAATGTTCATGTCCTACCTTAAAAAAGATACCTCTTCTTTTTAACTACTTTTATTAATATTTAAAAAGATATATTAAATTATATATAAGCTAACACTTCTTTTTAACTAGTTTATTAATATTTTAAAAAAATGTGATATACTAAATTATACATGATTGTAATTTAAGATTTTTAATCAATATAATTTTTTTGGTAAATAAATATTTTAAAATTAAACATAATACTTTTATATAATAAATATGAATTAAATATAAAAAGAATAAAATATTCTTAATTAATAAAAATAATAATTTTAATATAAATTAAGTTAATTTATTAAATATAATAAAAATAAAATAAAATATATACATATACATTAAATTAAACTATAAAATTATTATAACAAATATCAATCAATTTAATATTAAAATACATTCTAATTTAAAATTAGATTAAAAAACAGGTACCCCAAGTCAAATAAAAAATACATGCATCCAACACTCAAAATCAAAATGTCAAACTAATTAAGAAAACACTCACCACAAAGTCAAATAAAAAGTACATACACCCAGCTATGATTCTTATAAAGTTTATAAATTTCTTTTTTTTAAAGTACATGCAACCAACTATGATTCTTGTGTGACCCATTCTTTAGCGTAGGTAATGATTTGTTGACATTAACCAAGTTATAGTATTTTCACATTTATTTTTAAGCCATGATACTAACTTCTGGCAAGAGCTATCCATTGAGTTGTAAAGCATTTAATGCGGCTGTAGTACGTTTGTTGACCATTGGATCTCGCAGCTCAAGATCCAACAACCATCAAGCTTGCTACAGCTGCATTAAATTCTAAAGGGTGCTACATCGGATTTATTTTTCTCTATTGTTAATTTGCCTATGAAAACAATTCTCGTCGGGTGCTACATCGTTTTTATTAAGGCCCGTCTCTACAGTTTAGGTGGGAAAAATAGTGTTTTATAAAAATAAAATATTTTAAAAATTAAAAATAAAAATAAAAATATATGTATTAATGTGTTATAACATGGTGTAATTTAGATGAAGAAGAAGTGTCTCTTTATTTTATAAGAAAAAAAATTAAGAATGCATGCATGTAGCATAGTGATGAGAGAGATGTGTGTTGTAGTGTAATGGTGAAAGGTTTGTGGATTTGATTCTTCTCCCAACTTTGTAAAACTGAAGTTAGATGAGTCTATATTAGTAAGTATAGTTTTAGTGAGTTAATGTGGATGTCAACTTATGGAAAGTAAAGTTTGCATATTATTATTATTAACTAAAATAAACTAGCATAACCCCAAAGCAGGGGAAATGAAACACCAAAAAGAACTTCGATATGTCTAAAACAAACGAAAGTTATGTGTATGTAGATAATTTAAGTTTATGTGTTAAAAGCAAGTATAGTGAATCTATGGAAATGTAGTGCAAATACTAATAAGCAAAAAATAGGAACCCATGCAATAAATAGAAATCAATGTAATCTATGGCAAGTGAAATGAAATGTCTCTTAATTTTGTCATAAGAGAAATTTTACATATATAATATCATTATTGTTATCAAGTTTGACTCTAATCATATTGGCAAGCAACATTGGTATTTTAATTTGGTACGGGGAGTGTAGGGATTGAGGGATGCAATTTTAAGTGAGAAAGGAGTAGAGAATGAAGGCACGCCTCTTTTTTATTGCAAAGTGTGACATATGAAGTTTATTTTATCTTTGTATAGCGGTTGAAGGAGAATGATGGTGCAATTCACATTCCTTCTAAAGTTGTAGTGGGTGACATTGTTGTGAAGGTCAAGCCTTGACGTCCAGTGTTACCAATGTCAATGGTTAACCTTGTTAATGTCAATCATTGGGATTTATGGATAGTCAATGTCGAAGCCATCAAAATAATAAACATAAAAATATAAGAGAAAAACAACAAAAATAAATTTTGAAAAAGAAAAAAATCAGTTTTGAATATAAGTATGGCGGGGAGAAGAGTCTCACCATGGTTCCCTGGCAAATTGCTTACAATTCATCGTCTCATGCTAGTGATTTTTCCTTGAAAATAACACATATGGTAAGTTTGAAGCAACACATGAATTATCATAAAACCCTCTAGAGAAGGTGCTTTTGACTGTTATAAAAGCATAGGAAATCATATCAAATAAGGTAGTTAAAATCCATATGTTCACAAAATGAGATGGCCTAAGTTACTCCATTTATGTACACCAAGCAGCAAGAACAAACCCTAAGAAGAGATTGAGGGTATATGATAGTTTTTACTTATTTAGTTTAATATATGTAGGGATTAAAGTTAAATGTATTAAAAAGTAATTAAGAAATTAATCATCCAACACCCTTAATAATTATGTAACAAAACAAGAGTGAAAAGTGATGCTTGGTGTTATTGTTGTTTGATGTCATTGATAACGAGTGTCATTAAACCCTAACCTAAATACCCTTGATAATGTAGTGTTGGGTTTCCATTACACCCCTATTTTATATATTAAGGAGCAATGTATTTTTAATATATAAAAATACTTTAATAAAAAATCAAATACTTTATTATTATAAATATATATAAATCAAAACAAATTGAATACCCAAAACTTAGTCTCAAGAATTAAATATTAAAATCCATTTGAAATCTTGTTTGAATTGATAAAAGTATTCGTTGAAATTTATTTATCTATTTGAACAATGAAAACTTACTTGTGACAACAGATAATTGTCTCCCAACTTAAACTGTAATGTCATATCACTGAATCGCATAAAAATGTTTAAAATCGTTTAAAATTGCAATCTTACGCTAAAATAAATACAAATAGATGAAGTTGAATTTCAATAATGAATTTTTGATATCCAACAATTATATGTTCACCGGATTGCAGGAAAATAACCCCATATAAGACAATATGAGTGTCCATGTATACTACGTCGCATTGGGTTTCACCAAAATTTCATCCTTGCAAGTAGTATGTGTCAGTTTTTGAAAGGATGCTATGATCTCTTACAAATACTTTTTTGACCTTGAACACACGGTTTATATATTTAAATTTCTTAAAATGGTTTTTATTAATATATTTAAAATTTTATGGAATTTTCATTTCGAGTATCCTTCTACCTCTTTTTTTGGCTATAAAGTTGTACAAAATTTACTCTATTATAATCTGTATTATTTACATTTTATCATAATTAAAAAGGAATATTTATAAAGGAAACATACTTTTTTGGGAAGTCACAGTGGGATCTATGGCTAAGTTTATTTTAATTCTAATTTGCTTCGATGTGATAATTGACTAACTGAAGGACTATTAATGAGAGGGGATAAAATCATCTTGGCATTAATTTTCAGTTAAAATCCCCACAAAAATGTCCACAATTGCAACCATAAGAAATGCCCAAAGAAATGCCCACAATTGCAACCAAAGAAATGCCCACAATTGCAACCATAAGAACACCCACAAAAATGTCTCAAATATCATAGAAAGTATATATATATATAAGATTCAATAAAATCATAAAATCAAACACATTATAAGGAAAAATTTATGAGAGGTCTCTTATCTATCTATCTATCTATGTGTATCTGTAAAACCCAAGATAGTCTAGAAGCCATCAAATATGACATATTATATGAAAAAAATCGTAAATAACTTCTTACTCAACCTATAAATTTTATGACTTGGACTTGGAAAATTCATTATATGTTAAACTTGATGATCTAATCTCTAAAATCACATTAAAAAAATCAAATCAAATTTTAGCATGGGATATCACACACCATGGTCTTGAAAGGTTTCCTTGGTTATGACATTCAAGGTGACATATTTTAGAGAAAAAAGTGCCACAGCGTGGCAAAGTCCCTGCCTTAAATAGTATAAAGTTTAATATTTTGTGTTTTTCCTTGTGGTAATATATGTCATCTGTTTTAAATGCGTTGTTTTTTTTTCAAAAGAAAAAAAATCCTGACCTTGATATTCATGGTGAATCAAAGGGCATCAAAATATACATCCCACACCTGGGGTTCATCAAAGTACGTCAAGAAGATGGTTGAAAAAATGCCACAAAGGCCAGCCAAAGGAAAACATATCAAAGGATATCTCAGAAAGGATCCAGAAGTAACGAAAACAATGTTCACCTAAAGTCCCTGCAAGGAAACTATCCATGCACATCCAGGAGCACATAGAGAGACCAGAGAGCTTGAACCAGAGAAACCTGCCCCAAAGACAAGAACGATCTCAAGAGATATAATAAGTTCCCAAGAAGGATATAAGGAGACTAGCTCCGACACTGAGCTCTAAAAGAGCTGAAAATCACCAGTCATGTGGATATTGTCATAAAAAATTTCAGAAAAGAAACCAAAACCAGGGGCCAAAACAAGGGCCTCTTTGGAAAAGCCATCAACTCTCTGATTGTGTTCCCGATATACATGACTAATATATCTAAAGGAAAAAAAAGTGATCAAAGATACGGTTTCTTCACACCAGTGAGCCAGGTTAAGTGAATCAAGGGAAGCCATGTTGTTTTCCCAATTGATGATGACAAATGAATTGCCAAAGATATGTAATGATGGGATCCCCATATCTTTTGCCACAACTAGAAGAGCCCATAGAGCCAAGATCTCATCTCTCATGTTTGTACTAAGCTCGCAACCCAAAGTGAAGTTTATTGAATGTACGCTACTCAGTGTGAGGAAGAACCCAGCACCACCCAAACAATCAGCTACATCCCCATCGAAAAATCCATACGAATAAACCAGCATCGAGCCAGGTCCAATGTTCCTAATATTCATCTTCTTGATGGGTATAGGATAGTAGTGCATAAGATAATCAACCTAGTGAAATACACTGTAAACAGAGACCCCAAAGTCCTCAAAGGTACAAATATTACGCATTTTCTCGTTACAATAGAAAACAAAGAGTGGGAGGTAACAACTGTTTGGCTGTAAAGAATGCACAGCATACCAACGTTCCAAAAAGATCCTGAATGTACAATCAAATGAAGGAGGCTCGCATAGGTAAATGTCACTAAGCCAAGCAAAAACCTTCTTAGTAAAGGAGCAGTCGATAAATTTGTGTTGAACTGTATCCTCACCTTTATTGCATAAAACACATCTATCAGGGCCCGTCCATCCTCTCTTCATAAGGTTGTCCCATGTCAAAATTCGATTCTCAATTGCCATCCAAGAGAAGCATATGATCTTCAGGGATATCTTGCAACGCCATAATATATCAGTGGGCTTAGCACAATTCAGATCCAGCTAAGACTTTACAATCAAATCATATACCAAGGCAGCCGAGACTTTGCCATCATTTTTATTATCCACATCAAGATATCTGTTGAGTGTTTAAGGCAAATTATACCATGTTCAAGGCCCAAAATGTAAGATTTCCAGACAACTTTCCACTCACCACCCAAATCCAAATTATCTGATGATAACCAGTACGATTGAGCCTCTACTGAAAGGTTGCGAGCATGACGAAGAGTAGTTATTCCATAATCACACAGATATTCCTGTAGATCACTGGGAAGGAAAGGATAAGAAGCTGAGCCAATAATAGGATCTGACCCAATGTAGATATCATGACCATTTCCCACCTGCTATGTCAGACATCTTCCAAGCTATGAAAGGGTATTAAGGAATCCATTCCATAATATTGAGGTACCCCTTACAGAGAAATGCTTGCATCTGAGCCAAGCCTCCATAGATCTATTTTTTAAGTATTTGGTGGAGATAACACTATGCAATATGCTTGATCCCTTTAGAGCCATCCACGGAGTTTTAAGTCTTAGATATATGTTGAACCATTCAAGATTTTTGATACCCCATCCCCTAGAATCAACAGGCCAAGAAAGTCAGTGCGAGTCCATAAGATGATACCTCTTCATGTCTCCTGATGAGACCCAAAGGAAGGAGAAAATTAGTTTTCTCAGCCTGTCAAGAATAGTCATTGGTACCGAGGGCAGTGCAAACTAGTAAACAGGAAGGCTAGTAAGGACAAAGTGAATTAGAACTAACCTTCCCCCCAAGGAGAGGAACTTGTGATCCTAGTGGTGGATTTTCCTTTCAAAAAAATTTAACAGCTAGTACCAATCCTTTACCTCATAGCCAAGAGGCTTAATGTAGTAACTGAGATACTTAAAACCTAGAGTGATGGGATCCAACTTATAAGGCATAAATCCAATAATACTGTTCAAAACTCCCTCTTTCACATTATTAAAGAGGAATCCTGACTTGTCCATGATAATGCACATACCGGATGTCAAAAAAAAGGTGTCAAGAATAACCTTAGAATCCAACCACTCCTCCAGAGTACCCATGCCAAGGAGTACCACGTCATCTACAAAAAGTAGATGTGTTAGGGCCAAAGATGTCGAGATCTTTATACCTCTGTTCTTCCCATTTTCCTTCGCATCTTTTATCAATAAGTTGAGACCTTCAATAACTAGTATGAACAATAAGGGGGATAAGGGGCACCCTTATCTGATGCCTCTGGAGGCAGAAAATAACCTAGAGGGAGAACCATTGACTAGCAAGGCAAAATTTGAAGAAGAAAGACTTCCCATTATCTAGTTTACGCCCCCTAATGGGACACCAATCTGTAACAAGATGAGTCTAAGATGAGTCTAAGATAAGTCCAATTTACCCTATCAAAAGCTTTGACCAAATCAAGCTTGAGGACTAGGGCACTTCTATTTTTTGTCTTTACAGAGTGTAAATCTTCCTAGGTAATTCCAATGGGTTCAACCATCTGTCTATTTCTAAGGAACCCAAACCGCTCCAAGGAAATGTACTTATCCAGGAAAGGCTTTAACCTAAGGGAAACGATTTTAGAGATGAGCTTGTACACCAAGTTGCACAAGGAGATAGGTCTAAAATCGACAAAGGTGAGTGGTTTTTCTTTCTTTTGTATCAAGGCTAGGAAAGTGGAATTCAAAGAAGCGGAACACCCTCTCGAAAATCCTAGAAGAATCTACAACATCAAGGAGATCCCCCTCAATTAAGTAAAAAAACCTAAGAAAAAATTCCACAAGCCAGCCGTCAGGGCCAGGGCTCTTGTCCCTCTTAAAATATTTTAGAGCCCCTTCTATTTCCCCTGGAGTGACCACAAAGAAAAAACTTTCATCCTCATCAATTGTAAGAAAGGAAGGAAAGAGCTGAAATACCTTTAGTTGATCCAGAATATTTGACTGATTATCTTTAAATGCATTGTTGAAAAGCAAACGGTAACAAGTGCCAGTGGCCTCAATAGTGGGCATGTTAAATTTTTGTATTGTAACATATTTAAATTCTAAAATCTTTAAATAATCTTGCATTAAAGTTCGTCATAATTGTATTCTTACATAGTTATATTGTAATTTTTTTTGGCATGTACAAAGCTTACAAAATATTAATATGTCTAATCCATTTGACAGCTCTTTTCCAAATAGTACTTATGAAGCTTGTTAGAAGAGGAAACTATGTTATTGGGAAAGGGTAACTAAGACGTTTTAATGAAAGGGGAGGTGCACACATATATTAAATAGTGAGCGGTTGCTTATCATATGCAAGCAATCAACAAATAAGAACACTCTTCCTTTATGAAAAGATGCAACAAATCATTTTTCAACAATACATTTTAGTTATTTTTTAAGTTCAATTATTACGTACAAGTGTGCGTATGTATAGTTGAAAGAAGAAACTAGCCAATTCGAGGAAACTTTTGTTGGACATATTATAATTATTTATTTTTTAATAATATTTATGCTGTAAGTCATTTTTCTCTCAGAACTTGGTTTTTGCACCACTGTAGCAGCGTCGTCCCTCTTGCAAATGAAAAAATGCCACTTGTTTTGTAAGAAATCCAATATTGTTTTCCTCTTTCCACTGGTTTTTATCATGTTCGTTGGTTTTCAGCGTGTCCGTTGGTTCTTCACAGGTGTCTCACTGGCTTCTTCTCCACACGACCTAGTAGCTTCTTCTCCATGCGACTCTTCTACTCTCACCAGCGGCTGCAAGCTCTCAGGCTCTCTACTTCATTACATTTTGCTTTGTTGTTGGTTGTGCTTATGTTTTATTTGCAACTATTGTTCCTATTCTAATAGCTAAGACATCTCCTCCACATATTCGAGGGCAACTAGTAACCATTCCACAGCTAAACAACTCGGGAGGAACTTTCTCTGTTTATTGTATGGGATTTTTGTTTTCGCTCAGGAATGCAACAAGTTGGAGGTTTCATGTGGCTTCCTTAATGGTTCCCTCTATTTCCTATGTAGCCTTATGTCTGTTCTACATTCCAGAGTCTCCTAGATGGCTTGTAAGCAAGGGAAGAGTGATTGAGGCCAAAAACGTGCTGCAAAATCTTTTGAACAAGGAAAATGTTTTAGGTAAAGTTTAGAAAGATTGCATATATTGAATTAAATAGAATAGAAACTTATGCTTTATTTTCATAGAATACTTCATGCAATTAATGCTTAATTTTGGTTTTTGGTTACACAACCGAGCTTGCCTTATTGGTAGAAGGATTGGGGGGTGGGTCAGAGGCTACAATAGAGGAATATGTAGTAGAGCATGCAGAAAACATAAAGGAAATTACAGAGCAGAAACAAGAAGCCCAAGAAATTCACTTATTTGGGATTGAGGAGAAGGAATCATGGATAGCAAAGCCAACTTCTGATATGGAATCAGAACAAAAATTGTCTAGATATGGAAGCCTAAAATTGTCTAGATTTGGCAGCCAACTTGAGCCTCAATCATTGTATCCTTTAATGGACCCTACAGTGGCTCTCATTGGAATTTTCCAACATGCACTTCCCCAGAATATTAATGAACCTGATGAATTCGATGATATTGGTGAATATTCACGGTGGGATTAGGAGAACCAAACAGGTCATCATGATGGTGAAGGTGATGAAGAAACTGCAAGCAATATGGAGGAGTCAATACATTCTACTCCTTTTTTGCAACAAGATTGGGGTCTTAATAGGGATAACAGTAATCAAGATGATAGTTTAAGGACTCCTTTACTCTCCCAAACTAACTTAGAGTATACTCCAAATATATCAGGAAGCAGAGGGAAAGTTAATTGGGGTGGTGAATCAATTGCAAATATGAAATATCCGGGTAAGAACAGTCCCAATGTGGACAGTTGGTTTTCCAGTTCAGCTGAGCAAGGCACGGGATTGGGAGATGGTTGGCAGCTGGCTTGGCAATGGAAAAATTCTGATGAACCCAATCTGAGCGGTAACTTAAAGAGAGTTTTTATTTTTCCTGAATCTATGTTTCCTGCTCCTTCAACTATTAGCTCTATGCTATCGTTATCCAATCTAGAAGGATGAGAATCTGTTCAAGTTGTTGCTTTGGTGGGTGAACCAGCCTTATGCTTGACAGAGAGCAATGTAGATCCCTTTGTGTTTGCGATAGGAAGAACCATCTCTGGGCCTGCAATTCTGCACCCCTCACAAGTGGTGAAAAAGGGTATGTCATTGTCTGATTTCTCTGACATTAGAGTAAGAAGAGATATTACAATGGGGATGTCTCTTCAACTACTCCAGTAGGTAAATTCATTTTTTTATTACATAAGAGAGATTTTTTTGGTCCTTACAGCATGCTATTGGTTATGATGATGTATTTCTAAGTGAAGACTTTGTTTCGGTACAGCTCTGTGGTATCGATGCATTCCTCAACTTCATGCCTCAAATACTTAAACAATCTGGAGTTGACACCTTGTTAGTTCAAGCAGGCATCAATGCAGAGTCTGCTTCTCTGTTGGAAAATGTTGTTACCTATCTGCCAATGTTACCCTTTATAGTGCTTGCAATGTTTCTAATGGACCGTGCTAGAAGAAGGTATTACTCATACTTATGTACGTCTAATAGGGTATTGAAAATTTAAATCCTGTATAAAAAAGAACGAAAATATGTCTTGGTGCATATCTCTATTATCTACTTGGAATATTTCATTTCGAGCTTACCGATTTCTAGTGTTCTGGGAAAAGTATATATAGAGTCTCAAGGAAATGGTTAATGAATCATTTATCCATTCGACATCTCTAGACACCGTATAATATGTTTATCTTATCAGAAACCACTCTTAAGGGGGGTGCATCTGGCTTCCATTTCCCATTTCTGGATGGGAACTTGAAGATAAATGCAACATAGATAGAAGAAACTTGAATTATGTGTTTTTATCGAGTCATGGCATATTTATCTTAGTGTTCACATAGAAGATATTAAAATCCATTCGAAATTCATAATTTCTATTTTGGCATTTCATATGGTGCACTTATTTTTCTTAGGGTTTTCTTTCATTTCTCATAACTGGAAGCAGAGTTTTCATGGTCAGTTTTAAATGCAAATGGGAAAATTTATACAGCAACAAAAATCTCTGAATTTCTTTCAGTGGATTTAGCTGAAAGATGGAATCATAGAGTACATATGTGGTTTGGGGTTAATTTTCCATCTAAGCCTGAACTTTTTGGTGTAGGTGGTAAACTGGAAAGAAGCGATTAGAGCACATCAAATGTAAGCTAATAAATTCTTGCTTGTTTTAAGCACTGAAGAGTGCAAATGTTCTCTTGATGTGGTTTAAATTCAATAGGATCTCAACTAATCTCTTATATGCAAGGATTTCTCTAAGAACAATTTTAGAAGATATGGATATTCTTGATGAAAAATTTCCAGAGAATCTCGATGATACTGTCAAAAGTTTGAATGAATGCAGAGTAATAACACATGATAGGGCTGCGAATGGTTTCAAAACACTAGTCTCAATAACAACCAGTAAGGGTTTGATGAATTCATACTGAAAATATAAGATTCTAGGGTTTTGGTTTCTTTTGAGTTGCCAGATTTTCAGTGTATGTGAAATTGTGATGTATTTTGAAGTTTGACAATGGATTGTTAGCTTTTGTTCAGTTATGGGGTTTTGAGAGTTTCTTCGAGAGTTCTGGTAATGATTAACATGGATGTCGATGCATTTTTTCATGGAAATTTGTGATTGGTTGGAAAAAAAGAATTGTTATTTTGTTAAGTTGCTATTGGCCTATTGGACTTTAGAACAACCAAGATTTCTATTATTATCTATCCCAATTCTATTAATTTTATTTTTTATTTTTCCTTTTTTTGAAATCTATGTTTAAACTTTACTGAAATGGAATCCATTGTTTTTTCCTTATGATGCTATTTAAAACATTACCCACTACTTATTGAATCTTTTTTTTCTTCTCATTGTAAATAGGAACTTTCTGGCGCTATGCATTTAAGGAAAAACCCTTTTTTAATCCCAGGATGTTTGCATTCTTTCAGATTCGAGGCAAGAAGTGTGGAGTGGTGCACAATGAGGAGAATGACACTATCCTCCTCAAAAACAGGGTGTTGTTGCTGTTGGCCTATTGTGCTCTTTATTGTTTCTTCATTCTGAATGTATTAGAGAGTTTGAGTATAAAGTTTAATGTATATGTTCTTCACTACATTGTAATGGATTGTCTTATTCTCTGAAATATTGTTGTCACTTCATCATTCATTTTCTCCATATTAAATATATCTCAGGTATTTTTGGGGTTGCTCAAGGTTCAACATGAACATACATGTCATTTGCTTATTAAAAAGTTTAAGCTACAAATATGTTGTTTGCGTCTTTGCAGGTTTTAAACAAGGTGAAAGAGGTTGGAGTTGAAAATATTATCGATGTCACTATGATTGAAGATCCCCAAAACACATGAATTAAACGTGGCTTTGCATTTGTGAAACTGGAAAGTTATAAAGATGCTCAAATTGCATTTAAAACGGCTTTTCAAAATAGGAATGCTTTTGGACGGAAAGGCCTATTAAGGTTGCTTGGGCTCATCCTTTGAATGATCTAGATGAAGATGCAATGGCACAGGTATGACTGGATGAATATTTATTGCATTGTTTATTAAAGATAGTTTTGTAGATCTTGTTTATTGCCAGTTTTGTAAATGTTTTAGTTTTCAATATGTGCTCTAATCATTCCTCTGTATGGTTTTCAACTGTATTGCTTGCTAAAGTGGGAGCTTCCTTTCCTTTGCAGGTAAATTCAATACTTGTAGAAGGCTTGCTGCCAACATGGAATGAGGAATAAGTTAAGGAATGCTTTGGAAAATTTGGTGAGATAGAAAGGGTTGTTCTTGCATCAAACTTTGCAATCTTCCAAGAGAAAAGACTTTGGGTTTGTGAACTACACTACTCGAGAATCTACTCTTGCATCTATTGAGGCATTCAACAAGGATTATGAACTGATTGATGGAGACATAAAGTTTTGTTTTTCTTATTTAATTTGCTCTGAAGTAGTTCCATTGTATTTTGGGAGGATAAATTATTAAATAACATATGAAATTTGTTGCAATTTCAGTTGTAACTTATTAATATTTTGGTTTTCTTGCTAGTGAAAGTTAAGGTGTCACTAGCCAAACCTGCACAGAAAAGGAAAATTGGAAAGGGATCGTCAAACGGAACCAAAAAAGGAGATTCAAAAGGACAAAGTAAAGGAGTTTCTCAAGGTAAAACAGATCAAACTTCTTTGATAACTGTTATTTACCTAATAAGAGATTTCTATGTTTTGGTTTTTAATATTTATATTGTCTGTTTTAAAGTAGATTATGTGCAAAATATAATTTTCATATGATGTAGATCTTTGTTTCATGTGTTTAATGTTGTTTTAAACATTCTGTTCATTGCTCCTTTAGTGTACTTTTTCTCCTACATCTACCTGGTACAATGTGTTAATGTTGCTGTATGTTTAGTTATTTGATTCATTGAGTCCTTTGGTTTTGTAGCAGATGTGTTGTGGTTAGAATTGAGGAAATATACCAGGGGTTCAAGGTGGAGTCAATTTCCAATCAAAATAATAAGGAATCGTGAATATAGAAGTGGGTTAGATGGATTTTATGAAGGCATCCATAAATTGTATAGATAAGATGAGATCTCCACATGGTTAGAGTTGTGGTCAAAACAATCTCTCATGTAGTGAACTGTAACGATTCCTCTTCAAAAATACTCATCAGGTTCCTATCTATTATTTCAAGATTACAATCATATTAGGACAATTAGAGCATGTTCCTGGTAGAGATTGATGCCATTTAGTGTCATCATATTTTTGTTTGCGTTGGAAGAGGACTCGTTGCAACAAGGAGATTATTTTACCTCTCAAATAGAAGCGGCTATTCGAAACAGCCTTTGTACATGTGCCCATTTTCTCTGTTGGATACAACCTCTGTACATGTGCCCATTTTCTCTATTGGATATGTTGAATCAAGCTGGTGTTTAAATGAGCTTCTATTGATGTTGGAAACAAATTCTTCCATAATTCTAGTCTTTTACAAGGTAAATCCCATTGAGCTTGATCAGGGAGGTGACACCCCAGTTAAGCCCCAGTGTAGAGAACTTAATAGAGGAAGTACTGGTTAATGAGAATTCTAAAGGTGAAGAACGTCTTCTTTCTATTGTGAACGCTTCCCTTGAACTTTTAGCTCAAAATAGCGATGAATCTCATTCTAGTGATGATGCCTACAATGCTTCCTGCCTTTCTCCATCATCAAACACTCTGGTATGGGAGATTCCCAGTCTTACTGAAGATGACAAGAGGCAAATTAATGTCCGAAGAACCAAAAGAAAGGTCAGTGTTCGTTTACATTACTTACCTGTTCTTTTGTGTACTAAGCCCAAATTTTCATTTTCTGCCAACAATGTGGATCAGATAAATGGAGCTTAAGTGGTTAATCATTCACTATGTTTGGGTTTAAACTTCATAAGAAGGCTCACAATATACAATGTGTATTAGTTTGCAACTCAATGGTTGATCTGATAGATGCCATTCAATCAACCATTCTGGTATTGCTATATATATATGTGTGTGTGTGTGTGTGTGTAATGTTGGTTATCCAATGAGGGTTTGCGATTGTCTCAACAAGTTTGTTGATTATGCTAGTGATATTGTTTTGAATATTCCCAAGTTTTGTGTTCAGTAATATCCTAAATGGTTAAGGAATGTCAAATTGAGTGGTTCACCATTAGTAGATTAACTATGATTTTCAGCAGCAACATTCTCATTCTAAGTTTCCAAAGGTGAAACCAAGTACCATGCAATCATTCCACACCGAGCCTCTGAAATTCTGTATTATTTTTTTTATTGGCCATTTGTTAGTTTGTTTAGGGTTTTTAATGTATGAGAAGGTCGAAAACTTGAAATTGTTGTCCTGTTAATTTGTTACGAGGCCTCGAGTGTTTTGAGACATTTTTGGCTTTCTTTATTGCAATGTCCAACACCGTAATAAGAACATCGAACCATTTTTATTTCTCCTTTGTGTCTTAATTAATTTTGGAGTAAATTAATTTCCATCGTTTATGGCAAGTATTGCTTTCATTTTCCTTCTTTGATTCACCCTTATCTCTTATTAAAAAGACAAACGTGACCATCTCTAGATCAATCCAACATCATACCTTCTTACTTGGAGTAATATTTTGATTACTTTATATAATGTTAATCCAATCTAACTTTCCAACGCTACAATTATCCTTCATAGAAATCGGGGATGTTTC
Organism: Pseudotsuga menziesii; assembly: GCA_001517045.1. Classification (NCBI taxonomy): domain Eukaryota; kingdom Viridiplantae; phylum Streptophyta; class Pinopsida; order Pinales; family Pinaceae; genus Pseudotsuga; species Pseudotsuga menziesii. Next base: position 653,911 of record LPNX010959531.1, read on the forward strand.
CAATAAGTGTCATTCAACATTGTCATATGTTTCCTCTTCTCCACTTGCTACAAAATGCTCCTTGAGAGACTTCAATTGGCTAATGCAGGTTCCCATGTTCTAAGCTGCCTCCATCTTCATTTGAAATATCTCCCTTCTCAAGTATAACTTGGTTTTCCATATTCTGCTTCATTCAAGTTAATCAAGTGATTGAAGGCTTCTTCTGAATTAATTGAAAAACTGGCATGTAAAACCACATTATAAGTTAAATTCAAAATTATGCAAGCAACAGATTTACCATCTTTAGCTTCCCACTTAGTGATTTTATCCTGGACCATGGTAGGCTTCTTCTCCCAGCTTTCCATGATCCCAATAGGAGTTTGTTCAGCAGCAACATTCGCATCCTAATTTCCAAAGTTGAAACTCAGTATTATGCAATCATTTCACAAGCCTTTGAAATTCTATTGAAATAGTTTGTGATCATGTCTATATTTTTAAACTCTTAAAGGAATGCTTACCTTGTTTCTTACAACATGATTCAAATCATAAAATTTTAACCATTTTATTACTATACTTGATATATTATTAATAGTTCATGTAATACCATTTGGTTTCAAGTGATAATCCATTTCATTTTACTACTCTGTTTTGATATATTATCAACGGTTGATGTAATAATTCAAGACGGTTGTGGAGTCCACATTGGATTCTGAGAGCATTTATTTACCGGTTTAAAAACCTAAAACCCTATTGGGAAAAGTTTGGCTCGGCATTATATTTCTCTCACATATATATATACACATATTCCAGTCATAAATTCTATGTCTCGACTCTCATATATATTGTTGTTGCCATTGTTAGTCGGGATGGGCAAGGTAAACGTAGAAGAATGAACGCGTGAGGAAAAATAGAAGATTTGATAAGGATAATCTCTGTCAAGTATCAAGGGCATTTTCAGATTCTTCGTAATAACCGGTGGCATGATCGAATGACAAAACCATATATAGCATCACCATTTTTCCAAGTCCCCATTTCTTTCGAGCCACTTATTCAATTATTTGAATGCATTTCGGATTACTATGTTTGTTGCCATAATTCGTCTGCAACAACATTCTTGATATTAATTAAGGAAAACAGGTCAAAATATTAATATCAATGCGGAGTTTTTTGAGGTTAGAACCATGTTGTCCTCTCTATAAGTACTGGATGATACTCTAGAGCCAACAATGGGTTAGTTTTTTGCCATTTTTACTTGCAAAACATTACAAAAAATAAAAATAAAATCTCTCTGTTGATCATCATGCTTTTTGTAAAAGTAGATTATTCATTAGTGTTTGGTTCTCTGGCAGTTCCTAGAGTTAGTGAATTTAAACCAAAGGCAAAATATCGAGCAAGGAAACCCAATAATGCATCAAATGCTCCACTGAAAACAAAAAACAATCCCATGGACAAAAAACCATCAAAACAATAGCTTGTCAAGGTTGATCTCTTTGAAACTAAAGCTGATGAGAAGGATAACACTGTTACTTTTCCTGCCAGTCCTCTTAAGGACCCTATTGGATCTTCTATAACTATCCCCAATCCTCCAGCAGAGAACCCAATTGAGGAAATATCGATTTTAGATGCGGGTACACAATTGGGTACTCCTTTAACTCCTCTGGCATCAGGCACAGAAGGGGGATATCTACTTCCGGTGCAAGAACCAATTCCAGTTCCTTCAATACATGAGCCTTTGGATAAAACCCCTTCAAGTCCTCTTATTAAGGAAGCTCAAGTTTCAGTTGCTTCAGAGCCAGATCCTTTGATCAGGGAGGTGACACCCCAGTTAAGCACTAGTGTAGAGAACTTAACAGAGGAAGTACTGGTTAATGAGAATTCTAAAGGTGAAGAACATCTTCTTTCTCTTGCAAACGCTTCCCTTCAACTTTAAGCTCAAAATAGCGACGAATCTCATTCTAGTGATGATGACTACGATGCTTCCTTCCTTTCTCCATCATCCAATGCTTTGGTACGGGATATTGCCAGTCTTACTAAAGATGACAAGAGGAAGAATGATGTCCGAAGAACCAAAAGAAAGGTCAGTGTTTGTTTACATTATTTACATGTTCTTTTGTGTACTAAGCCCGAATTTGCATTTTCTCCCAACAATGTAGATCAGATAAGTAGAGCTTAAGTGGTTAATCATTCACTATGTTTGGGTTTAAACTTCATAAAAAGGCTCACAATCTACAATGTGTATTAGTTTGCAACTCAATGGTTGATCTGATAGATGCCATTCAATCAACCATTCCGGTATTGCTATATATATGTGTGTGTGTGTGTGTGTGTGTGTATAATGTTGATTATCTGATGAGGGTTTGAGATTGTCTCAACAAGTTTGTTGATTATGCTGGTGAGTTTGTTTTGAGTATTCGCAAGTTTTGTGTTCACTAATATCCTAAATGGTTAAGGAATGTCAAATTGAGTGATTCACCATTAGCAGCTTCATTATGAGTTTCCCTATTTTTTCCTCTTCAAGAGTGAAATAATAAAAGTGAAACCAACAAATTGATAGTTTGCATTAATAGTAAAAGTATAGAATACACATTAAAGCTTTGCTATGAAATTCCGTCCTGTATAATTAGTGTATTTTCTTTTTTCTTCATGCTTCATTCATGTGTTTACGCTAATTTGAAGATTTTTCCTCTGCAAATTGAGTATGTGTTGCATTTATTGATGAAGTAGACATCCATGCCTCTTCGTTTTACAACAGAAGTTGGGAAGACCAGAGAAGATGCTTTGGAAACTAAAGGTTCATAGTCTTCTAAAAAATGAAGTAAAGTTAAATATCAACAGTCTGAGAATTGTACTTCTGACCCAAAGGGTGGGCATAAAAATAAAATGAATCAAGAAGAGTTGCACAAGACTTTAGAGGAATGGGTCAGAAAACATCATAAAATGGAGAAAACTCAGCAGAAAATGGAATAGAGAAGATAAGCAATATGGATGATTTAAGCAATCAATCCATAAGCAAGACAGAAAACATGTTTGTGAGAGATTCTGCCAATGATTGTCAATAATGCAACATGGGATTTTGGAGAACAGTGAAAATGTGCTTGTTTCAAACACAAACATCCTACTAGAAGAAGGGATAGATCCAGTAAATCATCAAGAAGAAAATAACAGACACCCACATATAAATTGGAGTAAAATATTGAAAGCAGGACATGCTACTGATGACTCAATAATAGTGCAAAATGACATGTTAGAAGATGGAGAAAATTTACTTATTGAAAATACAGAAAGATTGTCTGAAAAAAAGGTTAATGTAGAAGACCATTTCTATGACAAAAAGAATAATAAATCCAGACACTCGAGGGAAAAGATAAGAACGAGGAAAGATGGAAATGGTACTGTAGTAACTCAACAAGAAATTTTAGATGCAAACATTCCAAAAGACATTGCCATAGGAAATGATCTAAATGAACACAATAACAAATCAAAATGTCCGAGGCAGAAAATGAGAGGTAGTAAAACTGCCCATTGTAATATGAACGAGTGTGAGGAAATTTTGGAAGATAGAGAAAATTATTTAATTCCAAACACATAAACTATCTCAGCAGAAGAAGTAATTCCTCTAAATAATTTAGGTGGAAAAAATAACAGTTAGTCCAGATGCCGTAAACGAAAACAAATGTCTTCAACGAAACATTCAGAATGTGGTGATTCAGATACAGGTGCGGGTGATGTTGGGAAACCCTTGGAGGATCATGATCTAAATGAAAATGTTGAAGACAAAAAGACACGTATGGAAAAGAGTGATTCGAAAAGTGGAAAGTCTTTGGAAGCTACAAAGAAGAAGTTCTCTCGGAGCACGACAAGTCATCATAGGTGTGGTAAGTTGTGTGGGGATATATTTGATGAGTTGTTTTTTGTTGTTTCTAAGTTTTAGTTTTTACTTGTATCTTGCAAAATGTAATTTACTCTTGATTGTTTCTATTGTTTGAATGAAAAATTTGCTAAGATGATTTGTTCCTTGCAGTGGAAAAGAATTTACTTGACATCCTTGAAGCTGATCTTGGCTATTCAAAATTGTCCATGAAGGATCTAATCCATCTTGCAAAAGCAAAAGAAAGGGAATCAGTACTATTTTCAACTCTTGCTCATTTCCTTTTTCTATGTGGAATTAAATAGAGAAAAGGAAGTCACTCCCTATTTTTCTTTCCAAACCATCCTGCACCATTGAGTGTGAGAAGGGGAATAACTTTATTCATGCAGATGCATCTCTATTCACTTTCAGTATCGAAAACAAAGAGACAATGCAGGTAATCTCAGTGTAGATTGTTGCATAATTGAACATATAGAACTAGATCTTGTGCTTTGTTCAGTCAATAGTAGCTTCATTGGCAATACTTCAATTAAGATGATTCCTATAACTTATTTATAGTAGTTTCATTGACAATCATAATAATTAAAGAGAAAAACGTTCATTCCATTTCTAGTACAATTGCTTGAAATCTGATTTGGCTGATCAAAAGCACCATAATAAAGTTTGTCAACAGTGGACAATGTATTCATTTAGAGTTTATGAGTTTTATCCTTTGGTTCAAACTTCACAATGGTGTTCAGGGCATGTGTACTTTCATAAACTCTTTTCTCCCTTTTACACAATGCACATGACAGTTGTTTTACACTATCTCACCAGAAATGAAATAAATGTTTATTTGATTCTTTAAAGGGGTTGTAAATGCCTTTTTTATTACAACTTGTGATTATCATTTCATCTTCATGAAATGGGTTTGGTTCCATTGTTGTTGGATGCAATTGTTGTTTAACTGTTAGGGTTTAAAATCCATGGATTTATTTTACTTACCTTCATAGCATAGGGACACATGCAAATAGCAGATGTACGTGATAACATATCCATGATCTCTCATTTCCTACGAAAGCTCAAACATTTTGTGCCTTTCTTTTTGTTTTTAGTGTCATAAGTTCTTGATAGTTTTTAACTTTACAAATAAGTATATATATGCTTAGTATTTACCATGATTCCTTTCAATACCATGCAAGCATGGAAGGTAATCAATTCAAATGTGAATTTTGGGCCTTTGTAGAGTTGAGTGGTTGATTTTTGTGTTTATTTGTGTCATCTATAATTATCTGTGGAAATGCTTGAAATATTGGTAATGATAAATTAAAATCTTGGTGTAGAATCTAATAATCTTTTATTTGCTTTGTGCAGAACAAGCAACAAGCCACAAACAAGAAATCATGTTTATCCGAAACATCTCTCAATTCCAGTGCAAACGAACCTGGCAAAGAATCACAGGAAGATGAAGGGTAATACAAAGTATCTTCTAATAAGGTAGGCTTCTTCTCCTAGCCTTCCACAATCCTAATAGGAGTTTGTTCAGCAGCAACATTCTCATCCTAAGTTTCCAAAATTGAGACCTAGTATTATGCAATCATTCCACAAGCCTCTGAAATTCTGTTGAAACAGTTTGTGATCATGTCTATATTTTTAAACTCTTAAAGGAATGCTTACCTTGTTGCTTACAACATGATTCAAATCATAAAATTTTGATTGACTGCTGAGTCCAAGACATCAACTTTCTTCTACGTTGTGTACATACTACACTGTACATAGTATAAACAAAGTATACATATAGGGTAAAATGAACTAGAAAAAATATCATAAAAAGTTTCATTATAAAGAGAATACGAATGAAATACATGATGCCATAACTGAGGGTTTTGTTAAATGGAATTGTCCAACGACATGTTTCAGTATGAAGCTCATGAGACCTCTAAGAGGAAGTGAAGCTCAATACCATGTCTTGTTAAATGTTTTTAAATCTAACTCGAGACTCCCAAGTCAAAAAAATTAATGCTTTACATGGGCACACTGTGCTGCTATCTTCAACTGTTTTTGGCATCTTAAGCTGCATAGCAGACAACTTAAAATGAAGCTTCTAAAATTCCACTACACCCACTCAAATTTTTTGAGGTGAATGTTTGCAACATATGTACCTAAATACTATCAAGCTCAAACCAATAGATTGCTTTCAATGAGAATAAGTTATAACCTATGAATCAAATACTCCTTGTTCTGTTAAGTTTGGTTGGTAGTCACTTCAACAAAAAAAATATCTCATGTTTCAGTTGTATTCCAAAGCCACTTTACCTGCTAAATTTTTGCAGGAAAGTTTAAAGGTGAATGTTCTCGTGAATGTCATTGAGCCTGAGTAAATTTAGTGTATTGGATACAGATAGAATTACTTTTTTAATCAAATATGCCTGTACTATCTGCTTTTTGAAGGTTGGCTGTCATTATTTTAACCAATATTCTTAGTGTTTTGGTTTGCAAAGGATATAGGGATCCATTGAAATTAACTTAACAAATCCATGAATGTTACTATTAAGAATATGTACTAAAATTCTTCTCGTGATATTGATATTGCCATCACTAGCCATGCGCAAACAGAGTTCTTTGTCAACAATGGAGTAGATAATTCATTGTATTCAAACAACACCCACTTCATTGTTTCAGATTGAACGACACCACTGAAAATTGAAACCCAAGAGGCCATTGTTCGATCCAAACTAGTTATAGGTATTGATGACCATCTAACTGGTATTGACAAGATTTGTGGGGTTTTTCTTCGAAAACTGAAGGAAAAACTATTGTGGAAGTAGGCTTGTATCATACCGGGATGTCCCTGAAACGCAAAACAATTGATGCTAGGGTTTTGATTTCACATAGAAAATGCTATAGCATCGATTATGAGGATTGTAGTGCTCTTCCTCGTAACATTATTTTTATTTACTAGACAAAACGTAATAAAATTTAAGTTCACTTCTCATGTACTTTATCTTACATATAATAATTTATATTTCTTTTTACTCATAATTATAAATAATTTTTTCTAGCTCTGCAATTATTTTATTCATGTCGGTTTAACCCATTTGTTTTCCCATTTCATCCCATGTTGAAAATAGTATTCTCATGAATGGTTGTTGAAAATAGTATGAATGGTTGTTTAACTGGTATTGACAAGCTTTGTGGGGTTTTTCTTCGGAAACTGAAGGAAAAGCTATTGTGGAAGTAGCCTTGTATCAGACCGAGGTGTCCCTGAAATGCGAAACAATTGATGCTAGGGTTTTGATTTCACACAGAAAATGCTATGGCATTGATTATGATGATTGTAGTGCTCTTCCTCGTAAAATTACGCAAGAAAATTTCAGTTCACTTCTCATGTACTTTATCTTACATAATATAATTTCCAGTTCCCTTCTCATGTACTTTATCTTACATATAATACTTTATATTTCTTTTTACTCATAATTCTAAATTATTTTTTCTAGCTCTGCAATTATTTTATTCATGCTGGTTTAACCCATTTGTTTTCCCATTTCATCCAGTGCTGAAAATAGTATTCTCATGAATGGTTGCTGAAAATAGTATTCTCATGAATGGTTTGCTTATTGTGTACTTAGTATTAATATTTTTAGTTTAGATGTAGCTATGTGAAAATTGAAAATAAACGTATAGGAGACGCCTTGGATTATTGTGGGCATTATATAGAAATTACACACGATTGCATTTACTAATGGTTGAACACATTTGAATGGAAAAGTGATCAGATTGAGTAATGAGTGCGTTGAGCTCTATCTTACTCTAGTACTACCCTCAAGTTTTCGCAAGTCTAGAGTGCATTAGTAATATTTCATGGTTCATTTATGATTGTACAACTTTTTCATAACATTTAACAATTTCGTTCAAGAGCATTTACTTTTTACAGTTATGTCAAAAGAGCATTTACTTTTTACAGTTACTTTTTACTGTTAGAAATGTATTGAAAAATCTTTGACATTGTATTTTAAATAATTTATTTTCATAGATGTTTATTATTATTATTATTGCCAAACATAATAATTATGGATACATCTCAAAAGTGGATTTTCCATAACTTTTAGCAATTTAGTTCAAGAGCATTTACTTTTTAGCGCTATGTCAAGGGGTTAAGCTTTACAATTTGCAATAGAATTGTATTGGTAGATCTTTGACATTGTATTTTAATAATTTATTTTTGACATTGTATTTTAAATAATTTATTTGTATTGAGAGATCTTTGCAATTGCATTTTAAATAATTTATTTGTAAATATGTTTAAGATTATTAGTGCCAACATAATATTATGGACACATCTATACAATGTAATAATGTTTATTGGAGGTTGGGTAGAGTTTATTTCTCTATCTATTTGAGTTGTTTTTTTATTCATCTAAGTTTCGTTTGGAATGAAGACCAAAAACAAATAATGTAAACTTTTGCCCTGTTGATTTTATGTCAAAATGCATTGGAATATAAAATGGTTTTGAATATAAAATACATCCACATATAAATTGTAAAAACATGTAGTATAAAATATACACATACATTGAAATCCAAAATACATTAGAGACACACAAATTAGAATATAAATAAAACACACACATATATAACAAAAACAAAGTACTTTAGTTATGTTAAGGTAGAAAAAAGGAAAATTATAAATTACAAAAACATTAAAAATGAAGTACACTTACATTGAATTACAAAATACACATTTACATATGCTAAGTAATTCAAATTATGTATACAAATTCTTATAATTTATAAATAAACACATTTATAATATATATGTAGTACACATGTACATCTACAAAAGCAAAAACATAGATGCATACAATCAAAGTCAATATATAACAAATTCTTATAATTTATAAATAAACACATTTATAATATATATAGTACACATGTACATGTACAAAATCAAAAACATAAATGCATACAATCAAAGTCAATATATAACTAAAGCATACTATTCAATTTTATATTTAAATACATTTGGAATATATAATAATAACAATAATAATTTAAAAATATGTCCCTCTTGGATTTGAACCTATAAAATTTACATCCACATACAAATCACAAAAGCATATAAATTAAAGTAGACACAAACATTAAATTCCAAGATACATACACATAAATTGGAATATAAATGAAACACATACACAAATAGACATAAATACATAAATACAAAACAATTCCTGCTAAGGCCTTGACAAAACTTGTATATGTTGACTTGATAGGTGGACCAGCCCTAGATGCCCCACCTCACAAAGTGTGAAAAAAAATACAATGGAAATAAAATAACAAAAACAAAGTACTTTACTTATGTTAAATACATCCACATATGAATTTAAAAAACATACGAAAAACAAAGTATAATTGCATTGAAATGCAAAATACATATGCACATAACTTGTAATATAATTAAAATACATATACATGCTAAGCAATTCGAATTATGTATGCAAAAATACTCAAAATTACACACAAAAAAACACATTCAAAATAAATATGTAAACATATGCACATATACAAAAACATAAACACAAATAACAAAAACATACAAAATAAATTACACACATACAGAGGCACATTCACAAAGATGGTACCCAAAACCATTGCAACAGGACAACGTGAACGCTAAAATTGTAAAAACAAGTGCACGTTCTTTTTTTAGAGGTTCAGCAATTGCGAAACATCCATGCACGTCGAACAACATGTAAAAGAATGCACATGCGCACACATTCTAAAAAATAACATGTGCACACTATTGTAATGCACATGTGCACATGTTCTAAAAAATAACGTGCACTTCTAAAAAATAATGTGTGCATTCCTATAACATACAAAACAAATTCTCTATTATTTTGGCCATAACTTTCTCTCTATGCATTAGTTTTTAGAGTTTTGCTTGTTGGAAGGTTTTTAAAGAGATTTACATCATTATACTATGTTAATTTTATGTTCACACACACACACACACATATATTTAAAATAATATAAATTAAATGTTTGTGGGACTCATTTTCTCCATTGTTCATTCGTTGACATCTTCATCGATTGTGGCAACATGAATGCATCTTGGTCATTGCCACAACCTCCCCATCATGATTAGACATTGTCTATGAGAGATTGGGCATTAAGGTGACAGAGAGAGAGGTGGGGGGGTGGTTAGTGGTAGAGAAAGGGGGGTTGGGAGAGA
>LPNX010959531.1:664072-700510 GCA_001517045.1 Pseudotsuga menziesii
ATTTATGTGTTTCTTATGTAGTTTCTCCAATCAATTATGCACATCTATCTGCAAGTCAGATGCGGTTATTTCTCAAAGCAAAGAATTCAGAAAAACTTGACACTTTGGAAAATGGAACGGTTCGGTTCTATTTCGGAGGACAAGGATACATTATTCATGTGCTTGAACCCCCTATGATGGCCCAAAATGTTTGTAACACCATACTTTTCTGATGCATCCTACAAGGGATTATTATTGTTCATTTTGTACTTTGATTTGTACCAAACATGTGTTTTCTTTTTATAGTTGTTACATCATCAGTTATAACAACACAATGGAGTCTTTTCTTGATGAGGTTAGTTTTTGCCATGCCATGCCAAACTATGATGTGATGTTCATTGTAAATCCCATTTGGCATTGCTCTCTTTTTTAAAAGCAACAAGACATGTCTAAAATATGCTATGGCATCCCATGCCAAATTGTAATGTGATGTTAATTGTAAAGCCCAGTTGGCATACCTCTCTTGTATATGTTATGCTATCTCATAATTGCTATTTTTTAAAAGTGTTAAGTTCAGTAAACTTGTTATATATTGTGATTTGGACTATTCTCTATCTTTTGAAAAAAGTGTAGTGTTCCATTTTGTTGTGTATTAATTGCATTGTTCCATTTATCAATATACTGTTATTTTAATGAAATAGTTATCAGGGTCCTTTTTTTCTCGTAATACTTATATAGAAATCTCATTGTTATAAATAATTTATATCCCCATATAAATAATAAAATACATTACCTTCACACTAGGAACATTATTCTTTTAATCATTGTCACATGTAACACACAACTTAAAAGGATCATATCATTTACAAACATTTATATACACTACCTCAATTTAATCTTTCATTTTCTACCTTCTTTTACCCTCTAACAACTACCTTATCGACGTATTATTGCACCATTTAATCTTTCATTTTCTACCTTCTTTTACCCTCTAACAACTACCTTATTGATGTATTATTGCACCTTCTTGGGGCAATTGATAGTTTAATTCTAGTTTTAAGCAAGATGTCGACATACTTAAAACAAAAAATAAATGTGCACATCACACCTGTGGATTACAACTATAAAGTCGCTCTTTACTTGGACAAATTTCATCAAAAAAATTAAACATTGATCAAGGTCGTCAGTTTGGACATGTTTCATCTAAAAATTGAAACTTGGATCGAGGCTGCTAGTTTCTTTTGTGCGGAGTTGTGTAATGTTGGCATGCCCTCCACGTTTTTATTGTCCATCACCTAGAGCATCTTGATCGAGGGATTAAGAGTTTGAATCACCTATTGGGGACGAACGTAGAAATATCACTAGGGGTTAGCACAAGATAACCACACTTGATACCATTTTATCTCTCCACATACTAGATTTCTGAGTTGATATAGTAAAAAAGAGGGCTACAATAAAAATTACCAAAGCTAAAATCTACAATCTTGTATATTATCAAGGTTGCATAAATCTTACAGTAATACATTGCAATCAAGCCCTGCACCATCTCCTCATCATCACTCTTCACATCCATGGAGGTTGTTATGAGCCTGAAATTTATGGCTACTAAAGTAAAACTCTAATGTCTCTGTCATGACTCAAAGGTTTGTTTACTGCAGGGGTAGAATGAAAGGGAAAGCTCATACAAAAATTGAGATTTAGGTCGGGATGCTTGTCAACTTTGGAAGCAGCTCGTTGGATGTTTGAGGTTTTTGGGCGGCCATATTGAAATAATTTTTGCTATCTCCAACATTTAGGGCTCTAAAAATAAGCGAATGAGAAATAAGCTACATATAGACATAACGAGCGCTTGAATTTTTTATGGCTTTATCTATGCAGTTCTTGATATGGTTCACATCAATCTGTGGAAATTGAATGGAGTTTCAATTTTGTTTATTCCATTTATATATAGATTTATAAATATTTGTTGCATTTGAAGGGAAATAGGAAGAGAAAGAAGTCAAAAGAGATGGAAGTGGATAAGCCTATGTTCACAATTGCAATTGTAGTTGTCTCCTATCAATTTGTTTCGAATGTAGATGTTAGGGTACTTGGTAAGCAATTAATGGTTGCTTCTTCCTCTTCTTCTCATGAAAATAATTATATGCACATGCTAATGACCGGTCTCAAGTGGGTGTAGGGTACTATATGACATGAATGCCTAATCTAAAGTAATATCCTTGTAATTATTTTGAGTCCAATTTCAAGAATATTTGCTTAATTTAAGTTAATATTCTTGGCATTATTCTAATTTCCATTTCAATGCCATAACATTTTGTTCTCCATGTCAATGGCCTGAGTTATGTAATAGTTTGCTAAAGTATCAACCTCTCATATGCTTAATACTCTCATACACTCTCCTTTTTGTATTACATTTGTTGTGTTTTCCTATTTATTTCATTAGTATACATTTCAATTCTACCTATTCAGTGAAAATTGTCTTGTGTGTTGTTATAAGCATTTTTTACCTACATGGTATTTTTCATACTTTTGGTTTAAAAATAACTTCTTAAGTATTATTTAGATTGATCAATGTTTCATGTATATAGATTTGCACACAAGAGATATGAAAAAATTACATTGACTATATGAAGCATTTACAACAATGGTTGCACTAATCGAGAGACTGAGAGGAAGCAAGATCACATATTGGAACCTCAAAAAGACCATGTTGTGTTAGATTTTTATCATTTAATCAATATGATCTAGGATCTTATCTGAGAAAATAACATGCACAACAATAATCACAAGAGACTAGAGATACAAAGAGTTTTCCTCGGGGAAACCATAAAGGAGAAAACCCTGCAACTTCCTCTGAGATAGAATGAGCACCAATAGCAAAAGTAAAACCCAAAAAAACAAAGATGATCTTCGACAATTGTTCTCTCTCTCACTTGTGCAAGCTCCTCTTCTCTCACTCATGCGCCACAATTGAATGAGTGTGTGTTTTAAATAGAGAGTCGTGCTCTCTATTTATACTAGTTTTCCACTTGACAATTACTTACGAGGGCCGACCTCACTAGGAGAGTCTAATAAACCTAGTACCCGTCAACTGTGGGGACTATTGCCCTAACTGACAATAGAGGGTTAAAATCTATGACTTTATTATATTAATGATTCTCTTGATAGGAACATTGGGGTACAATGAAATACAACATAAGATATACAAGTGAATACATTCCGAAGTTACAAATACATCAACACTCCCTCTTAACTAGGAAGGTATTCTCTTGACATAGTTAATCAGCACAACTCTTCATCAGAGGATCATCATCAAAGATGGATCATCATCAAAGTTGGAACATCATCATCACTTCTCCCGCTATCTCGAGCAAATGGTGTTATCTCTCAATTCTACTCGTCATAGGAATTTCTACAGAGCCAACCCTTTTTCATGCTGGTTGTAGGCCTCGTCTCCATGTAGGTATTCTTCTTCAATGCTATTATCATCGATATGGTAGGACACACCTACTACCATCCGAGAAAGGCTCCAACACTTATATCCACCGGCATGGTAGGAAATACCTACTACCATCCAGGGAAAGGCCCAACACTTACATCCATTGGCATGGTAGGACACACCTACTACCATCTAGGGAAATTCCCCAACACTTACATCCACTGGCATGGTAGGACACACCTACTACCATCCATGGAAATGCTCTGCACTTACATCTATCGGCATGGTAGGACACACCTACTACCATCCGGGGAAAGGCTCTACACTTACATCCGTCGACATGGTAGGACACACCTACTACCATCCTGGGAAAGGCTCTGCACTTACATCCGTCGACATGGTAGGACACACCTACTACCATCTGGGGAAAAGCTCAGCACTTACATCTGATCATGGGAGGAACCAATCCTGTCACCATGTCATAAAGGAACAACACTTATATCTGACCATGGGAGGAACCAATCCTACCACCATGTCAGAAAGGCACAACACTTACATCTGACCATGGGAGGAACCAATCCTGCCACCATGTCAGAAAGGCACAGCACTTACATTTGACCATGGGAGGAACCAATCCTGCCACCATGTTAGAAAGGAAAAACACTTACATCTGACCATGGGAGGAACCAATCCTGTGACCATGTCAGAAAGGCCTAGCACTTACATCTGACCATGGGAGGTGCAACCTGCCACCATGTCAGAAAGGCCCTTAGAATCATCACTTCTCCTTGGAAGGAACCTCGATATGGAGAACACCAATCTTCTCCCTCAAGTATTCAAACTTAACTATGGCCATTTATAGCATAGAATTACATCAGGGTTGATTATGTCCAAGGATAACCTGCAAGCTTCGCCAGCACTGATTACATTTGAGGACAACCTACAGGACTGTTTACGTCTGAGCAACCTACGAGCTTCTCTAGGATCTTATTCTCAGACAACCTATCTCACCGGCTATGCTAGAACTCCCTCTTTCGAGAGATCTCGATATGGATCACAAACTGGAGATTCACTGCTCCTCTTTACACCATATCCTTGATATAGTGATATTTGATCTCAATATGCTTCGACTTGTCATGGAACATCGGGTTCTCCAATAACTTCACACAAATCTGGTTGTCGCAATATATACAAGTAGCATCCAACTGGAGATTAAACAAATCAGATAGTAGCTTCCTCAGCCACACTGCCTCATAACTAGCCGAACAAGCTGCGAAATACTTTTCTTCGGTTGTACTCAGTGCCACACGGGACTACTTCCTACTAAACGAAGAGATCACACTTGATCCCATACTGAAGAAGCACCTCGAAGTGCTCTTCCTATCAATGGCACTTCCTTCCCAATCAGAATCCACATAACCATGCAGGTTAGTCTTCTGATTCATATCATGTTCAACTATACCCTTCAGGTACATCACTGCATGTTATGCAACCAAGCGAGCATGTTTCAGATATGTGAGGAACATCAATGAAAAAAACATCTGACATTACATGATGGCATCAACTGTCTCTGATGAAGCATCACTTAATAGCTTCAAGTTCGATGCCATAGGTGTGGCCATGTCCTTGCAGTCCATCATCCTGAACCTCTTCATGATCTCTACTGCATACTTCCCTTGTCCAAGGAATATTCCATTCCCACTCTTCCACCCCTCCATGCATAGAAAGTAGTGCATCATACCCAAGTCCTTCATCTCGAACTTGGTAGCAAGTCTCCTTCTTGCATATTTAATGAGTTCCTCTTTTCCTGTCAAGAACATGTCATCAACATATAACAAGAGCATCACTGGTCTTTTTCCTTTAACCTTGAAGTAAATATTGGAATCCGATTTACTCTCAATAAAGTATAGAGCCACCATTAATCTGTCCATCCTATCATACCATGTTGAACCTCTAAAATCTTCCACAGTCACTCCCTATGAAGCGAAGCATCATTCTCCCTCTCCCTTTCATACTCTATGTATTGAAACATTATGTACTGGAGTGATAGGTAGCTTGCTCTACTACTAATATTCTATGTATCCATCTAGGGTCACTGGATACCAAGATCCTCTATATTGAACCTTTTCAAATGTTCTCTCACACCCATCTATGAGCTTGTCATCCTCTATAGGATTTCATATTCAACCTTGTAGAAAAGGTTAAGATCTTCATCACTCTAGGTGATATTCAATCTCCTCGTGTAGGTGTTATCCCATGGGTGCCTTTTGAGCTCATACAAGGCCTTCTTTAATTTGCACACACGAGGCTTCCTGTTATGTCTCTCAACTTCCAATGGCTACAAATGTCTCTTTGTAGTGTATGCCTTCTTTATGTGAGAAACCTCACGCTACAAATATTGCCTTGTATCCCACGATGTTGTCGTCTACTGCATGTTGGATCTTGTAGATCCATATGGAAGATACTACGGACTTCCCTTCAGGTCTTCGACATCGCATTCTAGTCATCATTCTTCATTTTGGATTATTAGAGTGAATCTTGAACTGTCGTCACTTGTTCTTTGGAACAAGTCTCATCATTCTTTTCTTATAGGCGATTATACGTGATCTTTCCTACAAGTAAAATGCACCAGTTGTATGGTTAGAAACATTTCATAATGCATATTCATAATGGCAAATTCTTATGCATAAGGATGCAACTATTTTATCCAATACAACATTCATCCATATCTCATTAAAAGTTTCTAGATGCCTTCCATCTCTACCATGACATCATTGAGATTGTGCATTAATCCAATATGTCAGCAAAGAGGTTTCTCTCTAGATAAGTAGCAATGGATAGTTGTATAGAACCATGAGCTACTTACCCATTACATGCATATTAGTAGTATATTGTCATTATTGTAAACATTCTACAGCTAAACAATGTCATATAAACAACTAGATATATAGGAAAAGACAATTCAAATACTTATCTTTATTTGTTTCGTGGATAGAATCCTTCTTGAGCCTTCAGCTTCATCATCTTCTTCATTCATAACATCATCATTTCTTATCCAAATGCTACTATGGATAAAAGGTTCTTCAAGAATTGAGTCCTTCATATTCCTCATCGCTTGAGGGATCTTCTTTGAATCGTGAGAGCTTGATCTTCAATTGCTCCCATCTTCTCTTCTCTTATTATGAGTTGAGCTACTTCTTGTGTGCACTCTTCCTAGAGTCTGTTGAAGGTAATCACTTCTTTCTCACACACATTCCTTGAATGAATGAATCCCATGATCATGGGAGACCATTCAAGGTGGTTATAACAATATATTATTCTTCTTCGATTGCTTCATCATAACATCTAAAACTTCCTTTTGGTGTCTTTAGGGATGACACATGAGAGATGATCTTTAATAGAATCTGCAATGATTATCTTGGCTCTAGCCTTAGCCACATCTCCCTCTGGATCTTAGAACTGATCCAAGTCAATTTCTTCAAGGATCATGCAGGTCCTATACTTCCATACTTGGAATTTTTCAGCTTCACCAAGCTTGTCATCAAGCTGGTGTGATTAGTCATTTTGAAACAAGAACCTCAAATGTAAATAGAAAAATATTAGATCTTACCGATTTGAGGTGTCTATCTTGGTTTCTGATCTAGGGTTTGTAAGAGAAACCCTAATTTTCAAAACTTGGGATCTTTCATATCTGATTGGGTAGAAATATGTGCCTCCTCAAGGCGAGCTGAGAAACATACTTATTTTCCCAAAATTGTGATCAGAACTGCAAAATATTTGATGCCCTAGTATACTTCAATTTCTTCTCAATAATTTCCTGATATTGTTTCTGAAATATATATGAATGCATTGCTCCTTTGTGTCTGAAACTTCGCACTAGGGTAGCCTCGCTTGTCCTCTTTCCAACACCGCGTGTTTTAGCATAATTGGTTTTACCAATTGGGACTTATGATATTTTTTCCAAGGTGACTTATTTCAGGACTGTTCAACATAGCGGACTTGTACATACTGCCACGTGTCACTGTTTCACCTTCAGGGTCTGAAACTTTTACCACATAAATTAAAGTTTGTGCATTTTCTGGAACATCTTGAGAAATTTCATTTGGAACTTCTTAGCTAGACATATATAATTTTTTCATAGGTGTCATGTTTAGGGATGAATCTTGGGAGAGGCTGAAACCCTGATTTGTAGGAATCATATCTCCCAGAATATAGCGAATTTAAGGTTGAAACTTTTACACATGGTACATCAGGAATTTATCTTCGGTCTGTAAAATTTTCGGCTCCTGATCCTTCTCCAATATTTATATATAGAGAATGCACCAAAATCACTAGTTTTAGTCTTTTAGGGTTTTCTAGTCTAGAGTCAAGTTAGGGTTTGATTTTCCCAGAGTTTTACCCAACCAAAAATTTCAATCTTGGTCTCTAAATCTCTATTCTGAGGAGGAGAGAAATCCTATGCTGGGATCACTCAAAAATTCATCTTCTGTGAAAATCCCTAATTTCCCGTAGCAGTGAGAGGTCAAAAACTGAAAATGCCCGGAATCAAATTCTACTCCGACAGAAAGATGCACCCTTCAATGGAGAGTTAGCCTAGCCTCTTTTTGTTGATGATCAGTGGAGGGATATCCAAAGAGTAAGAAGCCCTAGATTATGCAGTTTCATAGTGTCTTCTGCTCAGGTTAACTCTAATACCATGCTAGATTTTTATCATTTAATCAATATGATCTAGGATTGTATCTGAGAGAATAACATGCATAGCAATAATCACAAGAGACAAGAGACACAAAGAGTTTTCCTCGGGGAAACCATAAAGGAGAAAACCCCACAACTTCCTCAGAGATATAATGAGCACCAATAGCAAAAGTAAAATCCAAAAACACAAAGATGACCTCCGACAACTCTTCTCTCTCTCACTTGTTCAAGCTCCTCTTCTCTCACTCATGCGCTACAGTTGAGTGAGCGTGTATTTTAAATAGAGAGTCTCACTCTCTATTTATACTAGTTTTCCACTTGACAATTACTTACCATGGTCGACCTCACTAGGAGAGTCTAATAACCCTAGTACCCCTCAACTATGGAGACTATTTCCCCAACTTACAATGAAGGGTTAACCTCTATTACTTTATTATATTAATGATTCTCCCTATAGAAACATCAGGGTACAATGAAATACAACATAAGATATACAAGTGAATACATTCCAAAGTTACAAATATATCAACATGTTGTTAGTCTCCAAGCGTTGTTGCAAAGCTAAGATCCTTGCTTGCCTTTCTGCAATTACAGAACAATCTTCCTTTACTCCTGAGTCTCAAGGTAAAACCCATTTGTCCAAAACTATTAGCATGCAATCTGGACGCCTAAAAAAAATATGCTTCATTTTAAAACTGACGCTTTGTTTGAAAAAATACGGTAATGCATAGTGCCCAGTTTTGATGTTAGCTTTGTATAGACTCTTTATAATTTGTATTTGGCTTTAGGAGGTATAATTGTATTTTCCTAACGAAACATAGGCCTAGATGTAGTAGAGATTGAATTCTAATCCCGCATCTCAGAAATTGTCCAGTGTACTATTAGAGAGACATGGGTTTTAACGTATTCATGATTTTAATCCTACTATGTATTGTGCTATGGAGAGAGATGGGTTTTCATCATTTTTATCCTGTCATGAACTGTTGGTTTAGGTTCATAGAAGGAGAAATGGAGGTGGTCAGGGTTATTGTTATTCATACCGGGAGTTGCTACATTTGGACTGGGCACTTGGAAGATTTTCAGTCTGCAGAAGAAGTTATGAATAGAGTTGGGCACCGTTGGTTATGGAGGAATTGATGGGATTCGGTATACCTATTTTACGGTTGCATTTTCCGTTGTTACTAGTTACAACGTCTGTTGACAAGATGGTGTTGAAGAAGCCTATTCAAAGTTGTTCGTGATGTTACGTGGGTTGGTCGCTCGTCAATTGAGATTCAAATGATAATAACCCATCTATTTGTGTTACTTGTTGAATCGTTGAAACTAAAATATATATCAACTTCACATTAAAACCATTGATAAATGTCCGTTATTACGTTTACTGAACCTTCTTGTTTATGTTGTAATTGGAGAAGTTCACAAATCATCTTGCTTCGGCTTCTTCGAAGTGGGGATTCTGTTGTTTTTAACTACAAACTTTATGTTTGCGGCACAAGACTTGAAAACGGGAAACATTACTCTAGAGCCTAAAAACAAACTCAGTAACAAAGAAGGATCGTTTCAACCTACATGTAGATGGTTTAAATTGTCTTTGCATTGCTCGAAAATTTGAATGGTCTGGTTTCAACCTGCATATTAATATTTTGGGTTCGATTTTGAAAAGTTTTGAAAACATAAATGAAGATAGTATGTTAAATGATGAAACGATCTACATAAAATCTAGAAAATCCAAAACGTTTTTAGGATTTGCATCTCAAAAATATTTTATTAGATAATTGATTGTAGAATCCCAAGTTAAAATAATTTGAACAAAACAAGAACTTTCATCTCTACCTCATAATTAATTATTACCAGGGATGATTAATTGCAGAAAGAGCTGCAGATTTTTCTGGGACTGAAAAGCGACGAAAGATGTTGCTGGTGAGAGTTCAATTCTATATTCATCAAATTTGCAATTTGTTTGGTGAAATGAAAATGAAATTGCGAACAACTATATCATCTAATGAGTCTCCAAGGTGGTGAAGAGTTTCCATTTAACTGACAAACATCACAATGAATATATTGGACGGTGAAGAGTTTCCTGGGCGATGCATAGACAAACTAAAATCTACAATTGTAGTATATCCATGAATCATAACTTCTGTCAAACATCTCAGCAATATATTGCATTATTTACAAATGCAATATATCAAAATATATCCCTGAATCACGACTTACGTGAAAGCTTAGAATTATATTGCATTAGTTACAAACTATGAAAGCCTGTGCATAATTAGGCAGTGCAAGTGATTCAACTAATGATAATATATTATAAACATAAATGATGTAAACACTTATTAATGTTTTATCATAACTTGTTAGGTTTGGTTGCATCAATGATTCAAATAATAGAAATATATTATTAAACTTGGAAAATGATGTCAACACTTTTATATTTCCAAGAAGTTCGTCGCCACCCGCGGCAATAAGACCTTCAAGTTTACAACCAATGGCATTAGAAATAAATAGCATTAACTAATATGATTTAATAAAAGAATTAAAACTGTGTAGCTAAAGATTGGATAAAACAAAAAAATTTAAAAGTCAATAGCAACTAATGAAAGATCAACGCAACCTGAATACAATAGTACCCTGCCTTGGCAGGGACTAATAAGATAAACATGTTGAAACCTCAAAAGTGACCACATGATTTATGATTTTTTCTCGATCACACACTAATGCGTAAGCGGAGAAAAATTACATAACTTTAAAATGAACATGATAATTATTGTTCCATGCTAAAGACAAATGCTTCATAAATTTTATGTCCATGATAACATATCATATCAATACAAGGGTAATAAATCATATTAAAAAAAGCATTTTTTTCACATCGCATACCACACATCATGGTCGTGAAAGACTACCTTGGTCTGATTATGGCATTCAAATTTAGGTGGAAGACTTGAAAGTGAAGGGGATGTGCTATTTGCTTCTCAATGTGGGATCGATTCATTTTTCTTTACTTACCCAATATATTTTGTTTAAGTTTTTGTTATTTTCTTGTAAATCTTTATAAAAAAAAATCGGAATCTTGGATTAAGAAGAAGGTAATTATGTGGTGGCAATGGCAAATGAATAAAGATATAGCAAAAGCTGTCAAATGGATGTAGCTTGGGTGGTTGGGAGGAATGAATGTTACCCTCCCCACCCAGGTTCTACTCTTGTAAGTGACATGTTTTTCTTGTGGAGCCCTTTGTAATAAATGTTGTAATTGATGAGCTGACCATACCTTGATTCAGTTTAAATATTAGGTATTGGAATTTTCCGTGGAATAGCCCTCTAACAGATGATGAACCACATTTAAAAAAAAGAGATATAGCAAAAGCAAGGTATAGAATGAGAATAAACTCACCATAATGTTTTATTGAAGTGGAAAAAGTTGTGTCGTTTTTACATATGTGGACAAGTTGAGAAAAAAATAGATACTTATGTAATGTCAATGCTATAAATATTATTGGAGTTGAAAAAGTTGTGCTGTTTTCATGTATGTAGTGGATGATTGTATAAACATGTATGATGAGATAACTTTGACCACCGTCCCATTTTCATGTATGTAGTGGATGATTGTATAACATGTATGATGAGAGAACTTTGACCACCAAGCAAAATTATGATTGATTCTACATATGGGTTCATTTTATAATGACAAAAAATTGACCCACAACAAATCCTTGTACGACAAATACGATAATAATTAAATAAATTTTTTTGACATATTTGTGAGAAATAAAGTTAGATCTCATGTGTCTAAATATCATTGATATAGATATGTATTAACTAGTATTTATATCGAGAGGTGTAAAGCAACGTCGAGAGGGTAAAAATATTGAGTCTTTCGCAACTGAATGAAGCATTTGCAAAATCATGAGTATTTTTTTCAAATCATCGGGAAAATCCATTCCCGATTTTCGCTTTCCATAGTGCGAAACAAGGAAATCAGAAGTTACAAGTAAAACTTTCTGTATCTCCAACTTCCGCTTTCTGCATTGCGGAATGCGGAAATTGGAAAAGTATGTCTCATATTTTTTGTATCTTATTTCTCGATTTCCACTTTCCACATTGCAGAATGCGGAAATCGGAAGTTTGATTTTTCTTTTGGCAATTTTTGTTTTGATCCTTCCCAATAATTTTTTCAAAGTTTCTATTTGCGCGCCTTCATCTCAGCTATTTGCTTTTCTCTAGATCCATGGTCTATATTTGTTTTTCCGTTGAGGTTTTGGCTATATAGTCTATTTGATTTTTTGAGGTTTTTACCATTTGTTTTACCTGCGTTTTTACCGTTTATGGATATTTTTACTGCGCTTTGGTTTGGCTCGAGCTTACATTTGTCACTAGTTTTCAAAGCTTTGTACCAGTAAGTTAACTAAGTTATGACCGTTTATCCTGTTAATTTTAAACTGTAGTAAGCTTTGACCATATTTGCAAATTTCGAGCATAAATGGCATTTCACTTAATAAAATTCACTTTTTATAGTGCGAAAAGCGGGATACATTTTTTTCAAGTCATCGGGGAAATCAATTACCGACTTCTACTTTTTGCAGTGCAGAAACGAAACTCAGAAGTTACAAGTTCATAATAAAACTTTCTATATTTTCGACTTCCGCAGTGCGGAATGCAGAAATCGGAAAAGTAATTGTGTCATATATTTTATCGTATTTCTCGATTTCCTCTTTCCGCATTGCGGAATGCGGAAATCAGAACTTCGATTTTTCTTTTAGCAATTTTTTTTTTGATCTGCTTTCCGTAGTGAGGAATGCGGAAGCCAGAAACACTAAATCCAAAGTTTCCCAATAATTTTTCTGAAGTTTTTATTTGCGCGCCTTCATCTCAGCCATTTGTTTTTCATTAGATCCACGGTTTAGATTTGTTTTTCCATTGAGTTTTTGGCTATATAGTCTGTTTGAATTTTTGAGGTTTTTACCATTTGTTTTACCAACGTTTTTACTGTTTTTGGAGATTTTTACTACGCTTTCTTTTCGCTTGAGCTAATATCTGTCACTAGTTTTCAAAGCTTTCTACCAGTAAGTTAACTCCTTATGACTGTTTATCTTGTTATTTTTACACTATAGTAATTTTTGACTAGGTTTGCAAAATTTCGAGCATAAATGGCATCTATGGGTCGCACAATCACAAGACAAAAAAATGGCTCTGCAAGAAGAAAGGTCCAAGGACCCAAACATTGGAGTCTTCACAGACATTGGTGAGTGTATTTATGAAAACCAATATTTGGACTGGTCGAGAATCTATTCTATTTTCAATAATGATGATTTCTTGGGCATTCCTCATGACCAGTCAGCTTACATTAGAATTCAAAGCTCACAGATCCATCTAAATGCCGCCAGGCCACCATTTATGCCCTACACAGACGCAGTGAATTGGGCACTCGACGATGCTAACCTTAGGGAGCGAATTTTCATTGACCACATTGGCATTTTTCTGGCCTCGTGATCCATATGGAGATCGGTGGCCACCCACCTATTACACTGGCTCAAAACAATTGTCCATTGTGGCAGTTTTCTAGTTATTTTTTCTACAGTTTTTTAGGTCCCAAATTTTTGGGGCCGTTTTGAGGCCCTAAACGACATTCTTGGCAATTCGGGGGCCAAATGGTTGCCATCGGCATTCATTTGGCCAACCAAAAGTTGTAAATATTGGATTGTCCACCGGTCCATATTTATTGGTTTGACATGTGGGAGGATAATTTTTTTCCTCACATATATGACATCAGTGCGACCTTTTCTTAGGGTCCATGTATCATAAGATCTTCAAGGTCGATGCTCCGACATTTTCAGTAGGATCCAAGGATTTGATTAGTCTGCATGGACATTGGTACGTCGGGGAATATTTCTCTTATTTTAGAATTTGGGGAAGCAACATCGTCCATTTGTTTCCTAGGGTTGTTCTAGAACACATGGTCTTACAGGAATTTTCCTTTCAAACCATCACCGATGGTGCCCGTACAAAATCGACTAAGCACAAGAGGAAGAATTGGCCTAAGTTCTCTCTGTCTATAGATTCTTTGGTTATACAGAATTATATCTATGCAACTATATTGGGTAAGGAGATTACAACTATGAAGATGGGAGAAGCTGTCAAAAGGATGCATGATCCTAAGGCTTTCATCGCTATCCTTTTTGCTCAAGAAAAGGATAACTTCAATTATACACATGAATATTTTCTAGATGATTCCATGTACAGGACATTTGTTGATTTTTGGGAAGCACTGGAAAAGATCATTGTTCCAGAGGTAAAGTCCCATGTTTTCAAATATTAGAAAGAAATGAAGGAGTCTACCCTTTATTTTATAAAGTTGAAATTTGAAGAAGAGAAAAAGGTTGTAAGGGAAAACATGTAAAGAGAAGTAAGGCAACAAGCAGCAACAACTTCTGCTTTAGTATCCTAGTCCAAAGACAAAGGAAAAGTTGTCATAGAAACCCCTGGGAGTGCTCACTCTTCCTAAGAGATGGAATCTCTTCAAAGAGGGGAAGAATTCAAACAAGATCTAGTGAAGCTCAATGCTCAGCTTCAGACACATGTCCAAGAGGCTGAACCTCAGTCAAATAAGAAGAAAACTCAACTTGTTTCTTAGCAACCACAATTTCCTAAAGCATTAGTGGCTCAAACAGATAAAATACCTCAGCAATTACTCAGGGATCAACAACGATTACAGATAGCTGCACTTTCCCTTCAAGAGAAAGTGCCTCCTCAAGTTCCTGTGATCCGACGGGTTGAGCCTCAACCCGAGCGTGAGATTGAGATCCATCAAATATATAGTGATCTATAGGAGGATACTGGAAACCCCACTTTCCCTATCAATATCTATACTTCCAGGACATATTTTGTCCATGATTCACACTTTTTGGGAGATTTTTTTCATGCTTTATTCCCTCTGTCCTATTTTTCCCATGTGGATTTAAACTGTTCTTGAGGACACTTCTAGAGATCCATTAGTATTAGCATAATTTCCTAGTGATACTTCCCCTCCTTCCCCACATGTTTCATCAATTCCCCATACATCTCAGACTCCCAACACATCTTCTCGTATCCCTTTTCCCCAAGTGGAAACCCCTTCCATCTCTACTATCCCTTCTTCACAAACTAAGACCCATTTTTCCACTTCTTCCACTTCCCTCATATCTATCTTCCCTACTTTCACCTTGGACATTTGTTCCCTTAATGTAGAAATCCTGATCTTAGGATCAAAACCTTAGTCATCAACCTCAACCCAAAAAGAAGCCCTTTTAGCTAGAGAAGACATGGCAGATTTTGGAGAAGATGCAGTTGTTTCTTTAGGGAAATATTTTTGGAGAAAGATGTATAAGGCCATTTTGAAGAAAGGTTTGAAGAGGAAAAGAAAAGGTACACTCAAACATGTGCCTACCTTTGATCAAATTGTTTGGATAATTGATGCCCCTAATGAAAAGGAATGAGCATTAGATACAATAGCTGCTATGGGAGCCTTTGAAAGGGATAACTATAATTCAGTGTCCCAGCTGACTAAAGATCTCCTCATTAAGGAACTAGAACTACAAAAAATAAGAAAGGATCTGGAAGAAGCTGAGGCATGCCACCTTAAGGATATTGAGCTCCTTAAACAAGAGAATCAAGATAAACAAAGACATTCATAGAACAAAATTGATAGTCTCAAGCATTAGCTTGAGAAATCAGAGGTCTTGAACAAGAAACAGGCTAATCACAATGTTACAATAGAGAAACAACTCAAAGAATTACATATATCTTCAGCTGCCTCATCATTTTCAACATTAACAGCTAAAGAATTTAAACAACTAGCTTGTAAGGTAAATGAGCAGTATCATCAATCCATGATCAACCTGTATACAGGGTTGTGTGAAATACAGGAACTGTACAAATAATTTGAAGAACAGTCGGATGTCTTGCAGGATCATCCTACTCAGAAAACTGCAGCAATTAAGGTGTTGGAAGATGCGATTGGCTGGAAAACACATATCAGAGACAAACCAAAGAATATGCAATCATGGATAAAGTTTGGGCTAAGAAAATTGGAGTGACAGTTGAAACTTTGGGAAGCATTTGTGATGCAGTAGGAAGCATCATCCATGATGGATAGGTAGAATGCAAGCATAGGTGGACAGCTTCAGAGGTTTTATTCAATTTCTTAGGGTTTCCTATGCTAGAACCAATTGAAGAAGCACCTTCCCCCAAGCTAAAATTAGATGAAGTTGAATGATATTTTGCTGCAGCCAAGGAGCAAATTAGGGTGTCATCCAACTTAAGCTGGAGGATATCACGACGTGGATCGAGACACCTGATTCTACGATGATTAGGATAGAGGTTTATGTTGGTAAATGGAAAATAGTGAAGAAGAGGGAGATCACGTCTGATATTTTGAGGGCAGAAATACATTTGGAACATGCTAAATCTATGGACATTGATTTCTTGATGGACTTAAATTCCAGGTGGTGTTCCGCCCTTAAACAAACTTAAACTGTTTGATCTTGTAATCCCACATTTTGGGAATTTTCTTTTGTTGTGTTACTTTGTAATATAATTTAAAGGGAAAGATTTCCCAAGTAGGGGAGAGGAATGTTTTGGAGATTAAATGTTGAAGTATTTCATATATGTTAAACGAATGTTTTTGTTTGATTTCTGTGATTTATTAAGTTACTGATGATTAGTAAATGATCTCTGATACTAATTTGTTAATTAGTATTACCTCTTGGATGTATTGAATATTTCTTAGCTTCTGGATAAACCTTATACAATATTTGGTTTGAGATTTAATTGAAGTTGGTTGTGGAGATTGATCTTAGCCTGCATATTTGTATGTTAATAAATCAAAACCCTTTTACCTTTATCTTTTTCAATCATCCAAACTTGTTTTCAAGCCGTATAATGACCTAGTCAAGTGGGCAGTTGACCATGCAAGCCATAAAGAACGTTTTTGCAATGACCAGTACTAGAGAAGGACAACGAAATACATATCAGGAAAGCTATGTAGTTTTGGAAACATTGTAATGTTTTGCAATTGAACAAAATAACACTATTACTTATGTTATGTTCTACGGTTATTTATTAAATTTGTTTCATCAATTTTGAGTTATTCTTCTATATTTGTGGTCTATTGATCATAGGTTGCTAATGTATTAAATGTGTTGATTTATGTACTAATTTTGCATTACAATTTTGACATATGAAATGTACATTGGAAAAATGTATTTATTTAATTTGCATACTCTTTTAATGCAACCGATGAATGGTTAGTGATTCGTAATACAAATTTGTCATTTAGTATGACTTCATAGGATAGTTTTTTATTCATATAATACTTTAGATAAATCATTGCAATTGTTATTGTTGAGTTTTATTTAAAGTTCATTTAAGAAAATAAGAGTTGATCTATATTTTTTATACATTGAGGAATTATTTCCTTGTTATCAATTATATATCATAACTATCCTACCTAAAAAATTTCACAGTCAGTGTCTCATTTTCCTAAGACATTTTAGTCTAGAACCCAATTATTTCAAAATTTCTTGGATCTTTCTTGAAACAAAAATATATCTCTTACGTCAACAAGTGACCAAAGAAAAACAATACATCTATATAGAAACAATGAGAAGCTTCAACCACAATTTGGTTTTAAAGACTTTGAAGCAAGTAAGATTTCCTCTTGTTTCCTATGTTGGACATATGGATTGTCTTGCATTCGAGAGTATCTGGAAAAAGAGAAAGGTGGATAAATGCAAAGGACTGAAAGAGATGTAACTCTTGATATTGCGGTGAATGAAATCCCTTGCCTATCAATGTTTCCAATATCTATTGTTACATTTTGTAGGGTCATACCTTGGGATTTATGAATTGTTAAAACCCATGCGATACGAAGTGGTAGTTTCCTATGGGATCCTCTTGTTATGGGAGATATTGGACATAAGTGGGATTAGAAGCATCTCATAAGGGTCCTTTGTAATGGAGGAATTCGACAACAACATAGGATGGTAAGGTAGGAGGTTGTTCATTGAAGTTTTAGTCAATGTCAATTACTTTTCAAAGTGAGCCGTTAGCAAGTCCTGCTTGAACCCATAAATTAGCAGTTAACATGACTTGTTGACCAATAGCAAGAAAGACCTTTAATGGCAGTTGTTCGTCATCAATGGATTGGTGGGTATGTTTGTTTCTTTGTTCTACAAAACAATGTGCAATTGGCATATTAAGTTGTTTCAACATGTGTTTGTTGTGCAGTGCAACAGAGCTATTTGTGGGATACAACTGGATAGATTGTTGAAATGAACAGTTTTCCACATGTGAAAGGCATGAGGTTGTTCTTGTCATTAGGAGTGCCCAGTATTCAACAGTTGGTGTTTCATTTCGAAAGTTTAGCAAGAGTTGGAGGAAGGAATTTTGAGAAGGGCTATTTCCTTGTTTTCAAAAAATCATTTCGAGCGTGATAAAAGTATCAAATGTACGCCAGAGAGAAGTTCCAACGGATGAGCCTGCATACATGGGGATGTCCTTTAGAGGAGGCAATTTTATGAAGTCACCAAAAAGGATTATGGAACAACCACCAAATGGGATTTTATAGTGCGAGGGGAAATCCTAACATAAATGTGCATCAATTTGAGTTAACATTTTTGGGCCAATAAATTTCATTTCATCTATGAGAATATAGCGAATATGGTGGAGTTATTCTTGAATTTTTGAAAGGAATTTTCCTTCAAGAGGGTGCATTTCACCAATGGGTATTCGAAGAGAAGAATGTATTGTAGATGCATGTATGTTAAAATCAACAACACCAGTTGGAGCAAGGAGAAGAAGTGGGGAGGTAGTTTGTTCAGATGCAGTTTGGAGTGCATATTTCAAGCAATATATGAGGTAAGATTTCCCAGTTCATGCAGTTCCTTGAATCACCATTTTGAGTGGTTGAGCAGGTGTAGTGTTTCTAAAATGGGAAATGACATGATCAAAGGCTATGCGTTATGTGGGAGACAAGGAATCAGGAAAATTGGACAACGACGAGGTGTCTTCATGTAGTTGGTTGGATAGGTTATTGAGGTCAATGAAGGATGTTGCTGTCTCCTGCAAATGGGTGGTTATATTGTTATGTGTCCAATTATGATTTTTGTCAAAATCATGATGTCCAAGCATTTCAAGGTCATCAATTTGGATGTTGTTGCCTAGTCGCATTTGAGAGAGAATTTCCCATTCATCCATGATAAGGGGCAAGGGAAAGGGAATAACATCAAAGTTTGAATCATCGGATAGAGGTGTAGAGGGTTCTTCTTATGCACATTCAACATGCCACACAACATATGTGCCTTTAATGTGATTCCAATGAGAAATAATTTTAGAAGTTTTTGTTCCAATATCTTGACGGATGGAATGAAAAGGTTTGTATAGAAGAAGTTCGCTCCAACAAAACAATTCAAAAGATGAAAAATCAAAGGAAGGAATGGAAGTGAATTGTGGATAGACTCTAGCAATCTTGTGCCGCAAGTTTTGTTTCCATGTATTTTTTTCCTATTAGGTGAGAAAGACCAAGAGTGAGCAGCTTCAAGCAGGGTTAGATGTTCAAGAGCAAGGGGTCTTTTCATGTATGCAAATATGAAGGGTGGGGGGGTTGGAGGGGTGTTATTAGTGTCATTACAAACACGGCAGAAGACAATTTGGCTCACATTTAGGGAAAAAAAGTGACTGCTAAAAAGCACAAGAGGGATCATGTGACACGTATCTTGTGCACTAATGTCTCATTCTACAACTGTTTGTGCAAGGAATTGTCTGATTGGCTGAAGAATGGGGTCGTCACTTGGTGCTACATGCAGGAAGAGAGAGAATTGCATGGTAGATTTTTTATTTTGGCTCTACTTTTTATGCATACTTTGAAATGTATTTGAGGACAACATGTCTAGAAAGAACAGGTTGGAAATCAACACTAGCCCTCCATATTGAAAGCATGGTAGGGTTGTGAATATTTAAAAGGGAATCATTTCTTGCAGGATTATAGGTTTTACATCCATTTGGATCAATGAATAACGAAGAAGTAGCTTGTAGGTCATATGGAAAACCATAGAAACATTGAACATATGTTCCTTTTTTGTGAAGACAAGTTGATTCTGAACATCTGGTGCGCCTTTGAACAAAATTTACAATTTCTTCATAGTCAACTGAGTAGTTTGATGCAAATATGGATGGTGATGCAAGACTGCATGGATAATTTGTAGTTGAATGGTGTAACCTAGATGTGGACAAGTGGGAATTACAAGGATTCCAAGTTGTAACATGTGTCAAAAACAAATTGCAGCTTCAACTGCAAGAACATCTTCCCATTTTAAGGTGTCCATATTTGGTGCATCTGCCAACCAAATAAAACCATGAATGTGTGTGGATCATCTATGCTGCCATTCATACCTACATGGGAGGAAAAGCAATATATTAGAAATGAATTGTATAAAGTGAGAAACACAAAGAGAAGAATAAAAAGGAAGAGATTGTAGAATACCTACACCAAGACTCCATTATATGAAAACCTTTTTGAAGCACCTCTTGAAGGAATGTTTTGAATCTATTGTGCATGTATTTTGATGTAATATGTGGATTTGATATGATGTTGTGAATATTCCATTGATAGTCTTCATATAAACTGGTAGGATGTCCAACAAGCATTGGAGCATGCAAATCTGGTCATTTTGTGTAAGCTGCACTAAGGGTGAAGAAGAACATTGGTGTACCTTGTTGATTGATCATGTTTGTGAGTTCAACTCTACTTTTGTTCCAATACGAGCGTGTTCCATGTAATAAAGACCCAAACCTTGAGACTTGGTCACCAATTTTGTCATTAGGCATGTCTTGCAATTGGTTAACAAGCTCAAGTATTGTGGGAGGTAGTGTATCTTCAAGATTAATTTTGACAAAAACAGAGGCAGTAGCATTACTCTGATGACACATAATTAGATTGTATATGTAGTACCAGAAGCAATTATGTTGGCCAAATCTGTTGTCGTGATAGTGAATGAGGTGAAGTGCATATTTGTGCATATCAACTTCATGAATGCGTGGTTTTTTAAGCATTGTTGAACCTGTGGGGAACAAGGTTGTAAAATCCATGGAAAGAAGGCCTGATGTGTTGTACTCATTGATAGGGGAGATGCCTATAGGGGCCAATGAATGGAAGGTGGTAGTGGGATATTTGGTATGTGTAACAACTGTCTAATTTCTTCAACCTCAGTTCTAGCATTAGTTTGTGTTGAAATAAACAAGGAGGATTCTAATTCATAGGGTTCAAATGAATTTGGTGGTTGAATTGTACAGGACAAGCTTTGCTGATCAGATAATGTATCATTTCTATTAACATGTAGAATAAAAGGTGAAATGTCTATTGAAACAAGAGGAAAATAAGCTAATGCAACTGGGTGGACTTGTACATCCTTGTAGTATGGGTCATTTTCCATTTTGTATTGAAGAGAAACAAGAACACGTGTTCGACTAACAAACAATTCATATGGATTGTTTGTAGAGTTTCATTTGCAAACAACAAGGATGTCAAGTTCTGATATTAAATGGGGTAGGTATGTGATAATATTGGAAATGTGTTAGGGGAAGTAGATAGTATGGCTAGAATATTTATATTGACCACCATGAGCATGTGTGACTTGTAATATTGGGTTAGCACGACTAATGACCATTTCTTCAATTGCTGTAAGTAATGCAAGGATAGGTGGTTGGATTCCTGGGTCCATATTGTTTTCTAATGAAAAGCGATGTCCTTTTCATTATATAATGCAACAAGAACAAGTGTATGCACCATGGAACTTTTTTCGTTACAATACCACGGTAACATTCTTTGCGAATTGAGGAGACATGCATATCAGCGAGTTGGTCCATTTTTTTACGAAATCGTTGATGTGCATCATCGAGGTGGGTGTTCGATGGATTTAGCATAGGGGATGGAAGTGAAGGTATTTCAAAAGGTTGGGAAAGAGAAATTGAAGAAGACATATCCACAAGGTAGACGAGCAAATCTGTAAAGAAGACGTTGTTTCTTGTTGTTTTTATCTTTGTTCTTTGCATATACAACTCTTTTTCATGCATTGGCTTGTTCATTGTCATGAGTCAGCATAATTCCTACAATAAAACCATAAACTTGTTAAAGACTTAGAAGCTTTGATTGCTGGCAGAAACCCATTTTCTATATGTATTAACTACAAAGTATATGGATATAAAGCAAAAGATATAAAGCAAATGTTAACTGATTGCATATTGGGAACCAAGAATGTACCTTAAAATAATATTTATGGAGTAAGTATCTATTTTCAAGTCCTAGATTTATAATTGTAAGAAAGAAACAATATAGAAGAACAAAGTGTAGTATGAGAAAGGATATATGAAATAAAGAAACATTAAATGTAATTATTGTTTTATATAGAAGAATGAAAAGTTGTGGTAAGAAACAAGAGAACAAAGTTGTTTATTTTATAAATAAACACAATATCAAACTAGTATTGTATTCAAAAGTTACCATATACCTTGCATCAACAATTTAGGTAAAAAATGTTAAGTGATAGCTTGTACAATTGAATTATGAGTATGCAAAATAGAAGTGCTAAAAGGGAGTTAAAAAAAC
Source organism: Pseudotsuga menziesii (assembly GCA_001517045.1). Lineage (NCBI taxonomy): Eukaryota > Viridiplantae > Streptophyta > Pinopsida > Pinales > Pinaceae > Pseudotsuga > Pseudotsuga menziesii. The sequence continues at coordinate 686,824 of LPNX010959531.1, forward strand.
ACCCTGCTATGTTGAACTATGAAATAAGGACATAAAATTGAGAATTGAAAGCATTCATTACAGAAAATAAAGAATGATTAAGTATCAGGTCAAAAAAACCTATATATTTAAATGTACATCTAAAATTGTCGATTATGTTTTTTCAACCATGACAATTACAACTCTTAGGCATGCAATTCCGCAAAAGGTCTATGTTCTAACTGAAAGAGTAAGAAGTAATTGTTTGTTGTAGATCCTTTGGACTATTTCAATAATTGATGTTGCTTCAGTTGAGTGAAGACACAAGTCTTTTGCAGAAATTCCCATGAGTTGGTTTGCAGCATCATCAAAAGCTATCACACCATGAAGGTATCCAGTGACATCTTCAAATTGAACCTTTAGTATGTATCGGTAGTCACATTAAAGGTAGTCATATTAAAGAAACTCCCCATCACATTTACCATAATTCCAAATGTCTCCAACTTTGTGGGCAATCTTTTTCATGCATTGTATACCATCAACAAAAAGAGGGAATGCAAGGAAATGAAAGTTATCCATGTTAACATTTGTGATGGTTGCTACAAGAGAGTACCAAATAGGTTTTTTAGATGGTTGAAGAGGTTGTAGCTCATTGATGGTAATGATTCTACGAGGAGAAGAATGAGAGGCATTGAATTTTCGGCTCAAAGATGGTGATGTTGAATGAAATCAATTGCCATGAAACCATTTATGGAGAAGTGAAGTTTCTTCAATCTTTGGGTTTATAAAAATAGTAGTGCTGGAAATACTTCCAACAGTTTCCCATTAAAATATGTAACGTGACCGCCTTTGATTGCTACAACTGGAGGAGTAGGTAAACCACGAAGGTTGGCAAGCTGGGCTCCTTCAATTTGGTAATGATCTCCCCAAAGTGTTATGTCAATACTATAGCCTGACATGTCACGGAGTCCAATTCTACGCTTAATAGTCACAACACGATCCCATTTTTGTATCGTGGATGTAGGTGAAACTGAAATGACAAGTCCAACAAGGTCAACAATGAAATTGACAGGTATAGTTTGAATCTCCTGAATAGTTTTAAAGTTAAAGCAATATAAAGTTATTACGCAGTATTCATCTAAGCATGGTTGAAGAGGAAACTAGGAAAATATCATTATGAATTTTCAAATGGTTGAAAATTAGATTGGATTCTTTTACTGTGCCATTTGATACTATGTACACTATTCCTATTTGTATTTGGTCATACAAAGAGAGTGCCAATTCATTGAATGTAGATATATGTATTTCATTGTGTGAAGCATTAACAAGGTCAAATCCAAATACTTTTCCAGAAACTCATTGGTTTCCATATTCATGTATGTTTTTCTTGGCAATAACTCAACCTTGAATGTTCCAAACTTTGCTAGAAGAGGAATGGTAGGTTTTCATTTATTAAGCTAGGTTTCACTGCAGCAGAGGAACTACTCTACAAGGGAGAAGCTACATGTAAGTGGTAAGGTGCAGGATCTCCAATAATTGTTGCATCCACTGTGACAACTTCAAGTGCAAGCAATGTGATAGTCATGTGAGAAAAAGTATGTTAGAGTTCAATAGGAGAGAAAAACATTGAATGCATGAACAGTGTGAAATTGATTAAGTGGGAAAAAGAGAACGAGAAAATTAATTGTACTTACATTATGTACAATGTTGCATGTACATTGGGTAACTTTGATTATAGTTCATTCTTTTAGTTGTTCATTTTCTACAAGACTACTATATATAATTGGAAGCAATAGCTCATGCTTGTGAATGTCATTTGAGATAGAAATTCGGAACCGAATAGATGATGAGTTGAGTGAGTTCACTTGGTTTAAAGAAGAGAACTGTACCAGCGGGAAAAGGTTAACAACACCATGTAGCAAAAGTGAAATACAATCTTTAGTTCGCATAGTCTCCATAACGTGATGGTTATTTTTTCCCATGGAATGAGACAGGCCATGAACAAAAAAAAAATTGCAATGTAACATATTCATGTGACCTAACTAAAATGCATATAAAAAAATATATATTTGCATGAAGATATCCCATGAGTCTGGTTATTGTTATTCATTATCTGTTATAAATATTAAATGTGGACTCCGACAAACATAGAACCGTGCCTTATGTTTTTTCAAGCTTACGGAAGATATTTTATACAACATGAAACAGTTGGAAGAATAGAGCAGGCCTTTTGGCCCAAGGTTTTAATCTATTTTCTCTGTGTTTTCTTAGGTTAAAGTTGAAAAACGAAAAGACATCCAAAAGCTGATATTAAAGCACCCAGCTAAAATTTTTGAAATAGAAACTTTGGGAAAGTTTGGATTTGGTGTTTTCGTCTTCCGCATTCCACACATCATGCCGTATGTATCGAAGTTCTGCATTCTGTACTTCAGAAAGTAGAAGAAAAAATTGCGAATAAAAACATCACAGCTCCGATTTCTGCATTCCACAGTTTTGAAACCAAAATTCGAAAAAATGAGATAAATAAAAAAAGCGACTGTCACGTCCCCATCCCTCGGACCGGCGAAGAGGACGCAACGAGCACCAATGCAACCGGGCGAACAGCCCCATGAACATAGACAAACATCAATGTTGGAATTAAAACTTACAAGCGTACATAGATGCAGAACGAATCAATATTTAGCGGAAGCAACACACATACATTTCCAGCATAAAACAGGTCATCATAATTCATTATACAGTAGATATAGATTGCATAGAAGAAACAATCAGTAGCACTTATCTTTTGATGGAGAATCCACCCGCAACCAGCTACATCGCTGCAATGTTCCACCCAACCATAGGCCAGCGTGCTCATCAATCTCTCAGCAACACTGCCACCCCCGAGCTGGGCATGATTCCTCCAGGATAAGGGTCAATTGCAGGCTTACACATAGCCAAGGGGACACAATCAGCAACCAACACAGCTAGGTTTATCAGGCCATCCACAAACCATCCAAGCCAGCACAGTCCGAAGACCAACCATTGCATGCCCGCAACAAAACAATCCCTTCACAGCACCGTGAAGGAGCAAAGGAAACCAAGGATAATCCCAAACAGAAGATGAACACAGCTCAAGCCCACAAGGCAACATGGAGTTATTATTGGCCCTAACATGGCCAAAACAACTCAGCTGCAACCCAAAACTAGGGTACTTCAGCAGCTCAATTTCACAATAAAACAATGGCAACAATCCACAACCCACAGTGGATAAGAAACAGAACTCCCGGCATAACCATGGGAGACTCGGCCAATGACTGTGGCAATCAACAGCCCCAACTCACAGTGCCAACGATGACAGCTATACACAGTCCCAAACAACAGGGAAACTCAGACGCAGACCACTGCAGAAAATTACTTAATACGAAAGCATAGCAGCCCAAAACGCAATTGGACACCACATCCAACCAAAAACGTGGGGAAGACAACAGCCCCAAAACACAATCAGTGAGCAAGGCTCACAACGTGGGAAAACAACCCCAAACAGTCTGTGCGTGAGTGCAACCCGCACCAAACCACAAAATGCCAAGGAGACTTACCCAATCCCCCCCTGTGGAAAACGTGAATGAGCACAGGTAAGCAGCTCTCCTCCTGGCCGCGTGAGATCCAGCAGATCCTCTGCCTGTGCGTGAGGATGAGCAAGACTCCTGCCCCTCTACATGAGGAAAAACAAACAGCGGCCTCCGTGTAAGGAATGAACAGACCACAAACCTGTGCGCGAGCAGGAAACCCCACCATCGTGAAGGTTGAAGCCCAGCTGTATAAGCAAATAGACAGTGGCCTCTACTCATGGATGAACAGCAGAACGCTCAGTGTGGGGAGGATGAACTGGCAGGGTGAGAATGGAGTCATGGGTGGTGTGTGGGTGTGGGTAAGGGACTGGCAGTCCTGCCACCCCACTCCCAAAGGCAATAATTTCCCTCAACCACTCAGCCATCACTCCTCAACTACCAGCTGAAGCATTAAAAGAGGTTGACAAGGTTGGATGAGACAAGAAAAGGTGGCAAACAAACAAAGGTGGAAAAACATGGGTTTTTCCCCCATATACTAAGGTTTGACATCCCCACCCCTTATCCTTTGGAACCATGCCCTTTTCATTCAACGTTGCACTGCCGTAGCTGGTTGTGGTTTATTTTTAATTGATGTACGTATTTACATGATGCCAAATTATAATGTGCCACATAGCACGATAAACCATCGGCAACTATCCCCATTGCCGAAACACACACACAACCCAATCGATGGTGGGGCTTTTGCCTTTAGCTCTTCACCACGATTAATTACAATATATACATCATGAAAACGGTGTCAAAATCGGGGACATTGCATTCCCCTCCCCCTTGGAATAACACCGTCCTCGGTGTTCCATTACATATATACAGTACATATACAATTGCACATCAAAATTTCAAAACTTTGTAGATCTATCCCACGTTCAATCATCTACTTGAACGTTCAGGACCAAGCTCCTCGGCTTCCACGGACTTTTCCTGCTGGTTTATAGCTTCCTGCTAATCCTGAAGTCTAGGAACTTTACAGCTATTTCCTTCATCATATTCCCTCATTGGACAGTCCCGACATAAATGATGTCCTCTGCATCTCCAGCATCTCACTGGCTGCTTCATCTTTACCTGCTCAATTTCCTTTGAGTCTTCATGCCTAGACCATTTCTTATCGGGTCTCTTGGACAATTGTCCCACTGCTGATCCACCTTCCTTTCCTTTGCCGATTGCTCCCAGAAGGATTTTCACCTCCCTTTGCAACCCAATAGAGTCTTGCAAAATCTGGTGGTTCATTTCACTCTGCCTTTTCTGTATCTTGAGCATCTCCCCAAGGTTCTCTTGGGTCTTGGAAATCACTTGAAGGAGACTTCCAGCTAAGTCCAACAACTTTTGATATGCTACCATAATCAATGTGCACCACCTGGTTTCAATTTTCTCACCTGTGAAATGCACCATTGAAATTCTATCAGACCAAGCATAATATAGACATTAAAATCAGTCAATTAATTACCCAATTGGCATGACAGTCCAATCCTCATCAAGGAGACTTTCATATTTTTCATGCCTTCCCAATAGGCACACGAGCTCACTCATGTCCATTCCTAGGCAGGGAATTAACTATTCCAGCATTCACAAATTTACTTTAAGCAAATACACACATTTCATTTCAATCATACATGCATTAAACAATCCTTTGTTTTCACAATGCATAAATGTATATGTATATATATAATCAAAAGGAAAGAGAGAGCAGTAAGAGTTTTTCCCCCTCTTTATTTTGTTCCATCCTGGAACCCACACCATCGTAGTGACTTTTCAAGCTCTCAACCTCTTTCACTTCACCGTGAATGCTGGACCAATCCTTCTTGGGCATGACACTTAGTGTCTTCGGTCCATTCTAGACCTCTAAATCATGGAGTCTCTCCACATGGTTTGTCTCGGCTGCTAGGAATCCCCCGTCTTACTAGCACCTTTTTCATTACCGCTCAACCTGAGCTTTCCAGGACAGTCACATGTCCACATGCACCCCTAGGATTCTCTCATAGTCCTCGCTCCCAGCGATACCTATATCCAACATTGCATAGATTCACATGTTTAGTTTATTCTCATCAGTTTTATCTCTAGAGCAAGAGTTTAAAACATCATACCCAAATCATATACACATGTATATTCATAAGCAAAATAATCCAATACTTATCTGTATTGTGCATTCCCTCGTCCTTCCACAGGATCCTGCTTCACCTTGCGAGCCTTGGGATCGCCTATGGACTTGGATGTTAGGTCAGCACGCCAGCTGCTCCACAACATCAAATAATTAATGTTCAGCCAGTGCATAACCATGTCAACTGGGCTTGGAACTTTATCATGACCATTTCCAGGTCTAGGATCTACTATGGATCCACAGGCATATAATAGCCCAACATACACTTATACCAACATGCACTTATATCAACAATAACCCTTACTCTGCAACCCCTCACAACAACCATTTACCATTTACCTGTCCACAGAAGCAACACAAGCAATACCAGCAAAACTCATCAGCATTATTGCTCAAAAACTGTAACCATATTTCATATCATTCAATATCAAGTATTGAGACACCAGGAGTGCGTCCACTCCCCAGAGTGTAATCAATATTGAAAACCCTTTCATGACCCGACATCGAAAAAGTGTGCACTCTCTTCCGGTGTGTGCCATGTAGGCCCTATCCATACTCAAGTAATCAGGCATCATGGAAATAAAACCAAAACATGCTCTGCATATGGAATTTAACAATTAAACATGCATATTCATAACAAGGGTCACAGAACACTTATCCATTTTCCGTCGCCGTATGCCTTTATATCTGTTAGGCGCCGTCAAGGAGTTGGGAAAGGCTGAACGCTAAGCTGGTGAGCTCACTGTAGAGCTAGGAACACCTACACCAGAACTAGCCTGACTTCTAAGACACCCACACACACCCAACACAAGGAATCAGTCCCTTCTCTGCTACTCAGTCCCTCAGGCCCTGCATTCCCTTTCAGTGCTATCCCAGGGTTGTGGAGAAGAAAGTCAGCTCTCTAGCTCTGTCTGTGCTGCTTCCAATCACTAGGTTATTAAGCAACCCAAGCCCTCATCCCTGCTTCCTTTTTACGTTTCATATCCACACATGTCTTACTAACATAATCTATGCCATCTCACTCATGTTACTACCGAACATGCAGTGCAGATGAGACATTTCTCAAAATGTCTAATGGTGTTTCACCCAAAACCCATTTCCAAGATAAGGGAAAACCTTCCCATGAAGTTTGGCTTCTGTAGGCCATCGCACATGGTCTTCCTATAGCGTGTACGTCTGACACATTCATCAAATATCCAAACAATCAATCATTACCTGATACTACAATCCAATTGATCGTTCCATAACCAAGCAATGACATTTAGCAATCAAATTCAATAAGAATTTGCAACTCTACTACAGAAATTGACTTGCTCAATTGTGGGTCTCTTGTAAGCAGCACTACTATTCCCATTATAATTTTATGCCTACTATCATAACATGAATACCCACTTACCATGTGTCCCTCCTGACACAATCTCACACAATCCAATAGTGATTAGTAGTAGTTAGCACTTTCTTAAATCCGAAATCCATAATTCAAATTTAACAACCCATTATGCATATCAACTACTTTCACAACCATGAGACTTCCTCTCATAAATGGTAGATTCTGGCATTGGTCGGGGTCTTACCTCTCAATGCCATGCTCGAATAATCTACCTGAAACATGAGTTTCAATCAACCAAACACAATCTTATGCAAGCCAATAGTGGCTAGTAGTTGTCAGCAATTTCTCAAATCCGAAATTCACAATTCGAATTTTAACAACCTATTATGCATATCATATGGTAGATTCTGGCATTGGTCAGGATCTTACCTCTCACTGCCATGCTCGAAATAATCTACCTGAAACATAAGCTTCAAACATCCAAACACAAGCTTATGCAAGCTAGTAGTGACTAGTAGTTGTCAGCAATTTCTTAAATTTGAGATTCACGATTCAAATTTAATAAGCTCTTTCACATGGTAGATTCTGGCATTGGTCAGGGTCTTATCTCTCAATGCCATGCTCAAAATAATCTACCTGAAACATGAGCTTCAATCAACCAAACACTTGGTAAGTCTGGATACATATACTATCTCATTGCTACAACCAACACTGAAGCATTTTCAGAATTTATAAAATTCAAATACTTCTAGTTGTTAGTCACATCAATATTATCGAAGCTCATTTACTTCCTACAATCATTATCATACTAACATTGCAAGGTATAGTCATATCATTTATGCAATTAAATGAAAGTTTAGATACCCTTACTTCACAAGCGTATCATTCATACTACCTTGCTCTTCAATAGAGCATTTCTGGCAGCCAATTGATCATGACTATCCTGCATTCATAACAGCCTTCAAAACAGTTCCAGAATTATCATTAATTCATCATTTCAGCTGTTAGTTATTCACAAGATCACATGCATTCATCTCAATGCATTCAAACATACCATGGGCTAACCATGACTACCTCATATAGGATGCATTACTATAATCAATAGCATCAACATATATAAGCACGACACCTTTCTATATTCAAATTTCCACATGGTAGGAGGTCTCTTACCTTTACCATTCCATGGAATCTATCATAAGAAACTCTTACCTGCATGGGTCGTACTTACACCCTTGACATGAACAATTTGGTTGGTCCTTTGCAGGAGATTGCAGCATTTGCTCACCAACTTTAATTATGGACTCATTTCCTTATCCCTTTCTTCATAGGGTTGCTGGTCACATTCCTCAGCATCAGCAACATACTCAGCTAGGTCCATGTCATCGTTGGTTTTGCCACTAATGCCAACATCAAAGCAATGATTATCATTAGTGGTTCATTATAAATGTATAATCTTTAATATCCTAGGTATACAATACATATCCTCATGCATTTCATGCATAAAACTTAGGAATTGTAACATAGTTAGCAAGACGGGGTTTTAAGGAAAACTTCCCTTTTCAAGTCCTTCATCCTTGCATGGAACTACTCTTCCACACAACAACTGGTTTTAACTTCATAGTCCTTGCTACCTCTGAGCATGCAACTGTCCAGATTTGTCCATTTGATAGCAGCGGCCATCATTAGCACTTTTCTACTTCATGCTCAGATTCTGGTCACTTATCCTTGTTCCCCACTGGATAATCTTTCCAACGCCTATCCACATGCTTCATTCCGACCTCGGATGTGAAAGATACACCACTTCTAAGAATGAGGGCCTTCACCCAATCTCAGGCAAAACACACAACTGTATTTTGGTCCAAAATGTTAACTTCAGCCACCAGAATGACTGTCTCAAGGGATGACAGGGGTCAAGGGGGCTTGGGGCAGCGCCCTCGTTTTTTTTTGTAAATCATGTTTTTCGCGCAATCTGGCGCATAAGATCACTGCCATTTTTCTCCCTTTCATCCCTGTAATCTCACTGAGAAACAGTCAAAAATCCCACTAGGAAACAATCAAATTCTGCTGGAAAAATCCCACAAAAAACTGAAATTCTCCCTGTGCAGAATTAGGTCTTATTCCGATTATCCACTCGTAGAATCGGCTCTCGGAAGGATTTCCCCTTCCGCAATGGCGGAACAATCCCTTCACAGCCCTATGAAGAAGGAAAAACAACCAAGGCCAGTCCCAAACAAAAGATGAGCACAGCTCAAGTCCACCAGACAACACAGAGTTGTTCTTGGCCCTAATGTGGCCAAAACAACTTAGAAACAATACCCAAACTAGGGTACTCCAGCAGCCAAAATATACGGTGGATGATAGCAGCCATTCACAGTCCCAAAACAGGGAAAACTCAGCCGACAGACTGGAAATCAACAGCATCCCCCAGTGTAATGACTGGCAACTTACATAGTCCCAAACAGAGGAGGGGCCAACTCCCAGCATGGATAGACAAGAGAGAATTTGACCAACGGATTATCAATCCTCAGTGGCCCAAAAGAGGCTTTCCCCTTCTGTAACAGCGGCTCTCGGAAGGCTTTCCCCTTCTGCAACGGCAGCTCTCGAAAGGCTTTCTCCTTCCGCAATGGCGGCCTTCGAAAGGCTTTCTACATCGGAAGCCAAATGACTTTGGCTTCTGCAATGATGGAACATGAAACGCTTTTACCTCCGATCAGTGAGCTGACTTTTTCCCTTAGAAAATTTTTCAACTTACTTTATTTACGTTGGAGGCCTTACCCATCGGCCGGGAAGTTGTTTCTCTGCCCGCAACGGCGGATGCCAAATCCTTTCTCCATCTGCAACATCGGAATCCAAATGGCTTTGGCTTCCGCAACGGCAGACTGGAAACCGCTTTTTCTTCCGCAACATCGTAATACCTTCAACGTCAGAAGCCCAATGGCTTTGGCTTCCGCAACGGCAGCTCGCCAAATGCAAACTTCTTCCGATCAGCCGCAGACACTTAGAAAATTTTCGCGATTTTTCTTCTGCACTGCCGTCAATCGGTTGACTTTTCCGTCGGATGCCCAATCGTTTCTTCATCTGCAATGGCGGATGTCAATCCACTTTCTGCTTCGATGATTCAACACTTAGCCAAATTTATAACCTTCTTGCGGCGTCGGTGATCGGATGGCTTTTGAGTCGGATGCGGAATCGCTTCGCCGTCCGCAACTGCGAAAGTTCACTTCGCCTTCTCTTCTGACTGTCTAACACTTAGACCAAAATTTTTCAAAACTTCCCTTCGTCCGAAATCGGCTCCATTGCTGCATCAGTGGCTGAATCCTTTTCACAGCCGCAACGGCGGACCGAAAATCGCTAAACCTTCCGCCACATCGGAAGTCGAAACCACTAAGTGTTCCGACTGTCAACACTTAGGCGATTTTTTTGAAGTTTGCTGCTATCAAACTCTGATCTCTGCTAGGAGGAATGAAGTCCTTCCTCTGTCAGTTGCTCCTTCTTGGCCCATAGAGGCCCATTGTTGCAACCAGGAGCTCTGATACCATACTGTCACGTCCCCATCCCTCGGACCGGCGAAGAGGATGCGATGAGCACCAATGCAATCGGGCGAACAGCCCCATGAACATAGACAAACATCAATGTTGGAATTAAAATTTACAAGTGTACATAGATGCAGAACGAATCAATATTCAGCGGAAGAAACACACATACATTTCCAGCATAAAACATGTTCATCATAATTCATTATACAGTAGATATATATTGCAGAGAAGAAATAGTCAGTAGCACTTATCTTTCGATGGAGAATCCACCTGCAACCAGCTATGTCGCTGCAACGTTCCACCCAACCATAGGCCAGCGTGCTCATCAATCTCTCAGCAACACTGCCACCCCCAAGCTGGGCATGATTCCTCCAGGATAAGGGTCAATTGCAGGCTTACACATAGCCAAGGGGACACAATCAGCAACCAACACAGCTGGGTTTATCAGGCCATCCACAAACCAGCCAAGCCAACACAGTCCGAAGACCAACCACTGCATGCCCGCAACAAAACAATCCCTTCACAGCACCGTGAAGGAGCAAAGGCAACCAGGGATAATCCCAAACAAAAGATGAACATAGCTCAAGCCCACAAGGCAACACGGAGTTATTCTTGGCCCTAACATGGCCAAAACAACTCAGCTGCAACCCAAAACCAGGGTACTTCAGCAGCTCAATTTCACAATAAAACAATGGCAACAATCCACAGCCCACAGTGGATAAGAAACAGAACTCCCAGCATAACCATGGGAGACTCGGCCAATGACTATGGAAATCAACAGCCCCAACTCACAGTGCCAACGATGGCAGCTATACACAGTCCCAAACAGCAAGGAAACTCAGATGCAGACCACAGCAGAAAACGACTCAATACGAAAGCATAGCATCCCAAAACGCAATTGGACACCACATCCAACCAAAAATGTGGGGAAGACAACAGCCCCAAAACACAATCAGTGAGCAAGGCTCACAACATGGGAAAATGACCCCAAACAGCCTATGCGTGAGTGCAACCCACACCAAACCACAAAATTCCAAGGAGACTTACCCAATCCCCCCCTGTGTAAAATGTGAATAACCACAGGTAAGCAGCTCTCCTCCTGGCCGCGTGAGATCCAGCAGATCCTCTGCCTGTCCATGAGGATGAGCAAGACTCCCGCCCCTCTGCGTGAGGAAAAACAAACAGCGGCCTCTGCGTGAGGAATGAACAGACCATGAACCTGCGTGCGAGCAGGAAATCGACCATCGTCGTGAAGGTTGAAGCCCAGCTGTATAAGCAAACAGACAACGGCCTCTGCGCGTGGATGAATAGCAGAACACTCAGCGTGGGGAGGACGAACCAGCAGGGTCAGAATGGAGTTGTGGGTGGTGTGTGGGTGTGGGTAAGGGACTGGAAGTCCTGCCACCCCACTCCTAAAGGAAATAACTGCCCTCAACCACTCAGCCATCACTCCTCAACCACTAGCTGAAGCATTAAAAGAGGTTGACAAGGCTGGATGAGACAAGAAAAGGTGGCAAACAAACAAAGGTGGAAAAACATGGGTTTTTCCCCCATAGACTAAGGTTTGACATCCCCACCCCTTATCCTTTGGAACCATGCCCTTTTCATTCAACGTTGCATTGCCGTAGCTGGTTGTGGTTTATTTTTAATTGATGTGCGTATTTACATGATGCCAAATTATAATGTGCCACATAGCACGATAAACCATCGGCAACTATCCCCATTGCCGAAACACACACACAACCCAATCTATGGTGGGGATTTTGCCTTTAGCTCCTCACCACAATTAATTACAATATATACATCATGCAAACGGGGTCAAAACCGGGGACATTACAGCGACAAAGATTTTTTTGGCTTCTGCATTTCGCACACTAGAAAGCGGAAGCCGAAAAGCATGGAAAGTTAATGCGAACATGTAACTTCCAATTTTCGCATTCCGCACAGGGAAAAGCGAAAGTCGGCAAGAAAGAAATGAAAATCCAGAATCCACATAGGCGGAAGGCGAAAATCCAGAATAGATTTCGCCAATGAGTTGAAAAAAATGGATTCCCGCATTCTACATTGCGGAAGGCAGAAGAGCTACCCAAGCTCTACTTACATAAAGACTTCCTATTATACTTTCTTACTCCAGTTTTTATAATTTAATTTTAAAGACTCATTTAACTTGTTTTATTAGTTGAATCAATGTTGTTTTATTTAAAAAAAATATTATGCAAAAAAATTCAATAATATAAAAATTACATTGTTGTAAATTTCAAAAGTTTTTATATTGTTGAAGATTTAAATCCGCCAAATTTTCTTAATTGTAAATTTCAAAAGTTTTATATTGTTGAAAATTTAAATTCGTCAAATTATCATGGACAAAGTTTCTTATATTTGAACTAAAATGTATCGAAGTTCCGCATTCCGCAATGTAACATATTCATGTGACCTAACTAAAATGCATATTTGAAAAAAAAATCAACCAATCTGTCGTTTTTAGTTCATTTTTATTTTTGAATATGTTATATGTTATATGTTACATTTTAGTTTGGCGTCTTTGGCTTCTGCATCCCGCACAGCGGAAAGCGAAAGCCGGAAATAAATTTATTTGAACTAAAAATGTATCGAAGTTTCGCATTCCACATTTCGTACATCATAAAGTGGAAGAAACAACATTTGCAAAGAAAAACATCAAAGCCCCAATTTCCACATCTCGCAGTCCGGAAACTGGAAGTCGGAAAAATGAGAAAAATAAAAAAAAGTGACAAAGATTTTTTCGGATATGGCATTCTGCACAGCGGAAAGCAGAAGTCAGAAAGCACGGAAAGTTAATTGCAAGCATGTAACTTCCAATTTCTACATTCCGCACAGAATAAAGTGGAAGTCGGCAAGAAAGAAATGAAAATTAGGGAATCTGCATAGGCGGAAGGCGGAAGCCGAGAATAGATTTCCCCGATGAGTTGAAAAAAATGGATCCCCACATTCCGCACTGCATAAAGTGGAATGCGGAAGGTGCAAGTGCTACCCAACCTCTACTTACATAAAGACTTCTTATTGTACTCTCTTATTATTGTTTTTATAATTTATTTTAAATACTTTTTTAACTTGCTTTTTTAGTTGAATCATCTTCGTTTTCTTAAATATATATATATATATATATATATATATATATATA
>LPNX010959531.1:700978-784381 GCA_001517045.1 Pseudotsuga menziesii
AAGATTTAAATCCGCCAAATTTTCCTAAATGTAAATTTCAAAAGTTTTATATTGTTGAAAAATTAAATCTGTCAAATTATCGAGGACAAAGTTTCTTATATTTGAACTAAAAAGTATCGAAGTTTCACATTCCGCATTGTGGAAATTGAACGCAAGTGATAGATCAATTACACTCACAAAATTGCTAATCAAACATGCAAAATTCACACAAAAGGATAATGAAATAATTGGAGCATAACTTAATCCTATATTGAATAAGTGTACATATGCCAACCATATGAAGTAATAGGCTGCTCAAAGATATAATTACATGAGTGATTCAAAAGCACTAGGTTTCTATCAAATTGGTCAAAAAACAGGTTTACTAAATCAATTCATACCCCCCATAGGTGCAAAAAGGACTTTCCAAGTATATGAAGATCCTCATGAATTAGCTAAAGAAAGTGGGAAATCTAATAAGTGGTGGAAATACAACTCATTCATGCTTTTGTTTGGATAAAAGTAAGGACGATGATGTGCAAAAAAACCAAGGCAAGTTCCCCTACACTAGCTTTTCCTTTATGCCTTAAAACTGTTGTAAAGCAAGGCAGCTTTCAGAAAAAATAGATATGCGCTTTAAGGAACCAGAAATAAAGTAGACTTGCTAAATATGTTTCCAGGATGATTCCAAAGCGCTCCATGACCCAATTTAGCAAGTATTGACTCTAGGAACATGTAGAATTTAACTAGCATAGAGAGGGAATCTAGGAATCTAGGAATAAGACAAAAATGATTTAATTAATGTCAAATATGGGTAACTATGGGTTGATTATTATAACACGCATTCCGTACTTCAGAAATCAGAAAGAGGAACAAAATAAATTTGCGAAGAAAAATATCAAAGTTCCTATTTCTGCATTCCGTAGTGTAGAAACCGGAAGTCGAAAAAATGAGAAAAATAAAAAAAGGGACAAAAATTTCTCTGGCTTCTCCATGGAGGAAAGCAGAAGTCAAAAATCACGAAAAGTTAATTGCGAACATGTAAGTTCCGATTTCCACATTCTGCACAACAAAAATCAGAATTAAACAAGAAATTTTTATTGACGAAAAATGCAAATTCTGGAATCCACATAGGCAGAAGCCGGAAGCTAGAAGCCGGGAAAAAATGGATCATTGCATTTCTCATTGTAGAAAGTGGAATGCGGAAGGAGGAAGTGCCCATTGTTATAGTGTCCTTGCAGCTTTAGGTTGAGTTCCTTACCTAAAACAAGTGGATCATAAAAACTAATACCTATCATTTTATTGACATAACATGAGTATTACACCATTATGAAGCCACATAACCAATACAAGTCATAGTCCTTTTGCAACAGAGCTAGAGTTATAGTCAATTAAAAAAAAGCAACGGTGTTTCAATATGTCATAAGAAACATTTTCATTTAGACCAAAAAATGATACCTATCATTTTATTGACATAGCATGAGTATTACACCATTATGAAGCCACATAACCAATACAAGTCACAATCGTTTTGCAACAAAGCATGAGTCACAATAAGTTAAAACAAAGCAAGGGTGTTTCACCATCTCATAAGCAACATTTTCATTTAGCCTAAAAACTAATACCTATCATTTTATTGACATAGCATGAGTATTACAACATTATGAAGCCACATAACCAATACAAGTCACAGTCCTTTTGCAACAGAGAACGAGTCATAGTTAATTAAAACAGAGAAAGGGTGTTTCACATCTCATAAGCAACATCTTCATTTAGCCTAAAAAATGATACCTATCATTTTATTGACATAGCATGAGTATTACAACATTATTAAGCCACATAACCAATACAAGCCAGTGTCCTTTTGCAATAGAGCAGGAGTAACATTCAATTAAAACAGAGCAAGGGTGTTTCACCATCTCATAATCAGCATCTTCATTTAGCCTAAAAAATTATACCTATCATTTTATTAAAGGAATACAACAATGAATATTCAAAACATTTAAGCAGAATGAAGGAATACCTGCAAATTTAACAAGGTGCAAAAAACTCTATTGGAAACTCTCTAGTATAAACGAAGCTCAACAAAATCAATACAAGCAAAGCAAAGGCAAATAGTAACAAAATAGTGATTACCTGAAGGCTTGTTTATATGTGCAAAGCAAAGGCGGTGCAGCAACAAATGCCGTAAATTGAGTATTGTAACAAGATCTTGCATATGGTCATAAGGTGAGCCAAAATGAAGATATAGTCCCATGTATGAATCAAATGACAAGATTTCTTGCATGAATGGAGCAACAATGCATTGATGAAACATTAATGTGGACGAAGGGACATGGGAAAAATGTATTCCATTGACTGAATCAACAATTAAACAAAACCACGACCAAATTGTCCCCACAAAATGTGAGCCTGGAGCCACAAAATATTTCAAAAAATTATTAGCCTAAACCCACAAAAACTGTAGGATTGAAACTTTCACAAAATACTGGGCATAAAATCTTGGCAAGGACTATGCTGAATTGAGAGAAATGAATTGCAGTGAAGGACAATGAAACCCTATTCAAAAAAAATATGCCAGGACCGGTTTTTTAGGGCAATAGATAGAAGTTTAGTGAAAACACGCAAGCCACCTGTCAGAAAAAAACATTGAACACCAAGTGGGAAAAAGGATCCGCAACTGGAAATCAATCCATCAAGTCCATCAACCCATTCACGCGCAACATCGGCCATAACACAGAGGATACTTGTGGTCTGTGGGTAAGAAGTTCCGGAATCGAGATTGCAGAACTAGGGACCCAATTCAAGTGGCCATTTGGTCAGCATGGAAATGATTTCCACTGAGTGGACATGTTTGAGAGAGAAAATGATGCCACAAGAAAAAAATTAACCAGTAGAAACAGCATAAAGGCCCTTCTTTTCGACATGTTGACTGCTGGAATCGATACATCTGCAACTGTTGTAATCTCACAGATCACAAAGGGTTACGAATAATACACATAGAATCATATAGACATAACAGGCACAAGTGATAAGAACATAGATAAGGAAGTAACAGATTATATTATAACATGAGGGTCCATACATGCACAGAACTGAACCAAGTTCTCAACTAGCTCAACAGCCTAATATATATGATTTACAAATAATTACATATAACTACCTGTTGGTTTGGTCAACAGACACGACCTCATGCGGCCGAACTAATCTCTAATTAGTCAGATCACTAAATAACTCCTCCAACATCTCCCCTGGGAACAAAATATTTCTTCGTCCCAATTAGTTGCTTCTAGTATTTTTTATCTTCATGGACTGTGTAGTTGAATGGTTGGTCATTTATGCACACATATTTCCACAATTTCTTCTTCTATAATAGCCAGTTGATGTTGAAATTCTGTCCAACTCTGTAGTACTTTCTGGATATCGATAGTCAATGTTGTGATTCTTGACATGGTCAACATCTTTTCTTAGATGGGAAGGTTTGCGATGCTTTCCATGTTGGGTCCCATGAATTGAGATTTTTTCTCTGCTGCGTTGAGTAGTCTTTTCATCTATGGTAACATTGTATCTAGTTTGTCGAGGCTCGGTAGTGCTTGTTGTACCCACTGGTGTGCTTGTCTCTCCAGTTTCTGTAGTTTGGCTATTTCCAATACAATCTGTTCTTGTATTGTACTTCTCATTGTTTCTTCAATTCCTTGCCTCTTTTCTAACACTTGAATCTGCTCACAAGTCTTACGGGTCTGCTGAAATACTTGTCCTACTAAAATACTTGTCCATAATAGGTAGGCCAATCACGAAGTACTTCATCTGTGATGATAGATTCTTCCAAGTGGTCTTGCAATACTTTGTGAGCTTCCAAAAATGTAGTATACTGTTGCCTGAGTAGTCTGGATGTTTCCTCTATTTGATCTTCCTTTGTATTTTGTAGATGTAATTGTAAAGTCGACACCATACTTTCAAATAGATGATATGCTTTTTCGAGAGGATTGTCGATGTCGGACTCTATAGGTCCCGGTATTACTGTTTGGATTAGATTCTTGCATTTTGATAAAAATTCGATTAGCTCTTTCTTATTGTTGTCGAGCTACTCTTGTCTAGTTTGGTGTCTTATTGCTGTCTCTATGGCGATAGTTTGTAACAGTTGACCCAACTCTCCATCTCTTAGTTTCGTTGCGTCGACTGCAGTCGTCGATCCAAGTTGGCTAAGGTGTATCACTATCGGTCTCTATTCTTTGTGATGCTCCTTTTTCTTTTTGTCCTTTATTTTTGCTTTTATGTCAATGTTGTTTCGTCTGTGGTTGATTCTCCTGTGGCTAGTTTTTTGGCTGTTGATCTTCATTGGTCGGTGGGATTTCTGTTTGAACTTCTTAGGTGGAACTTGCAGCTCGGTGTGTTTCTAGTGGATTTGATGTAGGTGGTTCAGGATTTGGAAACTGTTCTAGGTTGGTATGTGGTACTGGTGATGGTGATGGTAATGGTGAGTGGTCTGGTATAATTGGTGTGGTTGGGATGTTTTCAGTCGGTAGTGGATTTCTGAATTCTGGTGGTGATTCGATGCATTGGCTGATTTGACAGAGAATAGGTTGTCGATTACCTGGTTGATATCTTCCTGGTTATCTTCTTCCAATTCTCCGATGGGTTCATTGTCTTGTAAGGGATGGGAGATATCTACAAGGATAAAGGATGAGGTGCGGCTTGTGGCAATTTGGGAAGTCATGTCGGGGTTCCTTAAGATTGTCGATATGATGCTTCCTAGAGTTCTTGGTTTTTCAGGTATTTGGCCCATTTGTTGTGAGATATTTTGGCGTGTTGAGCTAGATTCACTTAATGGGCATTTGGTAATAATTTTCTGAGCAGAGGTGAATAGTTCAGGAAGTTTTTCAATGAATGCTTGGAAGTCACCATCCTGGTCAAACTGTTCTTTTAACGTCTACGCATAGCATTATTACAAATATCGACAGGGCTTATGGTGGGTAGCTATGGTGTATCCTCTTGTGTGATTTGGGTTGGGGATGGAAGTGGGGGTGTAGAGAATAGATCGAAAATGTTTTCATCAATTGAAGGGGTTATATTTTTTACCTTTTTCAGTCTTCCTTGCCTTGCTCCTGCATCGACAAACTGCTTAAACTGTGTCTTGACTGATATTTTGTTTGTTGTAGTTTCTTCTATGATGTCAACAACAGTAGCCAACAGTTCTTCTTCATCTTCTGATTCTGAGAGGATAAGCTTACGCTTCCCCTTCCCTTTTTCCTAATTTGACTTATTTTTCCTTGTTCCATTGCTATTTTATTTAGATTTTCTTTCGTCATAACATACTCTAAATTATCTGCTTCAGTCTCTTGTTCTATATGCTTTTCCCCTTCCTCCTGTCGGTGAGTCGAAATGATACTTTTTTCTGCTGGTATAGCTACCTGATGTTCAGTTGGTATGCTTCCCATTTGGATAGGTTGTGGGACACTTTTCAGTTGAAGTCTGCTGGTGTCCTCTGCTAGTGTATCTTCCGACACGAAGGTACTGATATAAAGTCAGAGTTCATAATCCTCCTCTTTTTCTTGGTTGGTCAATGGTTCTTCAATTGGTTGATTTATTTCTTTGGCCTTTGCTGGTATTGATAGCTTTGTATTGGATTTTCAAGCTAGATCTCAAAAAATCTCTTTGATTGTTGGGTAATAGTCGAGAGGTTTTGCTACTTCTTTTTCTCCCTGCATGTACCAGACTGCAGTGTGGTCGAGCTCTAGTTGAATATGTGTTGTTTTTGGTAGACTTCTTCAGATGTTCTGAGGCACCCTCCATCTAGTTGTCTAGAGTTTTAGGTTTTGGAACCAAGTTTCCAACATTACTTTTCCATTTGCTAGCTCTTTTAAAGTTCCATTCTATGAGAAGGGTTTGAACCTCCACATGTGACACTTGCTAGGTTCTTGGAACTTCTTGTTTTTGACTAGACATAAGTGGTACATTGCTATCCAAATTATCAATGATGGGAACCTTATAATCCCAGTCGACTCCTGACATTTCTCACATATAGTCTTGAGAATGTCGGCAACATACTGAGCCCAACGATAAAATTTCCATGTTTCTGCTATTATGTCGACTGCTTCTAGCATGTCTAGCTTCAGGTCGCTCACTCTACCTGTAGGAGTGAGTCCTGTTGCTATTATTTTGGCCACGATTTGTGGTGTCTGGGCTTGTATTTGACTGATCATTAGCCCTTTCGAGTTCTTCCCTGATGGTGTTCCTGTTAGTCTTTCTACCAATCCTTCTTTTATGCGGATTGGAACAGGTTCACCCTGGTTTGAGAGACCACTTAGTTTGTATATGACCTCACTGAAAATTTCTACTAGTCTATCAAAGTAGAATTTGCCATTGTGATACTGGTTGATGATGTATTTTACAGCGGTTTCTTTTGTTCCTCCAAAACTTGCCATAAAAGGTGTGTTCATGTAGCTCATAATAGTACTGTAGCTTATATTATTTGCCTCTTGTGTCATTTTCTTCTCTACATAGGCCCATTCTTTGATTTCTTCCCAGGTTTTCTCCCATGAATTTTTTTGTACCTTGGCATTTTTCATGTTTCTTAGTCTTCTCATGAGTGGGGTTTTGGAAGATTGTAGTTCTTTTGTTTTTGCAGCTGCGAATCTGGTTTGCTTCAGGGCCATTTTCTCAGTCTCTTGATCGGTTTTACTTATAGGGTTCGTGCTCTCGGGTTTCTGAATACTTGGTTGCTCTCTTTCTTCAAAATGTGTTAAATGATCCTTTTCTAGCGTGATATTTATAGGTGGAGTGGTTAATGATTCTATCGATGGATATTTTAATGGCGGAAGTGATGGTCCAGGACAGTCTATCGAGTTTTTGTTAAATGCATTTTGATTTTGGTGCTCATTCTGACTGTAGTCATGAAGGCATGATTTGACCTTTCGAGTCGTCGGTTAATGTTGATCATGCGGGTGGTCGATGGCGGTATGTCGATGGGTGGAATGCCGGTTGTCGAAGTGCAGTCTAGTAGATCTTCCAAATTTTTCTGTCATTCTGGTTTACGGGTGTTGGATCTTTTTGTTGTTTTTAGGGTTTTAAGATTTTTATAGGTTTTTTTGAATGGTTATGGTCGTTACATATATGTATATATACATTTTTTTTAATATTTGCTTAATTTTTGTACCGTTTTAGTTGGGAACCATTAACAAGTTTTTGAAATATTATGCCTTGTAACGTCCTTAGTCGGACTGATCTGTTGGCATGAATCTCTTCGAAAATGTAGGTTCCCATCCATTCTGTATGTAATTTTTTTGGTTTTCCCTTCACTCGACTATTATACAACAAAGTAAGATCTCCTACCTACAATTTTTTGTTTTTAATGTTTCGGTCATGGCAATCCTTCTGCTATTGTTTCTGAATTTCTTGATGTTGTATAGACATCAATCAATGTTCTTCTAGTT
Organism: Pseudotsuga menziesii; assembly: GCA_001517045.1. Taxonomy (NCBI): domain Eukaryota; kingdom Viridiplantae; phylum Streptophyta; class Pinopsida; order Pinales; family Pinaceae; genus Pseudotsuga; species Pseudotsuga menziesii. The sequence continues at coordinate 708,391 of LPNX010959531.1, forward strand.
TGCTTAGTTGCATCAATCAGTCCTTCCTTCCTTCTTTGACATCAACATGTAATATATCTTCTATGATAGGTGTTTGCTGTCGAAAATGTAGTGGAACTACTGCTTTTTGGCCATAGACTAGTCGAAACGGTGTTTGGTTAGTTGAGAGTTTGTATGTTGTTCTGTAAGCCCATAATACTGTAGGCATTTTTTCATCCCAGTCGTCCTTGTTGGTGTTGCAGATTTTTGTTAAGCCTCTTGTTAATGTTTTGTTGAATTCCTCTATTGCTCCATTCGACTAAGGGTGATAAGCAGTACTACGTCGGTGGTAAATTTTGAACTAGTCTGTTAGTGCTTTGATGGTTTTGTTAATGAAGTGTGATCCTTGGTCACTGATTAAGGTTAGTGGCATCCAAATCTAGTAATTATGTTTTCATAGATAAATTTATCAGCTACCTCACTAGAACATGTGTCAACCGGTTCTGCCTCTTCCCACTTGGTTACATACTCTATTGCGGTTATTATATACCTTGCACCTATTCTTTTTGCTGGTATTGGGAATGGTCCTATGAAGTTGATGGCCCAGATTTCAAATGTCAAACTTGGGTTTACAGATATCAAGGGAATTTCTGTACTAGGTAGGGGTTGACCCAGTCGTTGGCATTTGTTGCACCGGATAACAAACTTTTTGTAATCCTTGTATAATGTCAGCCACCATAGCCCCAACTGTTGGATTTTCTTGGCAGTTGTATCTACTTGAAAATGTCCTACCGTTGGTCCATAGTGTGCTTCGTGTATGGTATTATCTATTTCATGTTCTAATACACATCGCCTGAGAATGTCATCCAAGCCCATTTTATATAAAAATCTGTTTATGAGGCTGTATGGTGCAACCTTCATGGCTAGGATTTGTTTCTTTTTCATGCTCATGCCCTCTGGTGCTTGGAATTTTTCTAGGAATTGAGCTATTTCCTCCAATTCTGTTGGGACAGCTTCTATTCGAAATAAGTGTGCATCTGGTATATCATCTTTGACTCCTTTCATCTCCTCTCTCATGTCGATTCTTGACAAGTGGTCGAGTTCGACATTTAATTTTCCTAGTCTAACAACGACTTTGAATTCAAATTCTTGGAAGATTAGTAGCCATTGACAAATCCTCCCGTGGTGCAAAGGTTTCTTTACCAGGTATTTCAATTCTTAGTGGTCAGTATAGAAGATGAAAGGGTTGGCTAGTAGGTAATGTCGACACTTCTGTAGTGCAAATATCATTCCTAATGCTTCCCTCTCTGTTGTAGAATAGTTTCTTTCTACCTTGTTTATTTTTTTGCTGCTATAAACTATAGGGTAATCCATTCCATCGTCCCTTGGTTGTGTCAAGATCGTGCCTATTGCTAGGCCTGATGTGTCGATATGTACGTGAAATTTGATCGCCCAATTGGGGAACCTAAGGATAGGTGCTTCGACTAGTTTTCTTTTTAATGTGTCAAATGATATGTTACATTCATCTATCTAGTCTAACTCCTGATCTTATCGTAATAGTTTTTCGAGTGGATAGGTCATATCTGAGTAGTATCTAATAAATTTCTTGTAATATCTCGTGTGTCCAAGTAGTACCCTGACTTGTTTTGGGTTCAGTGGTGGTTTCAAGTCGAGGATAATCTTTATCTTTGTAAAGTCGGCCTTGATGCCTTCTTTGCATACAATGTGCCCTAATAATATCCCTATAGGAGTTAGGAATATGTTTTTCCTTATGTTAAGAGATAACTGGATTTGTCGGCATCATTCCAACATGAGCCTTAGCCATTTGCAGTGATCTTTCATCATGGAGTATATTGTCCAATCATCAAAGTATACTGCCATTGTTTTGTAGATACATTCTTGAAATATTTTGACAACAATTCTCGAAAATACTGCAGGTGCGTTTTTTAAACCAAAAGGCATAACTTTGTAGGCGAATGATCCAAATTCACCATTAGAGGAAATTTGGGGTCTAAAATGGGCCTTATAAGAAAACGTGCCAACAATAAAAATTTTGAGTTGGAATTCAAGAACCAATAGAATTTCAATAAATTGAGTCAACCATAATGGTTGATTGACATATTTGTCATAAAAGAAAACTACTTTTTTTGTTCGTATTTTCGACATATCTCCGTGTGTTTTTACTCAAATTTCAAGCGAGAGAGCTCGTTGGATGCAGAATTTAATTTCGCATCAAACGGGTACCCACACTACATACTTTTGATGGAATCTTCTACCCCAAAATAAAAAATACCTAAAAAAACATGATGATGATGTCATCGTCATGTTTTTTCAGGTATTTCTTTCTTTTGGGGTAGAGGGGTCCATCAAAAGTATGTAGTGTGGGTACTCGTTGGATGTAGAATTAAATTTTGCATCCAACGAGATATTTTGCTCAGAATTTGAGTAAAAACATAGGGAGATATGTCAAAAATACAAACACAAAAGTAGTTTTTTTCATTCTTCCTCCAAAATTAATAACTATTATTTTATTATTTTAACTATTATTTTATTATTTTCCTTAGGAGGCCCATTTTAGACCCGAAATTTCCTCTAATGATATGAATGTCGTCTTTTTCTGGTCTTTTTGGCTATTGGTACTTGGTTGTACCCTGAGAATTCATCTGTAAACGAGTAGCATTCATGTCCTGCGACTTCATTTAAGATTTCATCTGCATATGGTGTTGGAAATGGGTCTGTTAGGGTGACTTTGTTTAATTCTCTGAAGTTGACACATATCCTTAGTTTTGTCGGGTCATGTTTCTTTGGTTTTATGACTGTTGGGATTGCCCATTCTGATTAGTCGATCGGGTAGATAATTCCTATTGTGAGCATATTTTCGATCTCTTTCTTGACTATCTCTTTGTATTTATGAGCTAATTTGTATGGCCTCTTCTTTACGGTTCTGGAATCAGGTTTGATTTCGATCTTCATTTTATTCATTTCATGGACTGGCCCTTTGAGATCTTTATAGTCTCTAGAAAAGACATCCTGGAATTCTTTTAGTAGGTTTACTATTTTGGTCGTTTGTTCTTCACTCCAATAATCACCAATGTTTTTCCATTTTTGGTCGATCATCATTTGATATGTCAAATTCTTTAGTTTTAATTTTTGCATCCAACCATTCTGGTGCTTTAGCTTCATTGATTGGTCGAATCCCTTCTTTGAATTGTGAGAATGTAATAGGGAAGTCTACTGCGGTCATTCGGTCAGTATCTTCTTTGTCAGCTGTGTCGACTTTAAGTACTGTGCGAATTGGTTTTGTTGTTTCTAAGTGATATGATTTCCATCGAAAGCTTTTCCCTTCTGGATTTTGATTTTCCATTCGCAGTCTTGTTGACTGTCGTATTATATTGGTTTGTATGTTAATGCATGGTATTGTCGGTTGATCATGGTTTTGTATCAGACTATTGTTCCTAGTTGGTTCTATAAATGCTTTTATTTGTTTTGCAGTTTCGACTATCTTTTCATTCCGCGGTGTAAAATTGAAGTCCTTAGTGAAGTTCTCTCTAAGTTCGTGCCATTGAAATGTTTCGCCTCGTGCTTCTTCCATTTTATACCATTTGTTTGGTAATTTGGCTAGCGTCGAGGGAAACAGGTGTGGCCATGTATGTTCGTCTTTATACCACAGTCTTCTCCATTCCCTTTCAGATGTTCTTATGTGCTTCTCTGGGTCTTGTCCTTGGATGAACACAAGTATTTGCGCCTGTTTGGTTAGCTTCTTTCCTCTGAATCTTTCTATGAAGTAAGTTGAAGATATCGTCCATGTCTACAATCTTTATTGATGGGTATCCCACCATCGAGCAACTTGTCTTGTAAAGGTTTCGACCAAGATTTGTAGTCGGCCATGTTCACCTATGTTTTTAGAGACTTGTTGTATATGCATAACTGGGAATTCTCTTTTTTTATACCTTGGGATTTGTTTGATATTTATATTTGTTGGGGTTAATGTAGGATATTCCCTAATTTTATTTTCAAATATTTCCGGGATGATGGAGACTGAGAAGCATTGATGGACTAGTTTCTTTTGTATAGCCTAAATGGTCCAACAACCCCTTGCTTAGGTCTCATAGTTTTTGACTTCCTAACCATATAACTCTGCATCTAAATTATATCCTACTAAATCTTCATTACCTAAGTGAAGTTCACCACAGATATTGGTTTCAGTGTAGTCTTCTTTATTTAGAATTTGGTATAGTTTTCGGATGTCGACTTCTTCATCAATGGGTTCTATCTAAGGTTCCCCTTGGGAAGGATGAATAGGTACTATGACTTTCTATCCATTCCCTTTTAGTTTTATCCTTTCTTTGTCTAGAGATATTGATGCTTTCATTTTTCTTCCCCAAGGTCAACCTACTAGAGCTGGGAAGGAACTGGATCCTTCCTTAGGGTCAATAATTTCAAAGTTGACTTTGGTTGATATTCCTTTTATTGTCGTATCGACATTTTTCCAAACCCCAGTGGGTTCGATCAGACCTTGGTCGACTAACTTGAGGTATATGCCTACCTCATATAGTTGAGGTCTGCCCAACTGTTCCCAAGTGTCACGAGTCATAATATTTACTTGTGAACCGAAGTCGAGTACAACTTGTCGAACATGGTATCCTTCGATTTCTGGATCAACAAGTGGGTCAACATTGCTCTTGTCTTTTTGTTTTATACTGCATATGTTTTTAGTTTGTTTTTCTGTATTATTGTTATGCTTCATATTGTATAATAATTCAATGAATTGAGATACTGCTTTATCATGTTGTACTAAGCGTATTAATTCTTTAACTATGTTTTGTCGATTGTCATCGGCTTCTTCCTGTCTAGCAAATTCTTTAAACATATTTGTTGCATCGTTATATAATTTTTTTTGTTTATCTCGATTAGGATAATCATTCTTTTCTTTGATTTTACTTATACATGGATTATCAGTCCCAATTTTTGTCCCTTGTTGGGTTACTATGTGCAGATTTTTTGTATTGATTACATCATGTTTTTGAGCACACGAGAAGACATTAACATTTTTCTTTTTATTAATTTTGTCGAGCATGGTGGGACAATCCTCTAATGAGTGATCGCCTATACCACAACTAGTACAAAACTTTAGGTCGGTTCTATCCTTGTATGGAGAGTCTACATAGTGATGGCCTTCTTTGTAACATGTAAAGCATTGGATGGGTCATCATGGTCAATTGTCGTGATTTCCAGAAAATAGTCCTCGACCTCCATTATCATCCACGACAGTTGTCGAACCGGCGCTCATATCGACGGCCTTCATATCTTTGATTATTTGGCTCATTTTGATCATTGCTTCATTGGGTGTTATTGTTATTCTGTGCGACTGCGTTCATCTGGTAGACTGCTTGGTAGTTTTGTCGGTTTTTTAAATTTAGGTGGCATTCAGCCATTACATTACTTTTTACCTCACATATTGCACACCAAGATGCTTTGTCATTTTTCATGTTATATGGACAATCTTTCATCATATGTTCTCCATGTTCTTGGAAAATGTCGTAGAAGCATTTCATCTGAACAAACCGAACGTCCTGTCGACAGTTATCTTTAGTGTGTCCAACCGTGGAGCATTTTGTGCACCAGACATCCTGATTCTTGAGGTTCATCTCTTTCAATTATTTTTGCATAATTTCTAGTTGTTCTTCTAGTCTAGTATCCATGAGATATGCTGGGAAATCTTCGTCCATCTCTACTTGCAGAACTTTGGTAAGTGCGTCTTCATATGTTTAAAATGTCTCCAAGATTATGTGTCATCAGATTTTCTATGATAGACCTGCAATAAACCACTAAATTAATAGTTGTCTATCGATTACATAGTCGAGTTGGCTAAGGAGGTCCTTCCATCGTTTGTCCTATTCCCAGACAGACTCTGCTGGCTTCTAAGATGTTGTTTTCAACTTTTTGGATGCCAGATGTTTTCCATTTGGAGTTTTAAATAAAGACAAGAATTGCGCTTTAATGTCTACTTTAGATGCTTGGGGAGTTCTATATACATAGTTCATGTACCAAGTTAGTGCTCTTTTCCTCAAGGCACTGAAAAACGGTGTCATCTGTCACTCTTCGATCGTAACTTGATTTTCCTCCCATATTGACTCACAGACGAACCAATGTCATCTAGGGTCTTCGTCACCCTCGTATAGAGGGATATGTGCTGATCCATGAACCATGTCAGTATTGTTGTCTCTGTCTCCTCCAGGAGGTGGCAGTGGCGGGGGCTATCACATCCCCGACCCTCTGACCAACGAAGAGGACGCTACTATCACCAAACATATGAGCAAATAGCCCCATGAAGATGAACATGCATATAGTGTTGAAATAAAAAATTAAAACATAAAACATGCTAAGATGCATAAACCTTCACATGCATAGCGGAAGCAAACATACATTTATTCAAGCATACCACATGTTCATCATATTCATTATTCAGTAAATATAAATGCAGAGACAAAATAGTTAAGAATACTCATCTTAAAAAGGACTCGTCCCACAACCAGCTACGTCCCTGCAACATTCCACCCAACCATAGGCCAGCATGCTCATCAATCTCTCAGCAACACTGCCACCCCCGAGCTAGGCATGATTCCTCAAGGAGTAAGGGTCAAAGTAGACTTACACATAGCCAAGGTACACAAATCAGTCATCCCACACAGTAGGGTTTATCAGGCCATCAAGGAGTTAGGGAAGGCTAAACACTAAGCTGGTGGCCTCGACAGAGAGCCAAGGATGCCTACACCAGAGCTAACCCCGAACTCTAAGAGATCCACACACCCAACACCAGGAATCAGTCCTTTCTCTGTTTCACAGTCCCTCAGGCCCTGACTTCCCTTTCCAATATTCTTCAAGGGTTGTGGAGAAGAAAGCCAACAGTCCCACTCTGTCTGAGTGGCTCCAAACACCAGTTTCTCAAGCATACCTAGCCTCTAATCCTATTCTCAACAGTCCAAAGACCAACCACTGCATGCCGCAGTAAAACAACAGTTCACAGCTCTGTGAAGGAGGTAAAGACAACAGGGTGACCACCCCAACAAAAAGGTGAAATGCAGCGCAGGTCAAACAACGCTTCAGAGTTGTTCTTGTCCGTAGCATGGCAAAAAAAACTCAGCAACAATCCCAAAACATGTTTGCAACCTCAGCAATCAAGAAGCAACCAAAACCCAGGGGGAAGACAATAGCCCCAAACTCACAATGAAAACAATGGCAACATTACACAGTCCCAAAACAAGGGAGAAGTCTGATTCTCAATCGTGGACAAGGGAAATACATAAATGCAGACCACAATCTTATAAGGAAATAACGAGAACCTTACACAGTCCGCAGAGGGGAAGAAGACGGATTCCTAGCATTGATAGGGAAGCATACACATAGCAGAATCGTGCCTCTCAGGCTAACCTTTCAGCTCGTCTTATGAGATCATAGTCCCCAAGCCCTGCTTGAGGAAAACCATCCCATTTCCAGCCTGTGCATGAGGATTCAGCAAAATGATGGGGAAATCATGAGGAGAGTGAATGGGACAACTCCCTGAGGGAGGAAGAACAAAGCGATGAGGAAAAACTCTCAACAGACCACCGTCATCCAAAATGAAAGTGGGGAACCGTCTGACTGCCTGCGTGAGGGTAACCACAGAGATCTCCTGCCTACGCGTGAAGAGAACCCTCTGTCCTAGAAGAGTGGGGAGAATGTTTTTCCTTCCCCATGTGACATGAAGAGGAAGAGTCCGCTGGTGGAGTGGGCGTGTGGGCAAGGACTGGCAGTCCTGCCACACCCACCACTACTCAGCAATAACTGCTCCCAACTAACAGACAGTAGAATTTTAATGGGTGGCTAATACATGGCAACTCCCAATGACCCCCACGAGTTAGACAACCCCCCCTTAACCTTAGGAATCATGCCCTTTTCATTAACGTGGCACCGTCGTAGCTAGATGTAGGTTTAATTTAATTGATGTGCGTATTTACATGATGCCAAAACTACAATGTGTCGGATAGCACGATGTACCATCGGCAATGGTCCCTCTTGTTGAAACATACACAACCAAATCGATGGTGGGGCTTTTTCCTTTAGCTCCTCACCATGATTAATTACAATTATACATCATGTACCTTTTAATGCAAACGAGGTCAAAACTAAGGTACTATAGGGGTGGTGGTGGAGGTAGTGGGATATCTTGTTTGTCTTGTTGTGCGGAACTGTCGTCAACAGAAATTTCGTTCACATCAGTAATTTTATTTGTTGTTTCTTCTCCGACACGCAGTTGGTTCGGGTCTACTTCTCTTATCGATGTAAAACTGCACTGATTTGTCTACATGTCCAACTGTTCCGTATTTTGCAAAGTTGTGTTTGGCAGGGGGGTGCTCCTTCATGTGTCGGGTAAAGAAAGTGCATACTTCGGTTGGAAGGGTATGCCTGAAGTGTTACCCAGTTTCCTTCCTCTAGTTGACAAATCACTAGATGATTATCATTGTTTACCTCATCGTCTAGTCGGCTCCATATACCAAACTCACCATCTCTTAGTCGTAGGTCTTCTTCGACAATGGCATGTATTACAATACTCAGATTCGTTGGAGACAAAGGTCTTATATCCTGGGGGATTTCTATTTGGAGAGCTTCTTGCTACTCTATCCGCAAGTCTTCTTCCATGGGTGATGCTTCTTCCTGTCGGTCATGACCCGAATCTGGTGAATTTCTTTCTTGGTCTGAGGCCCTAGTATTCATCTCTCTTTGTAGGGCTATAGCATGTTCTCTTCTTTCTTCCCTTCTTTTCAGCCTCTTCTCTCTTTCTACTCTCTGTAAATATGTCGTACCTTTGTGTGTCATTGTTCATTCGATTTCCTTTTTAGGTTGAATTTTCATTATTGGTGACGGTATTTTCTTCAATCGACTAGAATCCTTCTTACTTTACCTTGACACGTGCCCAACTATGCCCCCATAGCCTACCCGACACTTTAGAAAGCTCAGATGGTTTTGTTTAATTTCTTAGGAAATATTCCCACTCCCTTTTGGAAATGAATTTTTCCCACTTCTTATGTTTCTCCGCCCAGTTAGAATTTGATGGCGGTTCACGTAGTGAAGGACGAGGTTCTACTAGATGGCCTGCTCCCTTTTCTATTAGGAATTTGAACAAAAGGGTCAATAAGGAGCAAAGGAATTTCTTAGTGAGGTCTATATAAAACCTTTTATGGACACTTTCGACTGAAGTTCTTTCTTTCATGGCTTGTTCCTCGCAGAATTCGTTTGTGATCTTTTCAAACCACTCCGACAGGTTTGCTCGTCCCCCTTGGATTAGTTTCTCCAGTAACTCTTGGTCCTTAGTGGCTTCTGGCTTTATCATCTAGAAGTTTTTTCAAAAGCTGAGGTACCGATTCTACAAAATTCTCATGTGTTTCAATGAATAATTTCTCCTTCGCCTGAGCAGTGGTCAATTTGTTTCTCCTTGCATAGTTCTGCAAATAATTTGCTATCTTACGCTCCCACCAGTTCTTAATCTCTTGTTTTGATATCATCTACTTATGGTCATTACGTTCATATATGTACTATCGGCAACAGAACCAATGTTGTAATCTCACAAATCATAGAGAATTACCAATAATACACATAGAATCATATATACATAATAGGCACAAGAGACGAGAACATAGACAAGGAAGTAACATATTATATTATAACATGAGAATCCATACATGCACATAAATTAACCAAGTTCTTAAGTTGGCTCAACAACCTAATATATACGATTTACAAATGGTTACATATAACTACCTGTCAGTTCCGTCAACTGACACGACCTCATGCGGCCGACCTAATCTCCAATTAGTCGGTTATTCGACTAGTTGGCTCACCGACTAGCTCCTCCAATAGAAACTACTACGAAATTGGCAAATGACGGAAGAATCCTGCTGTGATTAAGAAATTGCAGGAGGAAATGGAGTTGGCTGTCAGAAAACATGGTCCAATTAGTCGGCTATTTGACTAGTCGGCTCACCGACTAGCTCCTCCAACAGCAACTACTACGAAATTGGCAAATGACGGAAGAATCCTGCCGTGATTAAGAAACTGCAGGAGGAGATGGATTCAGTTGTCGGAAAGCATGGCCATGTAAATATTTCTATCACCTGTTGAACACGCGAGACGCGAGACACAACATCTGTTCAATCCCCATTCGCTAAGCCGACGCGAAACATGTCGAAATGTTAGTGACCAAGAAGACGAAGAATCTTCTGAGACTGTGTCTCCATTATGAAACACCTTCAACATAAATATGAATGAATTAAAAAAATCGATATAAAAGTTGAACAAATCAAAAAAATAAACATATATTATATTATTATAATTTAAAAATTAAACTATTATTGTTACTCTATTTTTAAACCTACAATCCCATCCAAAAGTTCATCGCTAAAATGTTAAATCACACACCAAAAAGTCAACTCTGATCAAAAGCATAGACCCAGTCACCCTAAGATGATTCTTTTGAGGGTTATAAAAAGTGAACCATTTCTTTAGTATACATAATCATTTTTGGACTTTAAAAAAATTTAAAATATAATAACATTTTAGAATTTTTTTTTAATTATGGAAATTTAGTAACTTTTTAAAGATATTTTCAACCATCTACATTTCAGATATATCAATAGCTTTTGACTGAACAAATACATATTCAGATTTATCTTTAAACTATGTTAAGAAAATCTTTATAAATAACATTTTCTCTTTATTCTTTTACATTACACATTTATCTATGAAAATGAAAACTAACATAATTTGAAACAATATAGAAATAAAGTTAAATATATTTATATATATAAAAAAACGTAAAGGAAGACCTGGTTTTTTAATTTTTGTAAATACCTATAAGAACATTGTATATCATTGAAATAAATGTATTTTTGTATTAATAACATATAATAATAATTTCATTTAAATATATTATAAAATAAGTTATAAATAAACACAAGCAAAAACATACATTGTAAAAAACCAAAGGAATACATTACATATGAGTACATATCTCTTAGTTATGACGTACATTCATAGATAAAATGCATAAGAATGATAAATGTATTTGAAGTATACATATATAAAGAGTTAAAATGGATAAAACTTACAAAGCATCCAAGTGTGCTTCTTCTTGCTTTCTCAATGTAACAAATGCAATATCTTGCATTTTTTATAGCTTTTAAAAGAGAATCAGGCTTATATGTGCCAATGATATTGATGTGAAGGTTAAGTTTTATTATTCAACCTTTCCAATGTAGAAGATTGCATTCAATAGTGTTAACAATTGGGATTTATGTACAATAAGGCCCATGTCTAAGTGGGACTTATTTCTTGTTGCCATCCTTAATAGGTGGGATTGGCATTTTTTTTGTTGGCTTGGTCTCATGGTGGATCAATAGATGTATCAAACTCCACAAAAACATATGCTAGCAAGTTCAAAGGGCATGTCAACCTAATGTGTTGATTGATACATAATAAGTTTCTTTAATCCAATTGGTGGGCATCAACATCCTTAAGGACACTATGACTAAGACATTATGATATGATGTGTGGTATTGTCTTATTCAATGACTTTAACATTTACTTCTTATGTTGGAAGACCAAAACATTTGTTGCAAAGAGGTGTATGACTACATCAAAGACTTCCATTATATTCTAGAGAATGGTGTTAATAGAAGGATCTCCAAATCTTGTTGTAGTTGCATCCCTGATGTTTGTCAACAAATGGAAAAATAGGAGTTGGGATGCATCTTGATCCTATTAGTGAAATATTTTTTGCAAGGTTATGATAGTGGTGAAGGAATTCCACTTGAATACATACCTAGTGTTTCCCCCACATACAAAGGTACTTCCATAACTAGCAATAGTTATCCTAGATGATCAACAAGAATTACAAAGCAACTACCAAATGGAAAATTATTATTTTGTGGAAGTGCTTCACCCAAGTGGCTTTCAATTTGCACAAATAATTTACTTATTATGAAGCTCATCTCATCAATGAGAGCATAATTAATACGTTTAATCTCTTCATGTAAAATTGCCAATGTTTTTCTTTGTAAAAGTTGGACATATTTAATTGGAATCTCAAGTGCTAGATGTAAAGTGGTTGAACACAATTGCTCATATGTTAAAAGTCACAACTTCAGTTGGGGAAAGAATTAGTGGAGGAATACGCCCATAAGGTGCCTAAGTATTCAAAGAAAATCCAAAGCAACAAATAAGGTACAAAAGATTTTCCAATCACAATTATTCCTTGGATGATCGTCTTTAAAGGTTTTGTGATTTCTTTTGTGAATGATGCAATATTAAGTCAAGTGACTCACATTGTTTATATAATAATGTCTTAGCATGTGGATCAACATGTTGGTTTCTATGTAGGTCATATGTGCCATCTCGGTTAGTTTTGATGCACTATGGTGTAGTATTAAGGATTTGATCTAGAACTTTTGGGTTGTCCCAACAATATTTGGTGTCAAAATGTTGGACCTAGTGTTTTCATTGATGTCAAATTGGTTTGGAATCTACCTAGTGTTTTCATTGATGTCAAATAGGATTGGAATGCACGTGAAGCTTGAATCTAGTTTGAAGAAGTATATAGAATTGGAATGCATGTGAATCCTGAAGCCAATTTGAAGAAGTATATAGAATTGGAATGCATGTGAAGATTGAATCCAGTTTCAAGAAGTATATAGAATTGGAATACATGTGAAGATTAAATCCAGTTTGAAGACGTATATAGAGTAAGATTGTCATTGATGTCAACAATAGTGTGACATCAAGAAAAAAGAGATAATTGTTGAAATGTGTAGTTAGCTAAAAAGGAAAAGAATGTAGATGCATACATAAGAAAGTAAGATGTCGAAGTGCACAACAGATAGCTAGTGTGTTGAAAGGCCGCAGTGAGAGTAGTAATTGAAAGAAAATGTGTACATATGCATTCATATGTCAAGTAGTTACAGAAATATGGAAGTCAAGTTGACAAATTCAGTGAATCCTGTGAAATGTCAAAGTGTGCAGTCAATAAAATATTGAAATGAACAAGTTGATAAAATACACAAATTGGTGAAATGTTGATATTTGCAGTAACTAAGTTTGTAGCATGTCAAAGTGTGCAATGTTCAAATGCACAAGTCGGTGGAATGTCAAATTTTGTAGTAACTAAGTTCGTAGTTTATGAAATGTCGAAGTAAAAATGCTCAAGTTGGTGGAATATTGAAGTTTGCACTTCCATAAAATGATGAAGTATGAGGATTCCTGAAGGTTGCAATGGTGAAGTATCGAAATGCACAGTAAGAATTTAAGTACTAATGAAAGGATAAAGTCATCAATGAAAGGAGATTAGATCGACTAGAAAGTGGTTCGAGGAAAAAGTACAAGATTTAAACGGCAATATAAATGACATTGCGTAGACAGAAGGTAGCACGGTGACAAAACATCAAGACGACTACACAAATGAAAGTAGATAATGATGCAAGTTGGTTGGCTCAAGTTAGTTGTTTGGGAAAACTTATCCATGAAGAAACAAACATGGGGTGACGTTGACAAGGAGAATCCCCTAGGGGTGTTCCATTGAAGAAAACCATGGTTAAAGGAAAAACAACTTGATAGCAAAACCAATATAAATAAATGAAGATTGAAACATCTCAGAGTGAGTGAGAAAAAACAATGTAAGACACTGAAATTGCAAAGGAGAAATTGATGAAATCAGTCAAGGACATGTATCATCCTTTTGATATGGGGTATACTCGCTTGTGAAGATGACATGATGTGACAATGAAGATCGTAGGAAGGAGAGAAAATAAAATTGGATAGTTGTTAGTTATAGTATACAACGTTGAATGTATAGAAAGAATCACATATTGAACCAAGTACTAGAAAAAGAATTAAAGATTGTGAAAAAATGATGTGCACAATAAGAAGGAGTAGTTGCAACAATACACCATTTTCTTCAATCATAACTGATGGAACTTTAAAGGTGAAATTTTGCATCAGTCACATCTGGTGTCATTCAGTGGAGGTTGATATCTTCACTAGACAAGTTGTGTCTTGCATTGAGGATTCAATTCCTCATGATAGGTTGGATTTTGTTAGCATGCTAGGTATTTCATCAAGGATTGGATTCCTCATCCCTTAGTTGGTGCCGAAAACCCAAAAAGTTAGTGTCTTCTACGAATTGATGTACTAGTGAAGTATCAAATATTTAAATACATATATGGCATGTCTCTTATTTGTGATGATTATCGAATACATATTGAAACGTTAATGATACATACTCAAAAATAGTTCTTAAACAAAAAAATTAAATTGGTGAAACACTAATACACACCCTCTCTTAGTATTCTTAATGTGTTCCAATACAAAGTTCGGAATTCCAAGGATGTTAAGCTCATTGAAGTCTAAATTAGCATGGGTGTCATTCTTAATAAAAAAATGGCATTCATTTAACTTCATGTGAGCCTAAATTTACGGATCATTGTCCTAAGCTTCATTTAGTGTTGTTTCTTCAACAATTACATGTGCATGGTAGGTTGCTTTTATTTTTCTCCAGATTTTGTTTTTATGGCAAACCATGAGGGGATTGGACATGGACGTGGAAACTAGGACACAACCATGAAGTATTGGACATTGTGGCCAAAGGGGGGGACCAAAAAAAGAGGGGGTAAAACCCCAGTTTTAGAAGAAGAAAAAATCGCATATCAAAAACACAAAAAAAGAGAACTATGCATGCAAATGTTAGAGTCAAAATAAAAATAAAAAAGCAAACTTAGAAATGAGAAGAGTGACTGAGAGAATGTATACCTAAGAGAGAATTTATACCACCTACAACAAGAAGAAAACCTTGAACCAGGGTTAAGGTTTCTATTTAAAAATTATATGTAGTTTTACCTTAATGAATTAAACAATGATTTATAGGTGGAAGGAATCAAGTACAAAACTAAATTTTCACCTCAAATTCCAAATAATATTCTTACCATTATTCGAATCATGCTTCCTTCCTAACCTACTTCCAACTTCCACTTCAAATACATTCCCATGTTGGAATACCTTGGAGAGTCAACTATATTAATATAACCCCATATACAACCCATAAGTGGAAGCATCAACTAAATCAACCTAAATTCCTTGGCAGGAAACCAATAGTCGTAATCATACACAACCTAGCGAGTGTGGCTTAACATGACCCATCAAAACTCTAGGTTTCAGAGAAAAAATAATTGTGAAACACTTCCATTATAATATAACCAAAATAAACGTTAATTATTAGTTAATGTAATCATTAATTGGGTTAGGGTCACCATTTCTTGTGTGAAGAGTTACGCCTCTTGCACTCCTTTGTATTTATATGAGTACTTACTCTTTGTAAAAGTATCATTGAATTAATAAAAATACACATTTATTTGAAAATGATGTCTCTTATTGGTATCAGAGCTATCTATCCTGCATACATCTGTGGAACTACCTATACCACACTCTTTCAGATAAATGTGTATATCACCGTCATTGCATGGAGTTGTGTATACCAACGAAACTGAGTATTCTGAATACTAGTGGTTGAGTTATAAAATACATTCAGTAACTGTGCAACAAAATTGAATAGATATGTATAAAATGAAATGAATTATTAAATGATACCAAGCATATTCACAATATCTCAACGGTGATCTTAAAATATGTACTGAACATAGTGAACATGAATTTACAAATGATTTTGTGCACACTCCTCACAAAACATCAGTCTCTCCTTCTGATGTTATAGTAAATTCAACATTGGGGCATTTAGAGCTTACAATTACAATTTGTGCATGAACAAATAGGTTCCCTTTCTCTTCACTTTTTTTGGTGATAGAAAATGAGTGACTTGACTTGATTAATGTACATATACCTATGCATGAAAAAACCCACCCTTGCTTCATGAAGAGAAAAAAAATCAAGGAATATCGGGGCCATAAGACCTTTCTACTCAAAGGAAAATAAATCAATAAAAATTATGGAGGTAGATATTGACACCAAAATTGTTAGTGTCTCAGTCGCATTACAAGAAACTTGAACTAATCTTAGTCTTGAAAGGTGAGTTGGAATACTTAAAAAATGGAAGCAAATGCTCATTTTCGCAGCCATATAATAACAACTTTGCTCAATGACATTATAGTACACAAAATAAAGATACAAGTACCAATATTTGGATACTATGATGATTAAGAAGGAACACGATGGATTAATAAAATTGAACATTATTTTCATACATACTAGATCATGGCAATGAAAAACAAAGTAATGTTGCGTTAATGTACTTGGAAAGGTATACTTATGGCTGTTTCTTATGGTGGAACTCCAACTCTCAACGACAGGAAAAATATTGGGTACTTTCAAAAATATTTCAAGATATAAAGGAGGACAAAGTCCATTCCTAGTTCAAGTTTAGGAAAGAATCTATGATTTTTAATTTAAAATTATTTATAATAAGGGAAATTAAAATTTAGTAGTTGATAGATTATCAAGGATGAGGGAAACACCACACTATGCTCTATTTCAATAGTTATTCCTGAATAGATCTAAGATTTTCAATCCAAGTATGTCAAAAATCCATAGATATGGAAGTGAATGGAGGAATTTGGAAGTAATAATGTAACGAGATCACAATTTATGTGGGAGAATGATATACTCTAGTATAGAGGAAGGATATATTTACCAAAGTCTTCCAAATTCAAGATCCAAATATTAAAACAAAATCACGATTCTCTTATTGTAGGACATGTTGGATTCTTCAAAACATACTACAATGTATGAAAATCCTTCTTTTGGAAAGGAATGAAGTATGATATCCAAAAATACATGGCATAATGTGGCACCTATCAACACAAATATTTCGAATCACTTGCTTCATTGGGTCTCCTTCAACCCCTACATATTCCAAATAAAAAATTGTCAAAAATATCAATGGACTTTATCACGAGTCTTCCCACCTCTAATGTGAAGGACGCCATTATTGTAATCATGGAAATATTTACCAAATATTCTCATTTCATTGGATATCATCCAAATAAACAGTTAGTCAGGTTGTTCATACTTATGTAAAAAATATCTATAGTCTCTATGGGTTCCCAAAGATTATCGTCAACGATAGGGATACCAAGTTCACCAACAACTTTTGGAAGCATTTATTCTACCAAGTTGGGACCACTTTGGCTATGAGTAATTCATACGATCCACATATATATGGAAAAACTGTAAATAAATGCCTTGAAGGGTACTTGAGAAATTTCATAAATGATCGTCGGACACAATAGTATAATTGGTTGCATATGGAAGAATGATTATATAATACAACATATCACACTTTGGAAAAAAATACTCCTTTTGAATCCTTCCATGCTTATCCACCACCACTAATAAGGGAATATGTTGTTCCTAGTTTCAAGGCTCCTACTATGAAAAACTACTTACCTACTTCTGATGAAAGCCTATGTATCCTCAAGAATCATCTTGAACTGGAAATGAATCAAAACCAAACAACATATTGATATGAAGAGAACATATCATGTAGCAAATTGGGTGTTTGTGTGATTCCAACTATGCAAACATAATTCACTCAAAAACTACAAGAAACCAAGCTAATGCCCAATTTTTTATGGTACTTACTGAATCAAAAGACAAGTAGGCCAAGTAAATTACACCCTAGATATTCCTAACAAGGAAAGGTTACATGAAGGTTTCCATGTTTAATATTTGAAAAAAAAATGCGTCTAAGAACTCATATACAAACAAAATTACCCATTATGGATGAATAAGAGAAGCTAGTACTAATTCGTGAAGGTATCTTAGAATCTAGAACCAAGGTATTTCATTTAAAAAGTGTGAACAAGTATCTCATAAAGTGGAAGAACCTTTCAGAAGATGAGGCCACCTAGGAGAATGAATAATTTAGATCCAAAGACTCATATTTATGTATGATTCAAAGACAAAACATTTCAAGAAGGGATGACTTTTAATACAACTAACCTAAATGCTAATCATTAGTTAATGTATTCATTAATTGGGTCTAGGGTCACCATTTCTTAAGTGAAGAGTTGAAACTCTTGTGCTACATTGTATTTTTATAACTACTTTCTCCATGTAAAGTCATCATTGGATTAATAATAAATATATTATTTGGAAAGCATGTCTCCATCCACCCCTCCTAATAGAATTAGGGTCAACACCCTATTAGTAATCACATTGAGCTTCTTTTATTGTTCTAGAATTTTGCATCATCGAATGAGCAATTTATGAAACCTAGTTTCCCACATAACCTACACTAGCGTACATGTCATAGAAATATATCAAAACCAATAGATAAATCCATGAATTAATGCCATCTCATATGTTGACCTTCCTCTTTTGATGTCGACAACATTAGGGTAAATTTAGTATCATGGGTATCTAGTTATCACTTAGACCCTCTATCCTATAAGTTAGTCTTATCCAAAACATACGATCATATATAGTATTTCATTGTTTCCAAGTAATTACTAATTATCAACAATTATCAATCATTATAAGCAAGATAACTATTCATCATGTGAATGACGTCGATTTATTCTTAATTGTAACATACATTGGTATGCGCAAACCCTATCATTCCATTTAATTTTGCTTGGAAGTAAATCACATAACTATCATCATTAATAAGTTATCTAATAAACTTAAAACATAATTGTTGCATATAGGTAGGTTCATAAATCCACAAATATAGTTTTCTCAGTTGAGCAGAGTCCAACAAATAATAAGCAAAGAAATACAAGATATGTCTTAATGTTATTAAGATGCAAAATCAAAATATGGGCTGATACATTTGGTTTTACTCTTGCTTCTCAAACCAACAGGCCCAAACCCCCTCACGTCCTCTGTCCTATTACTACTTCATATCGAGTAATAAGCTTTAAATTCAAGGGAATAGTCTCCTTTTTTTAGTAGTTCTTTCTCGATTGACTATAAAATATTTGTGTCAAAGTCCTACAACAAGTTTTGATCTTGGAGTGTCAATCATTGGGAAGCAACGCATTAGGTGGGCTTACGCTCAGTTGGATTGGATTTGTGTATTTCTCTTAGTACACAACAAGTACCTAAAGGAAATACTTCAAGGAAGAGCTTGATTATGGAGGGAAGGAAAAAACATAGGGAAGACGGCAAGGGTTGCTTTAGAAGAACCAAGCATGGAAGACCTTAGTTTGCTAGCAATATCCCTCTTAAGGGGTTCAAAGGAATATTCTTGGAGCCCCATAGGAAGTAATTACAATGACTAAGAGATATTTCTAATCCCACTCTAAAGCTATTAAAAGAGAAGTCAACAAATAAGAGAAGAAGGTCACAACCATATAAGGTCTTAACCCTTATAAATCGGTAGACATGGAGGCCCTTTACTGGATGTTAAAGACATGATTCTCCAAGAGTAGAGACACTAAGGTATTTAATATTATTGAAATATATTGGCTTGTCAAATCTCTCATAGCCCAAGTTATGGAAGAGAAAGAGGCATGATTCGGTCTACATTTCAAAGAAGTAGGAATTTATGGAAGTACAATGTGTTGATCAGGGTACATTAAGTACTCAAGGACATAGTAGTTGATGAAGATACAGAGCTCCATGCAAAAGGCATCATTGGATAACAAGATGAGGAGTGATTCCATGAAAGTGGGTAACACTTTTTGGCCAAATTTGGCGATGAAAACCTGATTTTTTACTCATGTGCTAGATAGAAGCCCTCGAAACGCATATATGCCATGTGAATTTTGGCTTGTAGTAAAAAAACAAATTGTAGAATATTATGTTGGCTTCCCAATGATATTTTAAAAAAAATATTTTGAAGTAATTTAATGTGTAAAATTTTGCATTTAATGAACTGTGTCACCTTAAAAATTTGAAGAAGTTAATAAGTGGCTTGTGTCCAACCCCAATAATTCAATCTTANGAAAAATTGTATACATATATATATATGATCATGATCTACACAAAATGCACCGTGGTTTGCATATTTTGCTGTTAATTTATTTCACAATATACAATTATTTATTATTTTTTGAAAGTGACCACATCTGATTTCAACGTCATTTTATACACATGTGTGTCCATCCCAGCTTTTTTTTCACTGTTTTCAAAAATTGCAAAACCAAAGATACCCTTTTGAAGAGGACGCGTCGATGTGTGGGTGTGCATTTTTACAAAAATTTTGGATGTCTAATTTTTACCCTACAGATTTTTCTTTGAGCTGCTTCAAAGTTGTTGTCAGGTTTTCTAAGTGTAAGTTTTAGAACTAATTAAAACAAAAAACCCATATGAATTCCAAAACGCATGCATGATACCTCAATGGATAGAGGATTTGGTGGTGAATCTATCGGTATTAACTCTGCTCAGTTGTGTGCCATAAATGGTAGGGTTTACACCCCTAAAAGACACAGAGAAACATTGATTTTCCTGTAAGATGGATAATTCTCTATTTTTCCGGCCCTCGATCAAGGTCAAGAGCTCGATCGAGCTATTTAAATACCTCGATCGAGATCTTAACAAAACCTCGAACGAGGGTTTATTAAACCCTCAATCGAGGGTTTGCAAAACCCTCGATCGAGGTCCTAATAAACCCTCGATCGAGGTTCTGGGACATAAAGAATTTCAACATCATTTGATTCGGATTCGACCAACTCTGCTTAGAAAATTAAACAAAAAAAACCATGACATTGCCAAACCGCCGTCATTTTACAAATCACCATGGGGCCAAGTGTTTGAGAAATTGATTGTTAAATGTTTTTGAATGTTCATTACACTAATTCAAAACACAAAATAGGACGGTAATGGAGCACTACTTGGGGCGGTGGGTTTCCCCTAGATTTTATGTTAAATATTAGTTGTGGAGTAATTGGTGTTATAGATGTGATTGATCGGAGTCATAGATGCATTAATCACATCTATAACCCAATTACTCTGCGACCCATATTCAACATACGAAGTGAATAACATTATAGGTTTGTTGCCTATTTATAGGTGGTTAAAGATGCTCAATCGAGGTCTTCTTTAACCCTCGATCGAGCATTTATTTAACCCTCGATCAAGGTCTTGAACCTTTGACCGAGGGTTTATTAGAAGCTCGATCGAGCATTTAACAAAAGCTCGATCGAGGGTCTAATAAACCCTCGATAGGGCTGTTAAGACCTCGATCGAGGGTTTAATAAAAGCTTGATCGAGGTACATTTTTTTGTTTTTGTCGAATGCGTCTTGCCAAAAATTGTAGCCCACCTCCGTGGATGCACCCTGAGGAAAACCAACAAGTTTCCCTTCTTACCTTCATCATTCTTGATTCTAAATCAAGAGAATGAAAAATAACTTCCCATGTCTCTAGGTGGTTTTGTTCCTTAGCCTTTCTGTTTTTCAAGGAAGAGAGTCTCCTGAGACCCCTTAGCAACTCAAATTCCCACATTACCAATTTTTTTGGTTTAAAGCTAGATTGTTTTGTTATGATATTTTTCTACCTAAATCCCTCAATAGTACCAATTATAGGTAAAAGAACAAATTTGAATTTTATAATATATATGTAACTATCATCTCTTCAATAAAAAAAAGTTTATATGTTTTTAATATTATAGTTTTTAGCAAAATACCCTTATATGCATAAAATTTCAACATTTTAAAAGATACATAAACTTACCTTCCCACAAGAACAATCTTAAATATCTGAATTATTGTAACCTCTTTATATGAATATAAATTATCTCCCTCTTTATGAAAACCATAAAATATGGCACCATAAAATAAAATAAAAAACAACAAATAACTTTGCAACCTACTTTTGAATTCTCCTAGTTGTAAAATTTACTCACCTTGGATTTAATGGACTAATTTTTAAAATTAGATTAAAAAACATTTAATTTAACATGTTTATAATCATAAAAGTGAACGGATTTAATGGACTAATTTTTAAAATTAGATTAAAAAACATTTAATTTAACATGTTTATAATCATAAAAGTGAACTTTTTTATATGGCCACACTAGTTAGCTTTTAATGTGAGTAACATAACATGGCTATAACCTCAAAACTGAACCTCACCTTTTTGAGAAAAAAAAACAAAACAAAACCTGAAAAGTGAACCATTTTTTTAATATGGCCACACACTAATTTGAAAGTGGAGAAACAATATAACTTTGAAATGTAATTGTCAAATACGAAAAAATGCCTTGTAAATTTATGTCCTTTGTCCATGGTGTATGGATGATCGTGAAAACATTTACAAGAGTGCGATGTGCGGAGAGTTGTCCCTTCAAGGGTACAACTTTGATCCGTCACATTTGCATAGCCCATATTATATCTAGCTTTATATCTACACATCATATCAATGCAATTGTAAAACAAATGACTAAAAATGTGAAGAAGAAAAATAAATTTTGATTTATTTTATATATAACAATAATGTGCCAATGTTTCCATATAAGAGGGAGTTCAAAAGCAAAACCATATATATTGAAATGACTAACTTGCAAAAAGTGTCAAATTATCACAAAAATGTGCATCTAAGTGGAAATTCAAAGGCAAAAGCACCAAATTTAGACTAAATGAAAAGATGAGCTAATTTCATGATTTTTAATTACCAAATTTTATAAACATCAATAGTTTTCTTAAAAGCAGCTCCCATGAAAAATATTGAAAACGTGACTGAAGGCTAGAAAATTTTGGAAACTCGAAGAGGATGATAACATATCAGTTGTCTAAATAGGAGATAATTTTTTCCTTATTTTGGATTGGTTTTTACTTGTTTTTGGTTACGAATTTTCACCAAATTTTTAAAACTTGCAATGTGGGTGCTTGGAGTTTTTATATCAAATAATTTTATTTTTATACTTAAAATCGCTTTACAAACAACAAAATTTACAAAATTTGTAAATTAAATTCACCAAATTTCCGCTAAAAATCAGTGGAAAATTCAAAATCGTCCGCTAGTTAGAAATCTTCGCTAACATATAATCCCGGACATCAAAGAAATCTGGATAAGCTGATAAATTGATAAATTGGCGAACCATCCAAACCCCGAACTGCGGGAGAACATGGCCTACCTCACCAACATAGGTGGCGTTCTCAACAAGTTCGTTGGAGGGGAAAGGGTGTTTTAGTTTAATCCAAGTCTGTCATAACCCCAAAATTTCTCAAAAATTTAAAATTTTTTAAAGTAATATAAAATGTCTGAAGTCGCAGTTTAATAACTGCTAGCGGTTAGCAGAAAAGGAAACAATTAACATATGTAATGATTAACTTCAAAACACCTAAAAAACTAATACCACTTAATTTTTATAAGTTATATAAAATGACTTGCATTCAGTTGCTTCTAGCTGTACAGATGATTTACTTTTGTCAAGTAGGTGAGAAAGCCATGTTTAAAATCGGGGCTTAATTAGCAAACTGCTAACTCAGATGGATTGCTGGTTCTTACAGGTTCAACAGGTAAGCGTTTGAACAAGTAGGAGTTTATTTTTTTGCATTAAATCAAGAAGTACTCCTTTAGCATGTTAAGATGCTAAAGTGTAAATTGATTAATAGAAAGCAAGGCTAGGATGAGGTAAAGTAATTTACTTTGCTGTTTTGGATCTATGACAGTATTTAAAGTTAGTCGTAAAGACCATTATCCTTAACATACTTAGTGCCTTTTTCTAGAATGTGTTCTGCTTAAGTTTATTTCTATTGTATAGGTTATAATACCTAGTCACTTATAGATTCTATTGGTGAGCATAGGCTCATAATTTTAACATAGAAGTACTTTTACTGTAACATGATTTTACTGCTATTGTCATGTTTAGTACTCAATGTATTGCTTAAAATGCATGAATATAATCCTATGATTCTCAAGGAAAAGGTTTACAAATAGTTTATATATCTCTCCTCTTAACTCTTCTTTAGTAGTGAAGAATATCAACATGTTGATTGTATACAGTTATAATTATCTACTTGCAGTGCTAAACATCAAGCTATAAGCTTCGATTTCTAGGTTATCGCTATGCCCCATGTGTTATTGTAATAATACAATACCACATTATTTATAATATTACTAAATAATTTTACTTGAATCCTTAGGTAGTTTTACTACCTTGTAATCACCATGGTGTAGTCTAATTATTGGTTTAAGTTATTATAAGTTTGGTTCTTTATAGAAAACAACAAGAACACTAGCTCCAAAGTATGGTTTAAACTATCGCACTAACGACCTTATGCAATCGTAAGAAAATTTATAAGGTGGAAACACTATCTAACAACTACTTCCCTAAAGTTGAACTATAGGTAAACCACCTTAACAGTTTTTTCTTTTACATGATACTATTTCTAAAACATAGCTTAATATCATCGAAAACAAGGTTTGCATGAAGAGCAAAAATAGAGGTACAAAGGTCTAAGGTAGAAGGCATAAGTTTCAATATTGATCACGATATATATGCTTTTACAATATGGTCGATTGCAATGTTTTCAAAATGGCAAAAGATAAGAACTAATTTAAAAACATTATCATTAGTTGCATGGAAAACATAATTGGCAATAATACGTTTTCAAATGATAGTGCAAGGTTGACTATAGGGATTGACCCACTTTGATCGAATTTCTCGACGGGAACGTGGATGAGTCTCCACCATGCATTGGTTGATTTAAAACACAATGAAAACCCTACGTTCTTGCATTTTTCCTTTGAGGGTTTGCTCTGTGCTATGGGAGCTCTTCGCGGCTATGAGAGGCCTGCTCCTTCCTCGTTGGTTGTCTTCGTTGTATGCAAAATAGTGATGCATTACTGTGCAAGTGTGTTGAGGGTTCATTGTTTGTGTTTCAGTTCCTTCTGTGAGTTAATAGATCCCGGTGAGCGTGGTTTTAACTCCATCCATAGCTTGAAACCTGGCATTGGTTGTTACCTTGGTCTCTGCCCATGCATTGCTTCAGTAACGAGGAGGTTTAGTGTGGTAATATTGATGCCTTTGTCACAGGGTTGGCGCGAGGGTTTGGTTGCTTCTTGGTGCAGTTTACTCAAACTGGTTCAGTTCCCTTCTCGGCTCCAAACCTCTTATTGCAGGTAAAAACTTTACCGTGTACTCATTCCTTTCGTTATTTTCTAGTTAAGGCTTTATTAATATGAATAAAATACTACCTAACAAATGGAATTTAACCTGCAGGTTATAGACAACGGCTCTTGTCTTGAAAGGATTGCCTCTCCTGCGTTGGTTGACTTTGAGGGCCTTCAAACGGGTAAGCCCCGATTTCATCGTGGCATCTCCCTACTTGCAAAAAAAATGGCTGTTGGAAAGAGTTTACAGTGAAAGGAAGCATGGCTTCGGTTTCTTCAGTGGTTTAAATGTTTAGTTTGTTATTACTCCAGTTTTAGGTTTTAAAAACCCTTGCGGTGCTCGCTGGGTAGATCCAGCTCTTGAGCCGTTATATGTATGTAATTTTTGGTTACACAAAAGGGAATTCAGCCTTACGGCTTGGTAATATAATACTGTTGTTTTAAAATTATAAGAATCTTGTTGTGTCCAGGGTTTTTAAAAGACTCCTGTCTCGTTTATTCTAGTTTGTTCTATTCGATCCTTTTTTTTTTAAAGATAAGACTGCGATAAGGGTTTTTCCTTTATCCGTCGATAATGTAATTTACTGTTTAATATTCAATACTTTAGTATAGTTGGTTTACAAGCAAGGACTGTGAAACAGTATCGATGTAAAGTTTTAAAGATTTTTACATTTTCATTACGTAATGTAAACTAGTTATAGTTTAGTAAAAAGGACCTTTGTGTAAATGGTGTTCTTGGTAGAAAGGGGTTTCGACCCTTAAATTGTTACAAGCTGTAAGCCTTACCTGGTTTTAGATTTTATGATTCTTGGTTTATGTTGTTTAATATAAACATATACATTTTGTTTATTAGTACTCTGTAACTATAATTTATTTTAAGTTCTGTAATTTTCTAAAACTTAGTTAAAGGAAAATAATATAAACCCTACAGTTTAATAAATTTTGTTCCTGCTTAAATTATTCTTGCCTCTGTTTATATGAGATGGGATAATAGAAGATAACCATTTTTAGTTAATAAAATCGTATTCAATTTTTAATTCATTGTACTTGAATAATCTCGATTCTCAGTAAAGTACTATTAGTTTGTGAAGATAAAAGGATTATCAAGAATCCTTATTCTGGTTTTGTTAAATTAATAATAAAACTGTTTCTCTATTATCTTTTACATACTTCTTCAAATGTTAGTTATTTATTTTACTGTAATGTTCATTTTATTCCTGTCAGTTTACTAAAGCTGTAGAACTAATGTTTTTATCATTTTCTTATACCTGTGTAAGTTTAAGTAAAAACAATAAATGTAACAAATCATAATACTGCTTTTTCATTGTATTTGTAAACATTGAAATAAAGTCTATTTCCATTACAGACAGTTGCAAAATCATATTTACTATTCTCATTCCATTACAAGAATTATTTCATTTACTTTAAAACAATCTAACTGTGCTAGAGTACGGCCTGAAATCAAGTGTTGAAAAACACAGCTTAGAAATTTAATTTCTATCTACTTCAGTAAATACATATTCATTCCATTTCTGCTATAATTTATAATTTTTACTACATCTAACATTTCACAATTACCTTTAATTTCTAAACCCTAAACACTTAAAATGCATGTAATAGATAAACTAGGATTCATTTAGGTAAGACAGTAAAAATAAAATAGAACCTGTTGAGGACAAGACGATAATAGCTTAAGGAGGTTGTTCCTCCCTACCAATCTCCTGGGGAGCGCTCAAACAACGCTTCCTCAAGACCCCCGATCCTGTTCCTGGTCTTCTTGGTTGAGATCTGGGTGGAGAATGCAACTGTAGAAACCTCTGTCACCTGACTGGTTCAAATACCTCAGTAAAACAATGTAATACCCCGGTTTTGACCCCATTTGCATTAAAAGGTACATGATGTATATTTTGTAATTAATCGTGGTGTGGAGCTAAAGGAAAAATTTCCACCATCGATTGGGTTGTGTATGTCTCGGCAATAGGGATCGTTTCCAATGGTATATCATGCTATCCGACACATTATAGTTTTGGCATCATGTAAATATGCACATCAATTAAAATAAACCTACAGCCAGCTACGACGGTGCAACGCTAAATGAAAAGGGTATGATTCCTAAGGTTAAGGGGGGGGGTTCTCTAAACCGTGGGAGCCATTGGGAGTTTGCCATGCATTGACCACCCACAAAAATTCTGTTGTTCAATTAGTTGGGACCAGTTATGGCTGGGGAGTGGTGGGTGGCAGGACTGCCAGTCTTTGCCCCACGTACACTCCACCAACAAGATCGCTCTTCCTCATGCGGAGGGAAAGGGGACGGTTACCACTCTCTCCACTCTTCCACTCGTGGTTTTTGTCTTGACCATCTCACGCATGCAGGGGTCAGTTCTGTTCTCGTTTCTCTCACCGATTACTGGTATCTATGGTTCTTCACGGGGACATGGGCTGTGTTCTTCCCCCGGCCTGTGAAGACGATCGATTTTCCTTTTGTATTATCAGACTATGTGTATGTGTGTTACCCTCACGGTTTTTTGGTTTGCGTACCTATTTTTCCCCTGTCCAAGATTGAGAATCGGACATCTCTCCCATTTTTGGGCTGTGCAATGTTTTCGTGGCTTAGCCGTGAGATCAGTTGCTGTTCTACCCCTGAAATTGTGGCTTGTTGTGGTTTTCCCCCACGTTGTTCGTTGTTGTGAATGCAATCATCTTTTGGGTGCCGCTGAGTTGTTTTGGCCACGCTAGGGCCAAGAACAACTCTGAATCATCTTGTCTGACCTGAGCTGTGTTCACCCTTTCGTTTGGGTTGTCACCCTGTTATCTTTATTTTTCTTCACAGAGCTGTGAACTGTTTGTTTTACTGCGGTATGCAGTTGTTGGTATTCGAACTATTTAGAGCAGGATTAGAGGCTGGGTATGCTTGAGAAACATGGTGTTGGGAGCCACTCAGACAGAATTAGACTGTTGTATTTCTTCTCCACAACCCTTGAAGAGTATTGGAAAGGGAAGTCAGGGCCTGAGGGACTGTGAAGCAGAGAAAGGACTGATTCCTGGTGTTGGGTGTGTGGATGTCTTAGAGGTCAGTTTAGCTCTAATGTAAGCATCCTTAGTTCTCCATTGAGACCACCAGCTTAGCATTTAGCCTTTCCTAGCTGCTTGATGGCTTGAAAAACCCAACTATGTTGACTTGGCTGTTTTCTGTAACCTTGGCTATGTGTAAGTCTGCTTTGGCCCTTATTCCTTGGGGAATCATGCCCAGCTCAGGGGTGGCAGTGTTGCTGAGAGGTTGATGAGCACGCTGGCCTATGGTTGGGTGGAATGTTGCAACGAGGTAGCTGGTTGCGGGACAAGATATTTATAAGATAAGTGTTATTGTCCATTTTGCTTCTGCATTTACTTTTACTGCCTAATGTCTAATGAATCATGATGAACACGTTGATGCTGGAATGTATATATTGCTTCCGCTGTATGTTGAGTAACTATGCATCCATGTATGTTTTATGCATCTTAGCTTCTTTTATGTTTTAAGCATTTTATTTCAGCTTTATATGCATGTTCTTGTTCATGAGGCTAGTTTCTCGGAGGTTTATGATGGTTTGGTGGCGTCCTCTTCCATGGTCGAAGGGTCGGGGACGTTACAGTATGGTATCAAAGCTAAATTTGCAACATGGGCCTGAATGGGCCATGAAAGATCAACTAGCAGAGGCAAGTTTCCTTCTGCCTAGCAGAGATTAGAAATTTATGACAAGAAATTCACAAAATTTTCCTAAGTGCCATCAGCCCATTAAGAGACTAAGTGTCAATCTCTTCCGATGTAGCGGCTCACCTAGTCGGAATGTCACTCGATAGTCAGAAAAAAATTGCAAAATTCCTCTATGTGCTCGTCAGCCGTTAGTGAATGTTAGAGGATGGGGGAGCCGCAGTTTCGGTGGAGATCATCCGAAGACCGCCGAAATGTCGGCTCGATTAGTTTGAAGGTCCTCCGATATTGAATGCGGAGCGGCGAAAAGTTGAAGTAAAGACCACCGACGTGAAAGAAGAAATTTTGTTTTCAAAATTTTTCTAAGTGTAAGACCGTCGACGCATCAGAAGACTAAGTGGGAAGCTCTTCCGATGCAACGAAAAAATTAGTCTGAAGAATGCCCTGATAAATACCTCGGCATTGGCAAAAGTTAGATGATGATGACGTGGCAATGTCGGTGGAAATTAGACGAAGGAAACACCGATACGACGGCAGGAAAAAGGTGAGAGCACTGAGGAGGAAGGAGGAATTTTCGCCAAAATTATCCTAACTATTAAAGACATCAACGAAACTTTGTTATCTGGACCACCGATACTGTTGGCGAAAATTAGAGGATAAGGGTGCCAATGACAAAGGGTTTCGGTGGAAGATAGGTGAAGGCAGAGCTGCAGTTTCAGCAGAAATTTGCCGAACATCGCCGAACCATCAGCGAGAATTAGATGATGAAGCAGCTGACGCGGAGAAGAAGAAGAAGATTTTTTTTTGAAAATTTGTCTAAGTGTTGACCCCATCGGCAATCGGCAAAAGTTAGAGGATAGGAGCGCCGACTGGTGAAAGTTAGTTGACGAAACTGCCGACACGTCGGCTCACTTAGTCAGAACCACTGGAAAAATTTAGATGATGGGACCGCCGATGAACTACGTCGAAAAATTTTAGCTGATTTTGTGTCCGCCGTTGCGGCTGGCTAGTGGACTATCCTTTTGACGGATAGAGTCCTCGACCGCCGATTCCGCAGAGGATAGTTGTGCCGACAGCCGATGCAGTGAAAAATTTCCAAAAATTTTCTAAGGCACAAGAATATCGGCAAACAAGAAAGATTAGTTGTTGGAATCGCCGATGACTAGAGGATGGGATCAGCGACGAATAGAAGATGAAGCTACCGAGGCTAGTGAAGTCGATCGATGAATATTAGTTAAAGGAAGAGTCGATGCAAAGAATAAATTTCAAAAAAAATTCTAAGTGTTAAACCCATCGACGATCGGCGAAAGTTAGTTGTATTGGTCGCCGATTAAAATCGGAAAGAATTAGTGGTTCGTGCACCGCCGTTGCGGAAGTCTAGAAGACTAATATCCCGACGGATAGAGGCCCCAACCGTCGATGTCGTTGTCATTTGTGCTTCCAATGACCGATCAGAAATTGTTAGTTGATTAGGCCGTCGATCGAAAAAAGTTGACGGTTGTGAAACCGCTGTTGCTGACGTCTAAGGAACTATTCATCCGACGAGAAGAGCATCCCAGTGCTGATGCCGCAAAGACTAGTCGCTCCAACCGCTAGCAAAGTTGTGAATCGCGAAAACCCTATAAGGTTCATTGGTCGTCGTTGCAGAAGCATAGAGGACTAACCGTCCGATGCACAGTGCGCTCGACTGTCGATGCAGCGGTTAGTTGGTTTCCCTGCCGATAAAGTTCGGAGTGTTAGATAACTACGGACCCGATACAACAGAGGAAATTAGACGATATGATCACCGAAACACCGAAAAGTTAGTGGGAAAGAGACCCGACGAACAGTCCTTGGCATCGCCGATGCCGTCTGGAAGCTTAGATGACTATGGACCCGACGCACCGGAAAGATAGGTGAATAGTCCACCGATGAGCGCGGAGGAAACTAGATATTTTGGCCGCCAAAATGTCAGAAACTTAGTTGGAAAGGGGTCCGATTGGGAAAAAGGAATTTTGGGGGTTTTTAAGTGGTATTTTTCAGTGGATTTTTAGCAGACTGCCAGTGGATTACAGGGCTGAAAAGGAAGAAAATTCCAGGTGGTTGAGGTTGACATTTCAAACCAGAATACATTTGGTAAAAAGCATCATTTTTGAAGTGGTGTGGTTTTCACACCCGAGGGAAAAATGAAGCATGTGGATAGGCATTGGAAATCTTATCCAACAGAGAACAAAAGAGAGTCACCAGAATTTGAATGCGGAGAAACAAAGTGCTAGTGATTGCTTAAAAGAGAAATGTGCTGCTGTCAATATGAACAATCCAGGAATTGCATGCCTAGAGGTAGCAAGACCATGAAGTCAAACTAGTTGTTGTTTGGAAGAGGAGTTCCATGTAAGGATGAGGGACTTGAAAAGGGAAATTTCCTTAAACCCTGTCTTGCTAATTACGATTACAAGTTTTATACATGAAATGTATGAGGATATGCCTTGCATGCATAGGATATTACATGTTGGTAAGAATAGTGAGAATTATACATTCATAATGAGCCACTAATGATAATTATTGCATTGGTGTAAAAACCAACGACAACATGGACATGGCTAAATATGTTGTTGATGCTGACGAATGTGACTAGCAACCCTATGGAGAAAGGGATAAGGCAACATGTCTCAAATAAAAAATTGGTGAGCAAATTCTGCAATCTCCTGCAAAGGACCAACCAAACTGGTAATGTCAAGGGTGTAAGTAGGACCCATGAAGGTAAGAGTTTAATTATGACAATTGCATGGAGTGGTAAAATCAAGAGGTCTCATACCATGTGGGTATTTGAATTTTATACTGCATTCATAGAGAAAGGTGTCATGCCTGTATTATGTTGTTATGAGCTTAGTAGCCCAAGGAAGGTAAGCACTAATGATCTTGATTATAGTCATGCATCCTATATGAAGTAGTCATGGTTTGGCCATGCATGGTATGTTTGAATGCATAGTATTCCTGAATCAATGCAAGGTAGCATTGAGTGGGTATGCATTAAAAGATTTTATAAATCTTGTAGTTATGCATTGAATGGATGCATATGAAAAGTATGAGTAAATGTTGTAGATATGCATACATAAGTATGGGTGCAAATGTTGCGATGCAATGCATGAATGCATAGAGATAGTGCATGAGTAATTATGAATAACTAATGGCTGAAATGATGAATTGATGACAATTCTGGAACCATTTCAAGAGCTGTTATGAATGCAGGATAGTAAGTGCATGAAGAGGGTAGTCATGATTGATTGGCTACCAGAAATGCTCTATGGAAGGGCAAGGTGGTACAATGATATGCTTGTGAAGTAAGAAGTATCTAAACCATTCATTTAAATTACATAAATGATGTGACTATACCTTGCAATTTCAGTATGATAATGATTGCGTGAAGTAAATGAGTTTTGGTAATATTGATGTGCTAACAGCTGGAAGTATTTGAATTCTATAATTTTGAAAATGATTCAGTGATTGTTGCAGCAATGGAAAAAGGTTATATGCATCAAGACTTACCAAGTGTTTGGCTGATTGAAGTTCAGGTTTCAGGTAGATTGTTTGGGGCATGGCAATGTGAGTAAGACCATGACAAAGGCCGGAATCTACCATGTGAAAGAGCCAAAGCTCATGAGAAGAGTCTCATGGCTGTGAAACTATTTTGTATGTGTAATGAGTTGTCAAATTTGAATTTGTGAATTTCGGATTTGAGAAATTGTTGACAGCTACTAATCGCTATTGGCTTGCATAGAATTGTGTCAGGAGGATGCATTGTAAGTGGGTATTCATGTTATGCTAGTAAGCATAAAATTATAATGGGCATAGTGGTGATGCTTACAAGAGATCCACAATTGAGGATCACCTCATTGCCAAGCAAATCAATTTTTGTAGTAAACAGAGTTGCAAATTCTCATTGAATTTAATTACTAATGTCATTGCTGGGTTATGGAACAATCAAATTTGGATTGTATTATCAGATAATGATTGACTATTTGGCTATTTGATGAATGTGCCAAGGGTACACACTGCAGGAAGATCATGTGTGATGGCCTGAAGGAGCCAAACTTCAGTAAGACATGTGTGGATACAAAATGTAAAGAGGAATTGGGATGGAAAACTGAGGGACTGTCAACTCAAAGAAGGGAGCCCCCATTCCTCCTTAACGAAGGAATACTGCATCGACAAATGGATAAGTGTTTTGTGACCCTAGCTAAGAATATGCATGTCAAATTATTAAAATTCCATATGTAGAACATGTTTTGATTTTATTTCCATGATGACCGATTGCTTGAGTATGAATAGGGGCTACATGGCACACACCGAAAAAGGGTGCAAACTTTTCCAATGTCGGATCATGAAAGGGTTTTCAATATTGATTACACCCTAGGGAGTGGACGCACTCCTAGTGTCTTAATACTTGATAGTGAATGATGTGAAGTATGATTACAGTTTTAGAGCAATAACACTGATGAGTTTGCTTATATTGCTTGTGTTGTCAGGATAAATAGATGTAGTCTGGTGTTGTACACTAAAAGGAATTAGAGCTCACGGTTGGAAATGAAACCTGGAAATGGTCGTTTATTGTTGATATAAGTGCATGTGTTATTGTTGATGGCCTGATAAACCCAACTGCATTGGCTTGGCTGATGATTGGTTGTTGATATAAGTGCATTGTGGATATAAGTGTATTGTTGATATAAGTGCAGGTGATTTGTTGACGGTCTGATAAACCCAACTGAAGGTTGGCTTGATTGTGCCTAATATATATAAAAGGATGTTGTGAAGCATCCTGTGTGCTGACCTAACATCCAAGTCCATAGGTAATCCCGAGGCTTGCAAAGCGAGGAGGATCATGTGGAGCAGAGAGGAAACACACAATACAGATAAGTATTGGATTATTTTGCAATTCTTGCTTATGAATATACATGTGTATATGATTTGGTTATGATGTTTTAAGCTCTTGTTTAAGGGGTAAAAACTGATGGGAATAAACTAAACATGTGAATCTGTTCAATGTTTGAATATAGGTATCGCTGGAAGCGAGGACTACGAAAGCATCCTAGGGGTGCATGTGGACATGTGACTGTCCTGAAGAGCTCAGAATGAGCAGCAACAAAAAAGGTGCTAGTGAGACTGTGAAGGTCCTAGTAGCCGGGACAAACCATGTGGGGAGGCTCCATGGTTGAGAGGTCTGAAATAGATCAGAGACACTAAGTGTCATGACCAAGAGGGATTGGTCCAGCATTCGCGGTGAAGTGAAAGAGGCTGAGAGCATGAAATGCCACAGCGGTGGTGTGGGTTCCAGGATGGAACAAAACAAAGAGGGGAAAAACTTCTGCTACTCTCTCTTTCCTTTTGATTATATATATATATATACACACACACATATATATATATATACACATATGCATTATCAAAACAAAAGATTGTTGAATGCATGTATGACTGAAATTGGAATGTGTGTATTTGCTTAAAGTAAATTGTGAATGCTGGAATAGTTAATTCCCTGCCCAAGAATGGACATGAATGAGCTCATGTGCCTGTTGGGAAGGCATGAAAAATATGAAAGTATCCTTGATGAGACTTGGACGGTCGTACCAATTGAGCAATTAATTGACTAATTTTAATGCCTACATTATGCTTGGTCTAACAAAATTTCAATGATGCATTTCACAGGTGAGAAAGGTGAAATCCAATGTTGCACATTAACCATGGCAGCAGAACAAAAGCTGTTGGACTTGGCTGGAAGTCTCCTTCAAACGATTTCCAAGACCCAAGAGAATGTTGGAGAGATGCTCAAGATACAGAAAAGGAAGAATGAGATGAACCACCACATTTTGCAAGACTCTATTGGTTTGCAAAAGGACGTAAAAAGCCT
Organism: Pseudotsuga menziesii; assembly: GCA_001517045.1. Taxonomy (NCBI): domain Eukaryota; kingdom Viridiplantae; phylum Streptophyta; class Pinopsida; order Pinales; family Pinaceae; genus Pseudotsuga; species Pseudotsuga menziesii. The sequence continues at coordinate 743,020 of LPNX010959531.1, forward strand.
TCTGGGGGCAATCCGTAAAGGCAAGGAAAGTGGATCAATGATGGGACATTTGTCCAAGCAATCCATTAAGAAACGTTCAAGGCATGAAGACTCAAAGGAAATTGAGCAAGTAAAGATGAAGCAGCTAGCGAAATGTTGGAAATGCGGAGGACATCATTTACGCCGGGACTGCCCAACAAGGGAACATAAAGAGGATAGAAGCCATAAAATTCCTCGACTTGGGGATGAGCTGAAAGCTGAAAACCAGCAGGAGAAGCTCGTGGAAGCCAAGGGGCTTGGTCCTGAAAGTTCATAGTAAATAATTGAACATGGGACAGATCTACAAAATTTTGAAATTTTGATGTGCAAATGGTATATGCATTCCTATGTATTGGAACACCGAGGATGGTGTTATTCCAAGGGGGAGGGGATTGTAATACCCTGGTTTTGACCTAGTTTGCAGTAAAAGGTACATGATGTATGTTTTGTAATTAATTATGGTGTGGAGATAAAGGCAAAAGCCCCACCATCGATTTGGTTGTGTATGTCTCGACAATAGGTATCGTTGCCGATGGTATATCGTGCTTTGGCATCATGTAAATATGCACATGAATTAAAATAAACCTACATCCAGCTACAATGGTGCAACGCTAAATGAAAAGGGCATGATTTCTAAGGTTAAGGGGGGAAGTTGTATAAACCGTGGGAGCCATTGGGAGTTTTCCATGCGTCGACCACCCACAAAAATTCTGATGTTCGATTAGTTGGGAGCAATTATGGCTGGGGAGTGGTGGGTGGCAGGACTGCCAGTCTTTGCCCCACGTGCACTCCACCAGCAAGCTTGCTCTTCCTCACGCGGAGGACAGGGGGGACGGTTACCACTCTCTCCACTCTTCCACTCATGATTTTTGTCTTGACCATCTCACGCATGCAGGGGTCAGTTTCATTCTCCCTTCTCTCATCGATTACTGGTATCCATGGTTCTTCATGGAGAGATGGGCTGTGTTTTGTCCCCGGCCTGTGAAGAGGATCGATTTTCCTTCTGCATTATCGGATCGTGTGTATGTGTGTTACCCTCACGGTTTTGTGGTTTGCGTACCTATTTTTCCCCTATCCAAGATTGAGAATCAAACTTCTATCCCATTTTCAGGCTGTGTAATGTTTCCATGGCTTAGTCGTTAGATCAGTTTATGTTCTACCCCTGAAACTGTGGCTTGTTGTGGTTTTCCCCGACGTTGTTTGTTGTTGTGAATGCAATCATCTTTTGGGTTCCGCTAAGTTGTTTTGGCCACGCTAGGGCCAAGAACAACTTTGAATCGTCTTGTCTGACCTAAGATGTGTTCACCCTTTCATTTGGGTTGTCACCCTGTTATCTTTATTTTTTTTCACAGAGCTGTGAGCTATTTGTTTTACTGTGGTATGCAGTGGTTGGTCTTTGGAATATTTAGAGCAGGATTAGAGGTTGGGTATGCTTGGGAAACCTGGTGTTGGGAGCCACTAAGACAGAATTAGACTGTTGGCTTTCTTCTCCACAACCCTTGAAGAGTATTGGAAAGGGAAGTCAGGGCCTGAGGGACTGCGAAGCAGAGAAAGGACTGACTCTTGGTGTTGGGTGTGTGGATGTCTTAGAGGTCAGGTTAACTCTAATGTAGGATTCCTTAGTTCTCCATTGATACCACCAGCTTAGCATTTAGCCTTTCCTAGCTCCTTGACGGCTTGAAAAATGCAACTGTGTTGACTTGGCTGTTTTGTGTAACCTTGGCTATGTGTAAGCCTGATTTGACCCTTATTCCTTGGGGAATCATGCTCAGCTCGGGGGTGGCAGTGTTGTTGAGAGATTGATGCGTACGCTAGCCTATGGTTGGGTGGAACATTGCAACGACGTAGCTGGTTGCGGGACGAGATATTTATAAGATAAGTGTTCTTGTCCATTTTTCTTCTGCATTTACTTTTACTACCTAATGTCTAATGAATTTATGATGAACATGTTGATGTTGGAATGTATATGTTGATTCCGCTATATGTTGAGTAACTTTGCATCCGTGTATGTTTCATGCATCTTAGCATATTTTATGTTTTAAGCATTTTATTTCATCTTTATATGCATGTTCTTGTTCACGGGGCTAGTTTCCCGGAGGTTTATGATGGTTTGGTAGCGTCCTCTTCACCGGTCGAAGGTTCAGGGATGTTACAAACAATCTGCTCTCAGCAGTATGATATTCAGCTTAAAAGCTGCAACTAGATCAATCTTCAGCATTTATCCCCTCAAACACTTTCCAAATTCCCCTCCATTGAATTTCTCTAAAGTAAATTCATTCACCCTGAATGATCACTTTTCTAGAATGAGCTTCCTCATCTCTCTTAAATGGGAAATTTTATAGAGATGCCTAGGTCTTCTGGGCCAGTTTTTCATTAATTGAGCCACTTGCTCTGATTCCACTTTCTTGAAGAATCATGACCACAAATATAGGGAGGTTGCCACCTGCAACAATTGGAAGTGGTTTGAGGATGCTGCCACATGTCAGTTTGCTCTCCACCCAGTCTCCTCCACCAATTTGACGAGTAAACACTCTTTTAACAGCTCTCCTAAGCTGTTGTCTCCTCATTTATTTATTTATAAATAAAATATTCTAAATTTACATTCAATATTCTTGACCCCAATGGGTCATCAATTACAACTTAGCATAAAATTTAACACAATGTTCCTCAAATAATATGAAATTGTTTTTGCAAATTGGGGCATGTGACATACACACCCCCTTAAATTATAACATCGTCCTCGATGTTATTTATTCCTCGTCCTCAGAATTCCCTTGGAACATAATTGGATATGCATCCCGCATATGACTTTCCAATTCCCAGGTGGCTTCCTCTGGACTAAGGTGCTTCCGTTGCACCTTCACTTGACCAATGGTGCAGTTCCAAAGTGTGATCTCCCTCCACTAGAGGATACAGTCCAGTTCCAATAGAAAATCTCCTTTGGGCTCCACCTGTACATCATTTCGGTTAATAACATGAGTAGCATCATGCACATATTTCTTTAATACAGAAATGTGAAAAACATTGTGAACTCTTAAATTCAGTGGTAAGGCTAACTGATAGGCTACCTGTCCAATCCTGGACAGTATTTCAAAAGGACCACAATAATGACGTACTAGTTTGGCACAACTACCCAACCTCAGAGAACTCTTTTTGGGTCTCACCTTGATGAAAACATGTTCACCTACCTGAAACTCCTTTGGAGTTCTTTTAAGGTCTGCTTGACTTTTCTGTCGATCTTGCGCAATTTTCAGATTACCTTGTACCTACTTTACAATTTCTTCCATTTCTTTCAATAATTCAGGTCCTAATACTAACCTATCCACCGGATTACTCCAAGAGATAGGAGTGTTACATTTCCTTCCATACAAAATTTTGAAAGGACTAAATCTGGCTGAAGCTTGATAATTATTATTATAAGCAAATTCTACCAAGTGTAAATAATCTTCTCATTTACTTGGTTGGTCCTTTACATACATTCTTAGTAAATCTTCCCATACTTGATTTACTCTTTCAGTCTATCCATCAGTTTGAGGATGGAACGAGGTACTAAAATTTAGCGTAGTATTTAATCCTTTAAACACGGATCTCCAAAAGTTACTTGTAAATTTAGGGTCTCAGTCTGATATCATAAGCTTCAATATCCCATGTAGTCGTAAAATTTGCTTTAAAAAGATAGCAGCTATGTTTGCAACTTTATAAGTAGTTTTTACAGGTATAAAATGGGCTGCTTTACTGAATTTGTCAACCACTACCATTATAGAGTCATTTAAGTTCTAATTTTTAGGCAGTCCAGTAACAAAATCAAGACTAATTATCTCCCATTTCCAACTAGGAATGGGCAATGACTGAAGTAATCCAGCTGGATGTTGATGTTCAGTTTTTACTTGCTGACATTCAAAACATCTAGCAATATATTCTGCCAATACAGTCTTCATGTTAGGCCGAAAATACTCTTTCCATAACATGGTTATAGTCTTCTGATAACCTGGATGACCCGAGTAAGGAGTTTTATGGATTTCATCTAAAATTAATAAATTAACTTTAGGTACATTAGGTACATATATTATGTCTTTATATAGTAAAAATCATTTTTCATTCAATCTATACCCTATGCTTAAACTTTCTATTGGATTTTCTTTAGTTTTTGCTTGTAATTTTTGGTAAATTTCATCTTGCTCTAACCCTGCTTTAAGCTGTTCTTCCAGATCTGTTGTATAAGTGTTGATAGCTACTGTAAAATTAATCTTTGCATTTCTACTTAATGCATCAACAACTTTATTTTCTTTCCCTTTAATGTGTTGAATTTCAAAATCATATTCACTTAGAAAAGCAAGCCACCTAGCTTGTCTATCATTCAGGTTAGGTTGATCTAACATATATTTTAGTCCTTTATTATCTGTCATTATAATACATTTTCTTCCAATTAGATGATGACACCACATCTTTAAAGCATGTATGACAACAACTAATTCCAAGTCATAGGTTGCATAATTCTTTTCATGAATTTTCAATTTTCGAGACTCATAAGCAATAACATGTCCTTCTTGAGTCAATAATCTGCCTAGACCGTCATTGCAGGCATCAGTACATACTATAAAATCTTTATTTGGATCAACTATTCTTAAAATAGGTGCACTGGTTAATAAGGTTTTTAACTTTTTAAAACTATCCTTGCACTTCTTATTCCAATCAAATTTCTTTCCCTTTTATTGCAAAGAGGTTATCGGATTTGCGATTCTCAAAAATCCTTCGATGAACCTCCAGTAATAACCGATAATTCCCATGAAAGATCGAACATCGGTTACATCTTTAGGAACTGACCAATATTCAATCGCCTATATATTTTCGGGATCCACTGAAATTCCTTCTTTAGTCACCATATGACCTAAGTATTGGATTTTATCTTTAAATAAGTCGCATTTACTAAACTTTGCAAAGAGTTGATGATCTCGCAACTCTTGCAAGACAATTTTTAAATGTTCTTTATGCTCTTCTTCAGATTTCGAATAGATTAATATGTCATCGATAAACACGACCACAAATTTATCTAGATATTTATGCATTACATTATTCATTAGACACATAAAAACAGCTGGAGTGTTAGTAAGCCCGAATGGCATGACAACAAACTCATAATGTCCATATCCCTAAAAGTTGTTTTAAAGTTGTCTTCATCTTTAATTCTAACTTGGTGATATCCAGACTGTAAATCAATTTTTGAAAATACCGTGGCTCCACGTAGTTGATCAAATATATCATTTATGCGATGTAACAGGTATCTATTTTTAATAGTCATCTTATTTAACTGACGATAATCTATGCAAAGCCGTAGAGTCCCGTCCTTTTTCTTAACAAATATGACAGGTTCCCCCCAGGGAGACACACTGGGTTGAATATATTTCTTGTCAATAAGTTCTTTTAATTGTGACTTAAGTTCATTACGTTCAATTATATTCATCCGATAAGGGTCCTTTGAGCTGGGTACTGCACCAGGTACCAACTCAATGGTAAAATCTAGTTCCCTTTTCAGAGACAGACCCATAATTTCTTCTGGAAATACATCTGTATACTCCTTTAAAACTAGTATATCCTCCAATTTTATTTTATCTATGTTATTTAGATTTTCCTCATTGGTTACTGTTACTGCATAAGCCTTACAACCTTTCCTAACAGCTCTCTTAAGCTGCAGAGCAGAAATAATCCTTACAGTTGTTTTCCTAGGGATTCCCTTTACGCTTATTGGTTTTTCATCATTATTTATACAAGTAAAGGTTTTCTCATAGAAATTCAAAATCACCCTACGCTGCTTTAACCAATCCATACAGATTAGTATGTCATATGAACCTAGAGGTAGTACATTAATATTAACAAAAGTTTCAATTGATCCATAGTTATTGCACAATTCTTTACAAAACTAGTTACCTTCCTCTTTGCACCAGTAGGTAACTAAACCAGCCAAGAACTTACAAACTTTTCAATAGACAGCTTACACTTTTCTACCAATTTAGGTGAAATATAACTTAAACTGGCTCATTGATCAACTAATATAGCTATGGGTGTTTGGTTTATCTTACCTTCTACTTCCACCATGGAAGTTTGATAGTCTGCTTACTGATTCTCCAAAGCTGCATTGATCCTGGGCATAGTCCTCGCTAAATCTCTAACAGTCATCTCCTCCTGTATTGTATGGATATTACTGACAGTCTTTTTCCGGTTAGGATAGACTGAGGCATAATGTGGACCATTGCATTCCCAACACTTTACAGGTTCTTTTCGTTGAAATTTCTTTGTGTAATTACTGTGATTATTAGCAGACTCTTTACTCTTTTGATCATTCTGATTGTTCTGTGAATTATTCTTATTTCCCTGGAAATTCTTATTAGAAAATTTTCTGACATTATTATTTTTAGAATTCCGATTGGGCACAAACTCTTTCTTCTTTTGATCATAATTATTATTCTTTTAGGCCTTCCAGTTGGCCATACTCTCCTTTTTTCGATTTTGTTCATAACATAAATTTGCTTTCCTCATATCTTCTTCCAGGGTTTTTGGATTGTCGTACTCAATCCTATCCTTTATGTGATAAGGTAAATAGCTGAGAAACCGCTGTACCTTCAGTTTTTCATCCACAAGGTATGGCACATACCTAAGCAGACTTAAAAACTTACTGTTCAAATCTTTCATAGTCATTGCTCCTAGTTTTAGCTCATATAATTCTTTAGCCCTTTCTTCATAGTACTGTTCAAATAAAAATTTCTTTTTAAAGTACTTCTTGAATGTGCTCCAATTTATGTTCTTCTCTCTTATACCTTTCACTCTCTTTAAATCTTGCCACCATATATCATCTTTCCCTGTAAGATTGTAAATATCCATTCTAGCCTTTAATTGGTTAGAATAGTTATAAATCTGGAAGTACTTCTTCATCCCGAATAACCAAGATTCCGCTTCCTCCCCTTTTTTAGTTTCTCCATTAAATGTTGTCTGCTTGATCATCTTAAACTCTTCAGAAATTTCTTCATAAGGTTTATATTTCCTTTTCCCAGTATGATGGTTATCCTCACTACTATCACTAGTAGAATGAGAATTACGTTGATCACCAAATACTTCGGAAGATGAGCTACTTTCATTTTTAATCTATTTAGTCTTTTTATACTTATGTTGGTAACTTATATCTTCTGAATCAGCTCTTTTACCCATTCCCTCAATATGAAATATTTCTATTAGGATCTGATTCAGCTCCTCCTGAGCCCTTAGAATCCGCTCATTTTCTTTTTTAACAGACTCCATTTCATATTTTAATTGTTTTATCGTTTGTAAAAGTTCTGAGGAATTAGTGGTTATGTCTTCTTGTATAGGTTCTCTTTGTAAATTATCTTGTTTAGTATAGGGAGATTCCTCTTCTGCGTATTCCTCTAGTCTTTCCATACTTGTTGTTAAACTCAGAAACAAATTTCTTTGTTGATAACATTAAAAGAAAACAACATCAGCAAAATGATTTAAATTCACTGTTTCATATAAGCAAGTTGAGCCTCATCAAGGCCTAGTGTTTGAACCTTGTGCTTTGATACCACATGTCATAACCCAAAAAATTTCTCAAAAATTTAAAATTTTTAAAGTAATATAAAATGTCTAAAGTCGCAGTTTAATAACTGCGAGCGATTAGCGGAAAATGAAACAGTTAACAATATGTAATGATTAACTTCAAAATACCTAAAAAACTAATACCACTTAATTTTTATAAGTTATATAAAATGACTTACATTCACTTGCTTCTAGCTGTACTGATGATTTACTTTTGTCGAGTAGGTGAGAAAGCCATGTTTAAAATTGGGGATTAGTTAGCAAACTGCTAACTCAGATGGATTGTTGGTTCTTACAGGCGCAGCAGGTAAGCATTTGAACAAGTAGGAGTTTATTTTTTTGCATTAAATCGAGAAGTACTCCTTTAGCATGATAAGATGCTAGAGTGTAAATTGATTAATAGAAAGCAAGGCTACGATGAGGTAAAGTAATTTACTTTGCTGTTTTGGATCTATGACGGTATTTAAAGTTAGTCGTGAAGACCATTATCCTTAACATACTTAGTGCCTTTTTCTAGAATGTGTTCTGCTTAAGTTTCTTTCTATTGTATAGGTTATAATACCTAGTCACTTATAGATTCTATTGGTGAGCATAGGCTCATAATTTTAACATAGAAGTACTTTTACTGTAACATGATCTTACTGCTATTGTCATGTTTAGTACTCAATGTACAGCTTAAAATGCATTAATATAATCCTATGATTCTCAAGGAAAAGGTTTACAAATAGTTTATATATCTCTACTCTTAACTCTTGTTTAGTAGTGAAGAATACCAACCTGTTGATTGTATACAGTTATAATTATCTACTTGCATTGCTGAACATCAAGCTATAAGCTTCGATTTCTGGGTTATCACTATGCCGCATGTGTTATTCTAATAATACAATACCACATTATTTATAATATTACTAAGTAATTTTACTTGAATCCTTAGGTAGTTTTACTACCTTGTAATCACCATGGTGTAGTCTAATTATTGGTTTGAGTTATTATAAGTTTGGTTCTTTATAGAAAACAACAAGAACACTAGCTCCAAAGTATGGTTTAAACCATAGCACTAACGACCTTATGCAATCATAAGAAAAAATATAAGGTGGAAACACTATCTAACAACCACTTCCCTAAAGTTGAACTATAGGTAAACCACCTAAACAATTTTTGCTCTTACATAATACAATTTCTAAAACATAGATTAATATCATCGAAAACAAGGTTTGCATGAAGAGCAAAAATAGAAGTACAAAGGACTAAGGTAGAAGGCATAAGTTTCAATATTGATCACGATATATATGCTTTTACAATATGGTCGATTGCAATGTTTTCAAAATGGCAAAAAATGAGAACTAATTTAAAAACATTATCATTAGTTGCATGGAAAACATAATTGGCAATAATACGTTTTCAAATGATAGTGCAAGGTTGACTATAGGGATCGACCCACTTTGATCAAATTTCTCGACGGGCACATGGATGAGTCTCCACCATGCATTGGTTGATTTAAAACACAATGAAAACCCTACGTTCTTGCATTTTTCCTTTGAGGGTTTGCTCTACGCCGTGGGAGCTCTTCGCGGCCATGAGAGGCCTGCTCCTTCCTCGTTGGTTGTCTTCGTTGTATGCAAAATAGTGCTACCTTACTGTGCAAGTGTGTTGATGGCTCATTGTTTGTGTTTCAGTTCCTTCTGTGAGTTAATAGATCCCAGTGAGTGTGGTTTTAACTCCATCCATAGCTTGAAACCTGGCATTGGTTGTTACCTTGGTCTCTGCCCGTGCATTGCTTCAGTAATGAGGAGGTTTAGTGTGGTAATCTTGATGCTTCTGTCATAGGGTTGGTACGAGGGTTTGGTTGCTTCTTGGTGCAGTTTACTCAAACCGGTTCAGTTCCCTTCTCGGCTCCAAACCTATTATTGCAGGTAAAAACTTTACCATGTACTCATTCCTTTCGTTATTTTCTAGTTAAGGATTTATTAATATGAATAAAATACTACCTAGCAAATGGAATTTAACCTGTAGTTTATAGACAACAGCTCTTGTCTTGAAAGGATTGCCTCTCCTGCGTTGATTGACTTCGAGGGCCTTTAAATTGGTAAGCCCTGGTTTCGTCGTGGCATCTCCCTACTTGTAAAAAAAATGGTTGTTGGAAGCAGTTTACAATGAAAGGAAGCATGGCTTCGGTTTCTTCAGTGGTTTAAATGTTTAGTTTGTTGTTACTCCAGTTTTACGTTTTAAAAACCCTTGCGGTGCTCGCTGGGTAGCTCCGGCTCTTGAGCCTTGATATGTATGTAATTTTTGGTTACACAAAAGAGAATTCAGCCTTACGGCTTGGTAATATAATAATGTTGTTTTAAAATTATAAGAATCTTCTTGTGTCCAGGGTTTTTAAAAGACTCATGTCTCGTTTATTCTAGTTTGTTCTATTCGATCCTTTAAAAAAAAAAGATAAGACTGTGATAAGGGTTTTTTCTTCATTTGTCGATAATGTAATTTACTGTTTAATATTCAATACTTAAGTATAGCTGGTTTACAAGAAAGGACTGTGAAACAGTCTTGATGTAAAGTTTTAAAGGTTTTTACACTTTCAGTTCGTAATGTAAACTAGTTATAGTTTAGTAAAAAGGACCTTTGTGTAAATGGTGTTCTTGGTAGAAAGGGGTTTCGACCCTTAATTTCTTACAGGCTGTAAGCTTTACCTGGTTTGAGATTTTATGATTCTTGGTTTATGTTGTTTAATATAAACATATACATTTTGTTTATTAGTACTCTGAAACTATAATTTATTTTAAGTTCTGTAATTTTCTAAAACTTAGTTAAAGGAAAATAATATAAACCCTACAGTTTAAGAAATTTTGTTCGTGCTTAAATTATTCTTCCCTCTGTTTATATGAGATGAAATAATAGAAGATAATCATTTTTAGTTAAGAAAATCATATTCAGATTTTAATTCATTGTGCTTGAATAATCTCGATTCTCAGTAAAGTATTATTAGTTTGTGAAGATAAAAGGATTATCAAGAATCCTTATTCTGGTTTTGTTAAATTAATAGTAAAACTGTTTCTCTATTATCTTTTACATACTTCTTCAAATGTTAGTTATTTATTTTACTGTAATGTTCATTTTATTCCTATCAGTTTACTAAAGTTGTAGAACTAATGTTTTTACCATTTTCTTATACCTGTGTAAGTTTAAGTAAAAACAATAAATGTAACAAATCATAATATTGCTTTTTCATTGTATTTGTAAACATTGAAATAAAGTCTATTTCCATTACAGACAGCTGCAAAATCATATTTACTATTCTCATTCCATTACAAGAATTATTTCATTTAATTTAAAACAATCTAACTGTGCTAGAGTACGACCTGAAATCAGGTGTGGAAAAACATAGCTTAGAAATTTAATTTCTATCTACTTCAGTAAATATATATTCATTCCATTTCTGCTATAATCTATAATTTTTACTACATCTAACATTTCACAATTACCTTTCATTTCTAAACCCTAAACACTTAACATGCATGTAATAGATAAACTAGGATTCACTTAACTAAGAGAGTAAAAATAAAATAGAACCTGTTGAGGACAACATGACAACGGCTTAAGGAGGCCATTCCTCCCTACCAATCTCCTGGAAAGCACTCAAACAACGCTTCCTCAAGACCCCTGAGCCTGTTCCTGGTCTTCTTGACTGAGAACTGGGTGGAGAAAGCAACTGTAGAAACCTCTGTCACCTGACTGGTTCAAATAGCTCAGTAAACAATCTGCCCTCAGCAGTATGATCTTCAGCAGTTATCCCCTCAAACACTTTCCAGATTCCCCTCCATTAAATTTCTTTGAAGTAAATTCATTCACCCTGAATGATCACTTTTCTAGAATGAGCTACCTTATCTCTCTTAAATGGGAAATTTTATAGAGATGCCTAGGTCTTCTGGGTCAGTTTTTCATTAATTGAGCCACTTGTTCTGATTCCACTTTCTTGAAGAATCATGACCACAAATATAGGGAGGTTGCCACCTGCAACAGTTGGAAGTGGTTTGAGGATGCTGCCACATGTCAGTTTGCTCTCCACCCAGTCTCCTCCACCAATTTGACCAATAAACACTCTTTTAACAGCTCTCCTAAGTTGTTGTCTCCTCATTTATTTATTTATAAATAAAATATTCTTAATTTACATTCAATATTCTTGACCCCACTAGGTCATCAATTACAACTTAGCATAAAATTTAACACAATGTTCCTCAAATAATATGAAATTGTTTTTGAAAATTGGGGCATGTGACAGAGCGAGGATGACAGCTGAGAAGGATTCATAATGTCGGGAAGTGGACGTCACCAACTCGAAGGAAATCCTTGAGCGTACGATAGAGTATCTCTTTCTCGCTTTTTTGTTCATCTGCATTCTCATCGAGAGACCCGGACTTAGGCTTCGATTCCTCGTTCGGATCCTACTATGGCCACGGTCTTCCCAACAATGTCCCGTGAGTAAGATACTCGTTGGACATCAAGCAGGCCAGCCACCAATTTACCAACTTCTTTTCGTTCACCGACTGTCGGGGCGATGAATTATGCCATATGGCGTAGGTTTTCTTTAGCTTATCATTAGTATGGGGTTTGAATCCTGGCCAGGGCGATCGGTCTCTGGATCCTTCGTTGTCTTGTTTGCGTAGAGAGGAAGATGTGGAGCTGGGGTTTGTGCTGCTATAGCTATTGTGGTTGTTGTACGGTTTTTCCTTTTCCGCCTTCATCTTCGTTCTTCTGCCATAGTCCACGGGCTTTCCCCACCTGAACACCAATTCATTTTGTTGCTGATGCTTATTCTTTGTTGTCTCCTCTTCGTTTTTCATCTTCATTCTTTTTCCTTCTTCGCGGGACTTCTCGAATCTTCACCTGAAATTCAATTCCTCCTGGTATTGCTTGTAGTTATTCAAAGACACGTTCGGAGGCAAATATTCAAATCAAGGTGTGGTTGCGTAGTGTCAGAGAGATTCGAACGGCCAGCGTGAATCGGATAATGAGTGGATCTTGTTTCTTGGTTCCTCCAGAGAGCAGAGATGTTGCCGGAACTCTGGAGGAAAACCCATCCAAGATCACAGAACAGACTTAAAAGACCAATCTGATCACGTCACTCAATTCATAAAGAAAAGTTGGAGATGAATGATATCGTGGGTACCTAAATTCATTGTGCTATGTTTGGTGGGTCCGTAAACATGTGCGAAATTCAGGTTGAAGACCTGTAAGTCAAGGTTATCCATTATTTTTGTTTTCTTAAAATATATTTTGGGGATCATTAATTTTTTTTAATGAAGAAAAGACCGTTCTTTCATATTCAAAAGAATTAAAGGTAGCAAATACAAAGCTAAAAATACATATGTATCAGTTAAAAAATTATAATGAACATTAATGAAACAAAGCATATAAGATCTCAGACCTATCAAATCTAAAACCAGTCTTATAGACAATAAAACTCTCAGCATATTAACAAAGAACATAGAACATAAATAGAGTCCTGACAATTTATGAAGCTCTTGAGGGGTAAATGGAGACCTCTCTGATTGAACATAAGAGATGCTAGATGAGAAACTCATATGATATTATGACCTAGGCTCAAGAAGAGTAAACTCATCCATAGAATGGACATGAGTAAAAGTAGTGGGACATACTCATCCATCAAAATAACTGGATATCAATGCTCCCAATCACCCCTCCATCAAGAAATTCCAAAAAAAAGAGATTACCCATGTCCAGTGTAAGAACTTCCTTGGATAAAGCATTAGCACTCGAATTGTGCTCCCTATAGATATGTGAGAATTTTAAAGTGAGAAAGGAGGATTTCAGGGTGACAATACATGCACACCAGTGAACCAGATCAATCACATTCAAGTTTGCCTCCATCTTTTCCCAGTTAATAATCACTTGTGAGTCCCCATAGACCACGAGAGAGGGTAAACCCAACGCTGCAGCAAAATACAAGAGGGACCAGAGGGCCAAAAGTTCTACTCGAGTATTTGTGTTGAAGCCAATACCCAGCTTGGCCTGGAAATGGTGTGATGGATTGATATGTATTGTGAACCCGGAGCCACCTCATCATTAATCAGTAAGTCAAGGTGATCCATTTCTTTTTTTTTAAACATATTTTGGTGATCATTAATCAGCCTACCGCAGAGCAATGATTACTATTTCATAAGTTAGTAATGAGTCTACGACAGCTATCATTACTCTACCACAATAAGACAATAATATCGAGAAGAGATTCACAATTTTAAGAATGATTCACAGTCTCAAAAACATTATTGACAAGCTCCAAAATTAGCTGGATGAAATGGCGAAAGTGGCAGTGGCAAATGCCCATCTTCCAGATAACAAATGGACATGGTGAAGGCTCCCAAGTGTAATGCTGCCAATTTGTGTTTTCATGGCAATGAGTAGGTTGTTTTGAAATGTGTTTTACCTTTGATTTTTTTTGGTCAATTGGACTATTGTTAAGTAGACCTAGTTTCCCTTGTACACGTAAGTTTAATGATACCGTTGTTACCTTTGTTGTCTTAATTCACTATATTTATCCTCTTTATTGCCAAGTTTCCCAAGTTTCCCTTTCTAAGGTGGGCATTGACCTTTATTTAGATAACTCTTAGTCAATGCATAGTAGATCTATTTAGTGTCTAACAGCATGTTTGTGTACTCTATGTTCTTTATGCCAATATAAGGTTCATGTTCTCCATGCCAATATAATGTTCATGTCCTAGCTTAAAAAAAGATAACACTTCTTTTTAACTATTTTAATTAATATTAAAAAAATGTGATATATTAAATTATATATGATTGTAATTTAATATTTTTAATTAATGAAAATTTTGTAATAAAATAAATATTTTTAAATTAAACATAATATTTTTATATAATAAATATGAATTAAATATTAAAAAAGAAGATTCTTAATTAATAAAAAATTAATATAAATTAAGTCAATTTATTGAATATAAAGAAAATAAAATAAATTATATACATATAAATTAAATTAAATTATAAAATTATTATAAAAAAAATATCAATTAATTTATTATTAAAATACATTCTAATTTAAAATTAGATTAATATTGTCAAATTTGATTTTTAAACACCCCAAAGTCAAATAAAAAGTACATGCATCCAACGACTCAAAATGTCAAATCTGATTAATAAAAATAAGCTGATTAAATATTTTTAAGAAAAATAAAAATTACATACACCCAACTATGATTCTTGTGAAGTTTATAAAAAAATTTAAAGAAAAAAGTACATGCACCCAACTATAATTCTTTTGTGAACCATTCTTTAGCGTAAGTAATGATTTGTTGACATTAACCAAGCTAGAGTATTTTCACATTTATTTTTAAGCTATGATACTAAATTCTCGTCGGGTGTTACCTCGTTTTTATTTCTAAACCAATTATGATATTTTTTTTTCACAAAGAAAAATACAACTTTTTATATTAAAATTGTGGCATAAATACAAATTGATAGAGGGAGATTCTCTATCAAGTTTTCATCTATATTATCAACCATTTAAAAACATATTAGCTTGCATCAACATCATACATATAATTCTTAATTATGAAGAAATCAGCCCAGCTGCACACTATAAGTGTTTTTCTAAAACAGTCTCATGAAACCAACTCAAAACAGGGTTGAGGACTTGGATGTTAAACTCTCAAGTTGCCTGAGTTGATCACAATCCCATCTAACAACTCCTTGAAAGAGAGGTAAGCAAGCTTATAATCAATGGCCTGTTTCGATAGTGAATCAAATTCACTATTGTATTCCCTATATATATGGTGAACAACAGTCCCCAGGAAGTGACATAAAATGCTTCTGAATCTACTCAACCAATGGGAAAGGTTCAAACAATAAATATGGTGCTTCTAGTTGACCCAATCCACAATAACTTTGGAGTCTCCCAAAATCTGGCATAAATGTAGTTGCATGTATTGAGCAAACCAGCGAAGACCCCATAAGGCCACCAATTCTGCTTTAGTATTAGTTCCAAAACCCACAACCATCCTTAATTTGAAGCAATGATTAATGTTTAACTTAATTACCATCCCAGCACCACACAATCCTTCTTCTTCCGCCCCATAAAAGTAGCCTGTCACCAAATTCCTATCACAGAGTGGTGGTTGAGTCACTTTAGCAATGATGTTCGAGGAGCCACATCCAAACTCCTTCAATCTAGTCAGAATTTTAATGCAAACGCATCTGCCACTAGATTGCTTCCCTAAAAGGTGGCCAAGTTCCCAGCCCACCAAATCTCCCTCAAAGTAGCCAAAGGGGTATCCATCAGAGAAGGAAACAAATCCTTCCATCTATGCATGTTATCCTCCAATGTAACCAACTCCCACTTGAAAGACACATGCATTCTAATCATGATAGAAATCCAAACCTCATTGTAGTAAATACACTCACCAAAAAAATTATCCACATTTTCATATGCAGCACAACAAAGACAACATCTTCTCGTCCCACTGAATCCTCTTTTTTGTAAACCTTCCCAAGTTAGAATCTTCTTATTTAGGACCAACCAAAAGAAACACTGATTTTTTTATGGGAGATTTCCCTTCCAAACCCACGACAACCACCAGGAAAGAGACTTAGGTGAGTGCTACTCCAGTAGCGCATTATATTCCAAGGAAGCAGTGACATCACCCCACTTTTTATTCAAACACCAAACTATGCTGTCACTGAAATCAGATAATATAATTCCAGCCATAGTTAAATCTATAGTATATGCCTCCCATTCCAATGCCCAATCAACGAACAGATGCAGGTCCTCCGCTGAGAGCCACCCAATGACATGTTCCTCTACCTCCTTCACTGACTCTTTTAAGATAATAATATTTCTATGTTGGATATGTATGATAAGACCCACATATAGAGTCATATTTTCCAGCATACCAACGATGGGTTCAATCCCAATGTAAACTTGAACACCCCTACCGATCAACCACCCAAGGTCTCGTGCTATGAATGGAAGTGTCTTAGAGATGTTTTTCAAATCTCTGAGGATGTCAGTGTAGTTGTCCTACACCCACTTCTAAGCCAGACGTGATAGGGGAATATTCTTCAAATATTTACCTATGATTACTTTGCCCCACATACCATTATCAAAGAGACATCGCCATATACTTTTGGCACAAAGATCCAAATTGAAAAAAACGAGTTTCTTAATCCCCCAACCACCAAGGAATTTTCGTTTGGAGATAGCCTCCCACTCAGCAAGATGGAATTTGAAAGATTTATGCTTACCATCCCAGAGAAAATGGAAGATCATCTTCCTCATATTGTCGATAATTCATTTTGGGACTTTGAACAGTGAAAACCAATAAACTGGTAAACCTTGCAACATCACAATGATGAGAAGTATTTTGCTACCTAGAGAGAGCCACAGAGAAGTCCACTTGTCGATCGTCCATCTTATTTTTTTTAAGATCCAAGCCCAGTTCCCTTTCTTTTAGGAATTAGGTTTTAGAATAAAACCTAAGTATTTAATACCCTTTTCCAATCTTTCCATTTTGAAAGGAAAAATGTGTGATAAAGAATCCATAATCCACTTTTCCTGATGCAAGACAGAGAAACTAGATTTATGTGGACTGAGTTTCACACCTGACGCCCCACATAAAATGACAATAATATCTTCCAAGTGCTTTTAGTCCACCAAAGTGCCATCCCCAAAGATAAGAACATCATCAACATAAACGAGGTGGGTTATAAAATGTGTTCTGGTCACCTTGATCCCTAAGAATAGTTAGTTCTCTTTGACATTAATGATCAAGTGACTCAAACCTTCAATCGTTAGGATAATTAAGTAAGGTGACATAGGGAATCCTTTTTTGAAGCCTCTAGTACCTTTGAAGAATGGATAAGGTGACCCATTAATCAAAATAGAGAAAATAATCGAGGAGATACATGACATAATCCACTTAGATAACCCCACGGATAGACCAACATGTAGTAGAATAAGTCGAATGAAGGACCAATCAAGTCAATCATAGGCCTTCTCCAGATCCAAATTTAAAATAAACGCAGTAACTTTTTTCATCTTAACTGGATGTAGGAATTTCTGAGGAGTGCCCACAACATCGAAAATTTGATGATTGGGAAGAAAAACATAGTGTTCACTTAAGATATGAATTCCCAGCCATGTCTTAATCGTCTCTGCTATAAGTTTGGTAATAATTTTGTAAAGCAAGTTACAAAGCGAGATCGGTCTATAGACATTGAAGGAGACCGATCTGTCCTTCTTGGGAATATGAGTGATATAGGTTAAGTTCAAACAATTAGGAACACTCCTATCGACGAGTGTCATCAATATCCTCAGTAATCTCATTACCCATCAAATCATAAAAATGCAGGAAGAATTCCACAGTCCAGACATAAGGGTCCAGACTTTTATCCATAGGAAAACCCTTGAGTACCTTCAATATGTCAATGGAAGTTATATCCCTATCGATTTCATCATAATCCTTTCTATCAAAAAAATGTGGAAATAGATTAATAGTCTTCAACTGGTCAAAAATATTAGTGGCATGCTTGTTTGTGTACACCTTCTGAAAGAAAGAATTGGTAGCCCATTTCAAAGACCTGTTATCACAAAAAAGCTCATCCCCTTCAACACCCATTTCCCAAATTGCATTGTGTAGTCTTCTTTTTTTTGCAAAATTATGGAAGAATTTGTTGTTGCTATCTCTCGCCTTAATCCATGTGGATATACTCTTCGGTCGAAGAGTTTCTTCCTTTTGTAAAAGTAGCTGCTTCTTTTAAGAAATAAGTATTGATATCTTTGTAAGTTCACTTCACTGAACCTGCTATCAATAACCGGTGAATCAACCAATTTAATCTCCTCCTCAATATCCATAAGATCCTTTTTGTTATCGATCTTCTTTTTTCTTTCTCATTCCATCACATGACTTTTAATCAACTTGAGCTTGTTAACAAGCCTTATCATTGGATTCACCCAACCGTCTGAAGGGTCGGAGTAGTTGTTCCAATTGCACTAAATCATAGAGTTAAAATATGGATCTCCCAGTTGTACCAAATTAAACTTGAAAGGATAGGGGGTCAAAATCCAATTGAACAATGATGGCCTTATGGTTAGAAAATCCAGTCGGCTAGTTCCAAGATCTATAACGACCCATCCTCTCACAAAGGTCCGCCACCATATAAAATATGTCTAGTCTCTTAGTGACACCTGCAAGGCCACTCCTCCTATTTGACTAGGTAGGATCTAAAACAACAGGGACATTATAAAGCAACTTGGCCACCTCAAAAAATCATAAAAAGTGCTCCACAAAAGGATCCAAAGCATTCCCCGACCCCAAAATATTTCCGAGTGAAGTGGTGAAATTTAGATCCCCAACCACTATGAGGGAAGGATCTGAAAGGAGACCCAAACCAACCAGATATTCCAAAACAATTTTTGATTAGAGTAAGGTCCATAAATATTCTGAATACGAATCATAGTGGAGAAACCCTTTAACTTACCTTACACCATAATTCTTGCACAACATGAAAATTCTTTCATGTCAGCCACTAAAGGGTTCTAGGAAATCAGAGTCCCCCCAGAATGACCAACAACATCAAAAGCACAAACCCTCCAACAAGGCTTTATCTTTAAGAATTCATAAGAAGAAGAGGTCGACATCATAGTTTCTTGTAACATCACGATCCCCAATTTACTATTCTCAATAAAGTGTTTCAAGGCAGTGTGCTTGGATCCATTACCCAAGCCCTGGATATTGAAAGATGTAAGAATCATTGGAACTTCTCCAAAGGGTTTGCTACATCTCTAAGATCCCAAGAAGGTGAACCAGGAGCAAGTTTCGAAGATTCACCTAACCCCCTTTCCAACAAAGAAGGGATAGTCGGATTGATAAAAGAACAGTCAGCAGTAGAGGGTTTCCTCACGATCGAAGGGTAGCCCCTCTCTCTTGGGGTTTTTTTAGGATTTCAAACATATACATTCACACATCTAATGAAATAAATAGGAAAGATAGCTGGGTCCTCCACTTCCTCTGAAGTGTAAATGGGGATAGGTTTGAGAGACACCGAGGGAACCCAACTCTTCTCAATAGGATGAACAAGAAGGTGTCAGGAATCGAAGAAGGGGAAAGAGTAACATCTAGAGTCGGACGGAGGAGGGGAGGTTAGGGAAATCCTCCTCCAAAAATATGGGGGGCTCCACTGCCTTCACCCCAGAGGGAATCGACAACAAATAAGAAGTAGACTCCACCCGTGACCAATCAGTGGCTGGAGACCCCTCTAAAGAGGGATCCTCATAGTGCGAGTTCTCAACAATATTTACCCACTTAGTTAGTAGAGAATCAGAATGGTCCTCGACCTGCTTATAGTTCACTTCTAATCCCTCCCCAGAATCCTTAAATCCTAAAGTGGACATAGCACTCAGGATTTCATCAATGGAAATAAATTTCAAAAGAATAGGTATAGTTTGAGAGAACTTACCAACAAATATGAGAGAACAATCTTGGTCCAAAGGAATAGGTAAACATATAGAATTTCCCAGTAGATCCATGGCTTCCCCTTCAACCACCTTCAAACCCTGATCTTTTCTCATAGACAAAGCATTTGAGGTGCAAAAGGCCCTAGAATGACCAGTCTTTTGGCATGAATGACACTGAAAAGGGATGTGATAGTAGTCAATCCTTTGAATAAAAGTACCTCCCTTCCACCGGACATCAATATCCGCCAACAAGCCATCACACACCTTGAATTCCACCAAAACCCTAGAGGTTCTGCGACTAAAACCCATAAGCTGATCCTCTTCCAATATGATAAACTTTCCAATAGAGTTGGCTATCCCCATGAAACCTTTTATGTTCCAATAGTGGACTGGAAAACCAGGAAGAAGCACCCAAAGGTGACACTTGTCCAGTTTTTCGCACATTGGGTCAAGCCCCACATGCCACCTTTTTAGAACCAATGAGCCACAACCAATGACCCAAAACCTTTCCTCAACATAAGACATGTCCTCCTCCTACAAAAAGTGAAATATGGTCCAACCTCCATCCAACATCATTACCCATGAAAGATTCTTGATGATAGGTTTCCAATATTCCTAAATCCACGCAACAATCACCTTCCTAGACAATTTGAGAAATTCAAATTTTCCCACCAGTTCCCGTAGAGATAGAGCCACCACCATGTCCATCGTAACGTATTTTCCAATCACACACACAGACCGCAGAGGCTTAATCTTTTCAAAGGTCAGTTTTTTAGGCTTAATAGACACCTTTTCATACATAACAAAATCATGACCACGGTGCAAAGAAGAAGAAAGGATATTGAACAGTCCCTTCCCTAAGGAAGTCACCTCCGACTACATAAATGGTACATCTCTAGACAAGTTCACCTTGAGCCCATGGCCTCCCAACAAATACTCCTATTTGACCCTATCATCCAACTGACCCAAGAGAGTCAAACTCTTGTGGAGTTTACGATAGGAAGGAGACAATCCACTGCCCTCCGATATGCTAGAGACAAAGACCACTTTCTCATTAGGGTTAACTTGGATACCAAAGAATATGGATCCCTCACAGTCCATAACCAACCCAAACCCTAAACCGAGCACCTAAAAACCACTAACAAAACCGGTAGAGGAAGTCAACCTCAAACCCTAAACAGTCCGCTAAGAAGAAAGGAAACCCCACACTAGAAAAAAAAAAGCAATGATGACAGACTTCCCATTTTTTATATAGGTTGGTACTAGGTTTATTGTGTAGATAAACTGGACTCTTGTCCAAAGACTTTTTCCAGGGGGGACAACAGGGAGGAATAAAACAATTCCACCCAGATTAGAACAAACCCCTCTATCTGAGAAACCCAAGACAACCCATAGAAGAGAAAGACCCAAACCCACAAAGAAAATCCCAACAACAAAGTTACAAAGCGTCACGTGTCCTGTCAAGGGAAGAAGAAAAAAAGAGATAAAAAACGGTAAGTAAAACCCTCAACAAAACAAAAACTTACCTATCAACATGGTTAATACAAGCACCTTTGAGGGTGACTAAAAATTCCCAACAAACCCTTCAACCTTTCAGCAAATGAGGAACCCGGAAACCAATACAGGTCACCCACCACGCCACAAAATAAAGGCACCAACACACACTATCAGGGCACCCAAAATACACAACATAAACAACCCAAAAGATGAGGAGTCCACCACCTTTATCAATGTCGGAAGGAAGGAATAAATTGAACTGCCACCCTTTATGTAGTGACATGCATAAAGGGTTATTGCCACTAGGATATCACAACCAACAACGTCAGATAAAATGAGACTAGCGCACTAACCAACAATATGCATAGAACGATGAAGAGATACTAACGCCAACGCACAGGACCCAAAACAAAAAGAAGAAGACGAAGAAAGAAACCATGAAAAAAGAAAAACCCTGGTGTAGAAAAGAGACACCCTCCCAAGGCCAGTGGTTGCGGATAGGCCTGTCTCAAGAGTCCAGGAACCCTACACCACGAAGAAAATTCTTAAACCGCCAAAAGCCAGTAGTCTGCTCCACCATTATGATAAGAAGTCGCAGTTCTATAGTTGAGGTGGGAAACATGTTCATCCATTCCATAAAAATAAAATATTAAAAAAAATAAAAAATAAAATAAAAATTAAGAATGCATGCATCAATGTGCTATAACATAGTGGAACTTGGGTGAGGAAGAAGTGTCTCTATGTCCTATAAGAATTAAAAAAAAATAAAGAATGCATGCATGTAGCATAGTGATTAGATAGATGTATGTTGTAGTGTAGTGGTGAAATGTTTGTGGATTTGATTCTTCTCTGAGATTTGTAGAACCAAAGTTATATGAGTCTATACTGGTAAGTATACTTTTAATGAGTTAATGTAGATGTCAAAGTATGGAAAGTAAAGTTTGCGTATTATTATTATTAACTAAAACAAATGAAAAATAATTTAGAAGTAAAATTAAATATATTTGTATATAATTCTTTAGAAAGAATAATAGATATGGATATATAAAGACAGAATATGAATTTTGTGTAATAAATCTCTTTTATATATATATAGAATTGGAATAAACACAAGTTTTTTCCATCTTTCATTATTGTCAATAGTATATGTTTTTTTCAAATAACTATTTTTATCAATAATACATGACATTATAACATGCTTAAAATATGAAATAAATTGTAAAAGGACATAAATAAAAACATTATAAGAAAAAACAAGGTTGTATGCTAGCAATACCTGCCTGCCGTAGTTGTATTAATAGATAAAATTATTTCGGTCGCCATGCAAAGCACGGAAGTATGTAGCCCCCGCATGCACCACCACCAACACATTTAAGCCATGCATAATGCGCTTATGTGCTGCGAAGGAACACAATGAAGTCGGATTTATGGACAATATATCACTCCAACACAACAGAGGGATGAAGCACAACACAATATTTGCAGGCCGATCCCAGATATTATGGCCACCACTTGAACCCCATTCACCCATTCATGAACTTCTTTTGTGTGATGATCCCTAGGATAATTGACTGGAGGCTACGTAGAGTTTAGTCCTTCATGCATTTAAGAATGTGAAAATGGTGACTGGGAGAATCTTGGTGAGAGTTGTTGGTTTAAAAAAAAAGAAGAGCATATTACTTTTGAACCCTAATCATGAATCTTAACTAGGTGTTTAGGAAATCCTATTAAAATTTTCTCCTATTTATTCGTTATTGCTCAATATAACGATGTGGAACAGATTCCCTTTACTGTTGATGATGATGAAGCTCTTAGAACAACCACGTGATGTTGTGATCTGAAAGAGTGTAACACTGACAAGCAACATCAGGATAACAATTGGAAGTATGGAACCCATGACCATAGATCGTGTTAATAGTATAGCTTCATAGGGCCTCCACATGCTGGCATGCATTATAACTTGCAATGTTGCTTCCATCCACGTTCTAGATTTGGTTCTAGATTTGGTTATGGAAATGTTCTTCTGTCCATGTGCTACATTGTGGCAGTGTTGCTTTTGTCCATGTGCTGCACAATACAATTCTCTGCATTTTGATGTTTTTACTAAGCATTTTGGCAGTGATTTCATGGTAAGTCTTGGACATGATAGTGATTTCAAGATCCTTTTCTCCAACATTAATATTTGAAGTCATAAGGTTTTGTAGTTAGAAAATCCATTGAAACCCTGTTAGAAAAAACACTATGTTTTGTAGTGTTGGACAATTAATATTTGAACAAAAATCTATGCACAAATGTTATGAATCGACCAAACAATTTGCAGCCCAGTGTGTAGCGTGTTTACTTCATTTTGTAATTCTTTTGTGCATTGTGAATCCTTTGAATGTCAACATTTTGTGGTTTAATAAACAATAATGGTAAGCCACATTTTTCATTGCTTAAGATATTTTGCATGACAACAAATTCAAGCTGAATTTTAGATACAAAGCACAAGAAATATGGAAATTATAAATCCTAGGATATTGGGAAGCATGAAGCTGTCAAAATCCAACTTCGTAGCCAGATTTAGATATGGATAAAGATGGGTGATTTGTTAATACCATAATTTATTTTTGGCAAAAAAATATTTCCAGTGACCTGCATAATAGATTTCATGAAAAGGAATGGTGAAGGATGACTTGGGGGACATGGCAGTGCAATTTTTTTTTCCAGTGGCCGACTCGAAAGTTCAAACATCCATACTTAAGGAGACTTCAAAGTTCAAACACCCATACTTAAAAGTTCAAACATCCATACTTAAGGAGACTTCAAAGTTCAAACACCCATACTTAAATGTGCTTCTGGTATGGCTTAATAAACCAAAACAAAATGTTGCAGCAGGCCTATGTTTTATATATGGCTTTTAAGTTAATAGATTAATTTGTGAGGAAGATAATGCAAAGTTTTTTTATTTTCTTGGAAATGTTGTTGTCTATTTTGATCCTTTTTTGTCATTTGAATTTTTTTCCTCTAGATTCACTAAATTTCTCTCAGTAACTATATGTTCTTCTTGAGGGATGACATAAAATTGAAGATGAAAAATTGAAAAACATAAATGGGCACTTGGTCGTAGGGAATGGGAATGGACATTGCGAGAAACGATTCCAATTTTGGAGAATTCCATAGTCTTAAAAGTCCAAGTCCTTAGACTTGAATTCCATTGGAGATGTTATCTGCATTGAGGACTTGTCTGATTTCTCCAATGAAGACATTGTTGGTCCCATACCGAGCAGGTCACTCTCTTCTTCTCTTTCTTCTCCTGACTATTCTCAGAACATGGCTAAGCACACTATCTACACGTACTTTCTCAACGAAGAAGACTTCATTTTCCCACCAGTAAGCTCGACGCCTTGACTAACTTTGTTCGAGCATTAGGCCTTGTGTTTGTTTGATATAGAGGAATTAGTGAGGCTCTATTTTATATATGTTGTGGTCAATTCCATTTTGAGATAATGCAACTTGCATATAGGGCTCTAGTATGCATTGAATGTTGCTAAAATTTATCATGGAACTGTATATTTTGGCCTAATTTTCTTTGAAGATTATCTGGAATATATGATGCATGCCTATATGTGTGAATTCTAATGATGCATCCTCGACTTTTCAATCTTAACATGCATGTTGGTTTGTTTAAATCACACTTATATTCCATGCACCCAATTCATACATGAGCATGTACAGTTTCATATTGTGTTTAAATCGAATTCAATGCACTAGCAGGAGCACACACAAAGATTCAAATTCAGTTAACCGGGCATTTGTGTTCAAATTGGTCATTTTTAGTCTCTATATTATAGGAAAATTCAGATATGATAATCAGAAATTGGGTTCGAATGGCTTTATTTTCATCTTTATATTCAATGCAAATACAAGAGTACCTATTCCAGTACAAGAGTACTCAGTCCAATACACTGTATTTAAGTTTCCACTTAGAGTGGTTGTGGCCACTAGTACTCAAGTTTAAATCCGACTAAGCATGCTCCTTGTTTGCTTGTTTAAATCGAGAACACCGCAGTGAATTTCCATTTAGCCGCATTTGATGCAATACAATCCTAGTGTATGCCCAAGTGACCTTGCTCCAACCTTGACTACATGTTGTGGCTCATTGGATTAGTCTTCTAATTTCCCTTGGTGATCAACCCCTGTTTGTTAGTCATGATTTTACCCAGGCTCATTGTTTGCTTGTTTAAATGCAGAACACCGTAGTGAATTTTCATTTAGCCACCTTTGATGCAATACAATCATAGTTTATTCCCAAGTGGCCCCGGTCCAACATTGACTACATGTTGTGGCTCATTGGATTAGTCTTCTAATTTCCCTTGGTGATGAATCCCTGTTGGCTTCTTCCAATTTTGTATGGTTTTATCTTTTGAGAGGCCTATGTCATCTATAAAGTTACAAAATGGTTTGTATAATAGAAACTCACTCTAACAAAAGTATTTGAATGCATTGGGATCATGTCATAGAAATGAATGTAAAACATGGCCAAATAAGGACAATTACAAGTGTTTGTCTTCATTTGCACGAGTAAAGTTTTTGGTGGAAACTATATCAATTGAACTTTAAGAAATACTCTACTGAAAAAAGATCTATCATGGTTCTAATTGAGTAATGAAGACCTCATACTTAAGCTGAAGAAATATTGATCCAAGTCGTACCCAGGTGCACACTGGGGACAACAGTTGATTTAATGAGTCGAGTACTATTATGGAGGAAGCATATAAAAAGAAAAAGTAAAGCATGACATACACTATATCGACAGAAAGTATGCACACAGACAATATGCAAGAATTTGAACCAATTTCTATTATTATTTATTCTCCATGAAGGTTGGTTGATTATTACAATAATGTACATGTTTATATAGAATGCTAAGATGATTCAGTGACTACCCATTACGTTCAGTTACAAAAGAAGTTATAACGGTTCAGATGTTCAACCGTTGTAGACAACTGGAAGACAGAGACATTTTGTCGATGTTCGACAGTCGTCAGTGCTGACAAGGAATGCCAAGATTTTGTATGCCGAGCGCAAAACATGTCGAGGTTGTTGAGGTTTGCTTTTTCGAGGTTTGGACTTGTCAAAGCTGATGCTGAACCTGTTTAAGTAGTCAAAGTATTGAAAGTGCTAGACTTTGTTGAAGTTCAACAACATGCCAACTATTGGTTGGATCATTCATCCTTCCTTAAGAAACAATGGTCTCCATTGTGTATTCATTCATGTGAGGAAACTTGTTGAATACTTCAATAGCAGAGTAACATTTTCCTTATGTAGGGAGCTATCCATATTTAGCCACTTGAATCAAGGGAATGGTGTTTGTCCTTGTATGGTGTATGCGTTGTTGCACAATGGTGTTGCAAAGATGAGGTTCCTGAACATATGGATGGATGGGTTCGGGTTCTGTTGTATACAATTCATTCTGTTCCAACAATGGTGCATGGTATGGTTGAAGTAGATCTACATTTAATATTGGATGTAGGATAAGGCATGTGGGATTGTCGAGTTGAAAAGCGTTTTCTCCAATCTATTTAAGGATAATGTATCGGACCATATCGCAAAGGTTTCATATTTCTGTATGGACCAGTGAAGCACTCCTTATTTAGATGTAACCAAACCTAATCCCCAAAATGGAATGAATGAGGAATACGATGCTTGTCGTGTCATTCCTTAGCTTTTGCATTAGCTCATTGCAAAATTTCCTGTGCTTTCTTCTGGATGTTGTAGATTTTATCTCTGAACTTTAATGCTTTCTCCACTTCTCGTCCTTCGAAGTCAGTGTCATTCGACTGAGTCAAGGAACTGATCAAGTCGACAGGCGTTGAGGGTTGAAATCCATAACATATCTCAAATGGACTCTTTCTCGTAGAACTATGTTGAGCATGAGTATAACTGTGTTGTATGAATGGAAGGTTTTCATCCCATGTTTAACGATGCTTGTGGTTGTACATGCGAAGCAGTTGTACTACCAAGAGATTTACAACTTTCGTCTGTCTGTCTGTCTGTAGATAGAACGTTGTTGGCAAAGAAAGTCTCATGTTGATATGTTTCCAGAAAGTTTTCCAAAAGGTACTGACAAATCTAGCATCTCTGTCAGAAATAATGGTCGTTGGGAGGCCATAATGTTTCCATGGCATGTTCGAAGAAGAGATAAGTAGTCTGTTGTGTTTTCGTAGTCTTCTTGCATGGTATAAGTATAGCCATATTGGAAAATATGTCGAATACTAGTAATATCGAGTCATGTTGATGTTTGGTAGTAGGATATCCAATAAATTAGTCTATAGAAATAGGTTCCCATGGTCAACTAGGAACTGGTACGGGTGTATATAGTCCTTATCATCAATTTGGCGGTTTCACAATGCCACAAACTACACATGATCATATGTACTTGTTGACATCAGATTTAAGTGAAGGCTAGTGAAAATACTTTTGGAGTATAATAATTGTTTTTGGGACTCCAAAACGTCATGTAGTCTTCCTGTAGTGCACATCCCAAATGAGATTCTGGCGGTGCTCACTAGTCGGTACAAAAAGTTGTCCTAGCCTGTATAGAAAGGTGTCCTTTAGGAAGCAGTCGGTAGTAAACAACGTGTCGGTCTGAAGTTGTCGATAAATTGCATAGAAATCACAGTCTACCGAATATAATTTTGGCCAAGTAGTGGTGTCGTAACGCTGCATACTCATCACTGTAGACAGTAGAGTAATGGGTGGTCGGATGAGACAATCGGTTACGGCACTGGCTTTACCTTTCTCATACTTAATTACCAACTGAAATTGTTGCAGGTAATTAATCCACTTGAGTTATTGAGTTTTCTATAGTTACAATTGGGATGGAGCGAACTGTAGAGGCTTATGGTCAGTGAGGATGACTGTTTCCTTGCCAAGACTGTAGTGTCATTAGAGGAAATTTCAATTTAAAATGGGCCTTCCAAAAATAATACAAATTCCATGTCATCATGTATTAGCCAATCAAAATGATTTAAAATTCAAAAAGGGAGCACCTCTTAAACAATTTTTTAATATAAATTTGGGGATAGGTATCATAAAAAAACTACTTTTTTGTTTGTATTTTCGACATATCACCCTGTGTTTTTACTCAAATTTTGATCGGGAGAGCTTGTTGGATGAAAAATTAAATTATGCATCCAATGAGTACCCACATGGCATACTTTTGATAGGTCGTGCTACCCCAAAAACAAGAAATACCTGAACAAACGTGATGACATCATCATCACGTTTTTTCAAGTATTTCTTGTTTTTGGGGTAGCGGGGCCCGTCAAAAGTATGCAGAGTGGGTACTCATTGGATGCAGAATTTAAATTCTGCATCCAATGAGCTCTTCCGATCAAAATTTGAGTAAAAACACAGGGAGATATGTCGAAAATATGAACAAAAAAGTAGTTTTTTCTTTTCTTCCTCCAAAATTAATAAATATTATTTTATTATTTTAATTATTATTTTATTAATTTTCCTTAGGAGGCCCATTTTGAGTTGAAATTTCCTCTAATGCTTCATTGTTTAAGAGATTGCACAATGGCATACATTTCTTTTTCATATGTTGAATACCTTATAACAGTGTCGTTGAAATTTTCAAAATGAAACACACCGTGGCTGACCCAACTGAGTGATAACTGCGTCGAGAGCATAGTTTTGTGCGTTTGTCTCAATCTCAAAGGGATGATGCAAATAAGGTAACACAAGTACTGGTGCAGTACAAATCTTGTTTTTGAGTTGTTTAAAAGCTTGTTGTTGTGTCGATGTCCATCTGAAGATAGTTTTTCGATTTTGTTTACTCAACTGATTCAAAGGCCATGCAATGTGACTGAATCCAAGTATGAACCATTGATAGAAATTCTCCAAGCCAAGAAAACTTCTTATTTCATGAATTTTTTTAGGAATGAGCCAATATTTGAGGATCTGTACTTTTTTGGGTCGACATTAATGGCCATAGAGTCAATCACATACCCCCAAAAATTGATGTTGGTCATCGCAAATGAGCATTTGTCCATGTTCAGATATAGTCGATATTGCTGGAGAGTGTCAAAGACTTGTCGAAGCTGTCTGACATGTTCTTCCCATGATCAACTGAAAATCAAGCTATTGTCGAGATAGACAATGACACAATTGCCGATGAAAGGTCATAGAAGTTCATCCATATATCTCATGAAGGTTGTAGGTGCATTGGTTAAGCCGAAAGACATGAATAGTCATTCTAACAATCCTTAGTTGGTATTGAAAGTCGTTTTTCATACATTGGTGGACTCGATCGAAATACGATGATATCCTGACTTAAGGTCAAGCTTCATAAATAACTTAGCACCTTTCAGACAGTCGATGATTTAATCCATCCTTGGAAGAGGGTATCTATTCTTTACTGAAATTTTGTTGAGAGCCTGATAGTCGTTGCACATGTGCCAAGTCCCATATTTATTTGGAATTAGGATGACTAGACTTCCACAAGGAGAGGAGATGGGGAAGATATGATCTTTGTTGATCAAATCCTGGATTTTCCTCCAAATTTTTTCATTCTCAAGAGTGTAGATTCTGTAAACAAATGTGTTAGGTAATGAAGAACTAGGAACAAGTTCAATGGAATGTTTTACCTGATAATGCAGAGGTACTCCGTTTGGATCTTGAAATATGTTCTGGTATTCCTCAAGCATGTGGTTGATCTGTTGCTATTGTCGGGAGCTGCGCTGGTTGGTGAGTCAACTTGTCGTTGCAGTCTTCCTAGAATGTTGAGGCTTTATCATGATTAATGTGAACTTCTAAGCATGATTGACAATATTCTTTGTGTGTTTGGAAGTTATCATAGCAACCATTGATATGGGTTGTTGCTCTGGTATGTCGTACCATTGATTTTGAATTTTTACAATCACATTTTGTGGCCATGACTGATATGTACCGTGTCGATCCCACAAGTAAGGTTTCCTAAACAAGGCATCGGCTACGGAAAGCGGTGCCACATCACATAGTACTTCATCTTCAAAAGGATTCATAAAGTAGGCCAGTCTGCATTGGCGTGTGATTCTTAGTTCCCATCCGTCCTTCATCCAACTGATATTGTAAGGTTGAGCATCTGGAGTGGTGACAAGACCTAATTTCCTCACAATATCTTCAAAAACAAATTTCTTCTCGCTACAATTATCCACAATCAGATGTATGGAATAGGTGTTCTCGTTCCTCCTCATCGATGATAGTCAAGGATGTTAGAGTGGTTGAAGTTGAAGCCAAGAGGGTTAATGCATTTGGATCAGATTCTACCAAGGTTTTGTTAGACACATGAGATGTCGACAATTTTTCCAAAAATTTCTTCTGGGCTTTGCATTCTAACGTATCATGCCATGATGAGTTGTGATAATCACACCATTTCTCGGTAGGAACTTGTTTACTGCAATCCCTCTTGTCTTTATGAAATTTCTTCTTGTGATGATCGGGGTTTGACGGATTCGGATGAGAAGGGTGCTTAAACTTGTAAAATTCGACTGGTGACTTCTTGTTGGATGTTTGACATGTTGGCTTGTTCGTGAAATGTGCTTTTCCTTTTTTATTAGCTTCAATCTTGTTGGCGTAATGAAATGCATCTGCAAGCATACTGATAGTAAAAAACTCCATCTCTTGCTAAATGTATTGGGATAATCTGCTGACGTACTTCAGGACAAGCAATTTATGTTCTTCTTGGATGCCAAGTCTAGCCATGAGTCCATAGAACTCATCGGTGTAACTCTGTATCAATTGGTCTTTCCATTGCCTTAGTTGTTTCCACTTCTTATTTTGTTGTTCAAGATACTTGGGCAAGTAGAACTCCTTTCGGACTTACTCGACAAATTTTACCCATGTGTCTATGGGGTTGCTTTCTTTTTCCATTTTTGTCTATAAATTTTCCCATTAGTAGTGTACGGAGGTTGACATCTTCAAGGACACAATGGTGATATTTTCCGCTTCAGAGAGTTGATTCACAGAGTAGTATGATTCTAGTTGTTGTACCCAATTATCGACAAATTCCGCGTCAATATTTCCTTCAATATTCGGTATGTATAGATTCAGTTGCACTTTGAAGGGGTTGATTTTATCGGAGCGAGGTCGCATCGAGGATTCTCTGGATATCCAAGCGAATCACATGAGAATCTCGCTAAACTGGGTGAACATTTCGGTCCACTGGCGATCCAGTGCTTTTTCTATGAGTTGTTATGTCTGGTCAGTTGCATGTCTATTGTCTGCTTCTTCAGCCATCATTTCTGAAGTCGAAGGAAGTGTATGCTTGTGTTGCTGAGTTTGCGAGTGTGTTTGAACAAGAATTAGTTAAATAACCTTGATGGAAGTGTCGATGTAACTTAATCTCTGAACAAGATCAATATTTGATACCAACGATCCAGGTTGTTCCCAGGTGCATGCTAGGGACAAGAGTCGACTGAATGAGTCGAGCACTAATATGGAGTAAGCATAGAAAAAGAACAAGTAAAGCAAGAAATACACAATATCGACAGAAAGTATGCGCACATACAATATGCAATAATTCGAACCAATTTCTATTATTAATTCTTCTCTGTGAAGGTTGGTTTATTGTTACAAAAATGTACATGTTTATATAGAATGCTTAGATACTTGGGTGACTACCCATTACGTTTAGTTAGAAAAGAAGTTATAATGGTTTGAAAGTTCAGCTGTCACAGACGACTAGAAGACAGAGACATTCTGTCGATGTTCGATAGTCATCGGTGCCGATAAGGCATGCCAAGATGTTGTATGTCGAGCGTAATACCTGTTGAGGTTGGTTGTGTCGAGGTTCGGACTTATCGAAGTCGATGTTGAACCTGTCGAAGCAGTCAAAGTAGTCGAAGTGCTAGACTTTGTCGAAGTTTGACAACATGCCAACTATTGGTTGGATCAAAGATTCCAGTGAAAAAGAATCATACCAATGAACTAACATGTAACTAATTCATTTAAGGTCTTTTAAAAATGGTTAAATACCTGTATGTAAATTAGACTACACAACAAATTAAAAAATACATCTTCAACCATTAGCTTAATTTTATGCTTTATTACGCTTTTGAGGTGTACACTAGTTGGTAATAGGGTGCATTATTAAGGCACTCCTTGTGATGCCATGGGTTTGAACCTCGGCCATGCCTTGTATGTCGTGTGTGGAGAAATGTTGGAATGCCTAAAAATATAGTGGTAGCGAATCAAAATCGACTCTGTATCACACAAGTACAATCTCAACACAGCTATCAATTCATATATATATAATCCTTATTATTAATTTTATTTCCATGATACAAAATTACATTTAACTTCACATGGAAAATTTGCAAAGATATTGGATAAGCAACTTCGAGATTCATTAAAATGGTTTATGTATTTATTCCACTATACTAAAATAAAATAAAAACATGAACATCCTTTTCAAGTCCTAACCTATTTTTTTTTAAAGGTTTTATAATGATGCTATGCCTATATGGCTTCGTGAAAGATTGATGCTATGCCTAGCTGGCGATGTGTATTGGCTCTTTGCTCATCTACCATCTTGTATGGAATCGGTATTTTCTCTTGTTTGATACCGAAGGTATTTTTCTTATACTATATTAATATCTGGTATAGCTGTTTTTAAAATATTTGATATAGTTTTTTTTTTCATTTGAAAAGAAGGAAAGATTGTGTCTCAATTTTATTTTCAAGTAGCCTAGGTAACATTCTGGATATCATTTAAATTATATATGTGCATGTGGGTTACTTTTCGCTTTTACATTTGGCCAAAGGTAAAAATAAATAGCTTGTTAGTAATATGTGCATGTCGGCTACTTATTTTCGATGAGAACCTCGAATTCTTATGAGTAATTTAGGGAGTTTATAAGGGTGGAATTTCACCACATGCTTATCTTTTTTGTATTTTTTTGTATTTTTTAAAAATCTGTTGAAGAATTGGTTTAAAAATTTGCTTATTATTGATTATATAAGATATTATTGAATCGTCAAAATTTATTAGTATATTATAAGTTTTTTAATAGAATATTTGTTTACATATTTATATGATTATATAAGATATTATTGAATCGTCAAAATTTATTAGTATATTATAAGTGTTTTAATAGAATATTTGTTTACATATTTATATGTATGATTTTGTAATTTAAATAGTCACCTAGAATAATATACATATTATACATACATATGATATTTGAATCCTTAAAAAGTATTATGGGTAATCTCTTCTATTATATTATTTTCTTTCTACCACAAATGTTAGGTTAATAGGTGTGGTGTTGGCCACATCCTTACTTATTGGCATTTACATGAATATAAGAACAATGTTATTCATGTTTTAAATGGAGAAGAAGAATATGGAGAGTATATAAATGCTAAATTGTGACCAACTCTATTCTTTGTATTAAGACATGG
Source organism: Pseudotsuga menziesii (assembly GCA_001517045.1). Lineage (NCBI taxonomy): Eukaryota > Viridiplantae > Streptophyta > Pinopsida > Pinales > Pinaceae > Pseudotsuga > Pseudotsuga menziesii. The sequence goes on from LPNX010959531.1 coordinate 777,038, forward strand.
ACTCCAAGTATGCTAACTCATCAAAGCTTCTTAAAGCCTTTGTCATCTTCATAATCCATTTTTCAACAATCTCATTATAAACGTTCGTTACCACTTGATTTCCTTGGAACAAATGGTTGCAAATAAATGTTGTATCCAACTAGAACTCCTAGTATGCCAACGTTAATCTTAGAGGTTGTAACGTCCCTGTCACCTAATCCAGCCAACAAAAGGAGATAGGAAACTAAATTTTTCCCCACAACCATATTACGAATTCATAGCTTTTACAAATATATGTGCAAATGCATAACAAAAATAAACTCCATCCACACACACACACACACACATCATGCATACACAACAATAATTATCACAGGAGTATAAAAAAATTTGCAAATTCAAATACTAGGGAAGACTTATCTTTAAACATTGTAGATCCAAGCAACTAGTTGTGTAAAGGTGATTTTCCAGCTAACCATAAGCTCTCTGTCCAACATACAATCTTTCTTCTAAGAGTCCACCCCCAAGCTGGGCCATGAGGTCACTAGGGTGAATGAAACATTGACATGATTCTCTCTCTCATCCCATAACCTATTACGCTCTCTATGCTCGACCAACTATACATATAAATTTATACAGGGATCTCACTTAGATCTTACAATGTTGGATCCAACAATACCTACCCCACGCAACACTCTTATGTGCTCAAGCATCCCCTTCACCAATCCACGATTCTGTTGGGCGATCCATCTTATTGGGTGCTTCTAGTGTGTGGATAGAAGGAGTGTAACATCCCCTCAGAATGCGATTGGAAAACGTAAAGCGTAAGTAAAAAGCATTGTAAGTATGAAAACTAACTCATCAAAATTATAGATGAAATTTAATAATGCTAGGAGACTGGAAGCATGTGCGACTAAAATGATGATGGGGACAAAATCCACTAGGGGGAAAGGAAAAACGAAAATTTGAGGGAATCCTTGGGAACTGGGAGAGAATAACAATTCCTTTGACAACATAAACTCTTAGTTGGTATCCAAAGTTGAAGTAAGTCCTTAGTAGACTTTCAGTTGGATAACAAATAGTTGGTTTTTATGATCTTGTTGTTTCTGAGGTAAAAATATAATTATCACTTAATACTTATTTATGGCATCAAGTGTCAAAGACTCTCCCCTAGGACTTATAATAAGGACTAACATTTCTTTGAAAAAATAATGTTATAGTCATGTTAATTCAATTCATGAATTATTTACTAAAATAAATGTTTATATATATATATATATATAATTGTGGCAAAAATGTGAAGAAATGATATTATAGTTATGTTAATTCAATTCATGAATTATTTACTAAAATAAATGTATATATATATAAATAATTGTGGCAAAAATGTCAAGGAAGTATTGATAATTTAAATAATAAAAAAAGTACAAACTATAATTTAAATACATAAATTATATACATGAATAAATATACATAATAAATAAAATAATTTGTTTTGAATAAGGTATTTTCACTTATGACAAAATGGGAAGCCACGTAAAGCGATTCTACCATAAATAAACAAATTTATTATTCCCACTTTTGCAAATTACACAATAAATAAGAGAATTTGTTTTAAATAAGACAAAGTGGGGAGCCTTATAACATGGGATCCTTTCTACCAGAGAGTTGTGTTGTCATGAATGACTATAAAAGAGGTTTATTTTATTTATTGTGTGGGTGGATATTCTTAAGCGGTGATGGATTAAACTCGAGATTTTGGAGGGTTTTTGCCTCTTGCATTAATTATATGGTCTGGCGTAACTTGAGGTGGAAATATGAGTGCTCGACAGCTCATCATTGTTTTCAAGAGGGATCTAGACGGTTACAACAGGGAGATCTATAATTTTTTGGGCTATCCAACTTCTCTGTTCGGTTCAGAGAGATTTGAGTGACTTGGCTATTTAAATTGGATCTGAGTTTGTGGGGAAAAAAAACAAAGAGTTCCAGCGGAGGGAGAGCATAGCTAATGGAGAAGGACATCGAATGGGGAATCTCGTTGAATTATCGGGAAAAGCTAATCAAATCACGGGTATGTGTTTCTCTGCAATCACTTGCATTCTGGATTGAGATCACGATCCAGCCATTACATGCGTCTAAGAGATATTTTAGTTACTTGCCTATGATTTGATTTAAGGTATAATGTATTTTGTTTTGTTTTATTTTTAATTAGAAGATCTGTGTATTAGATCTGAAAGTCTTCCAAGCTTACAATATTATATTGTAAATCTCTTTCCACAGCCTGCAGTATTCAGAGTATGACTTTAAACGTTTGGCTCCCTGCGATTTAAGAGTTTAGATACTGCATGCATTTTGATTTTATCTTTGAAGATTGTACCAGTCCAGTATGATCCCTATCCATAGATATTAGATATGAACTTAACTTGCTACGTTATAAATAAATTGAACCAATCCAGTAGGATCTGCCTTCTGATTTTCTTGGAGGATAAAACCTTTTTAGTATGGATCTTTGCCATTTTGTATATCCACACCTCGTTGTACAGCAATTGTCGGCGCCATTATAGATCTTCATATTAAAAAGCATGTTAGTGTTTTAAGGTAGATGAATCCAAATATTAAAATGATATCAGCGTTGGATCTAAATAAATAATGTATGCCTGCTACTTCAATTGCATGCATGAATGCCCACGATTTTCATGGCCGGTGAACTAATATATAAATACCTGCGATCCAAGGGCTATGATCTTCTGTACAATATTTAGATTTTGCATACGTAGTGATCTTCCTTTCAACCTCTGTATTTATTGATAATGCCTACGATTTAGGGAATCCAGCTTTATATTGTATGTATGACTGTGTTTTTCAGTGCACTGTAAGCTGAGTATACATGATGCTGCAATTTCATTTTCATATTTTACTGTAAAAATGGACTCCTGAGATTTCTATTTGATAGATTAAATATTTAAATGGGTTGATCCCTGTGATCTATGGATAACAAGTCAAGTTTGATTTAGTTTTGGAATGCCTGCAATCTCTGAAAATAGTTGATGTTCATCTTTGAAGAAACAACCGCTTTGAATCTCCCTGTTTGGTATGCTTTCATATTAGAACTCGATCTGCTGATTATCTGTGAAGAAATCGAATCCCCTGAATCTCAATAGAGCATACCCCACGGGTTGGTGTTTTAGATTTAAGTAAACCGGATCTGGAGTGAGAGTGTGTTCTCTCCCTTACTGAATCGGCTGATATATACCAAAAAATGTATGGGTGAATGCTTCGTTTTTTCTTTCAATGATATATATTGAAAAATGTATGGGTGAATGATGCATTTTTTTTCTTTCAACGATATATACTTAAAAGATATATGAGTTAAGGCTGCGATTTTCCTTTTAAAAAAATATGGGTAAAGGCTGCGATTTTCCTTTAAAAGTTATATACTAAGAAATTGTATGTTGGGTTATGGGTGAGAGCTCCTATTTCCTTAGAAAAATATATGTACTGAACCTGCATTATGATTTGGATTGATGTTGCGTTTTATGTGAAGTATTATTGGATAGAATTTGGATTGGTCATTTGACTTTTGAATAAATAGTGGATGGTTGAAATCTAATATTTTTTAAGGTGCCTTTTATATATACTTTAGTAAGGGAGAACTTGATGCCTTGACATAAATAGGAAAGGTTGATATTAAATAAGAAAATAGTATTATATATATATATACACTAGTTAAAAGAAGGTCCTTAAACTAGTACATGCATATCTACAGGATTGCTGCAAATCTATTCTTGAATAAAATAGGGAATTATAAATAATTATGGAATAAGTAAATGGTAGGACAATGGTTGCTAATGAGATTACACTATGAAGTTGGGGTTAAGCAACCTAGGGACTATAAAGAAAAGTAATCAGGAAATTGAGTGTTTGGCACGCCAACGTGGTTATAAACAAACATAAAGAGGATGTAGAGGATGTAGCCATGAATGTTGGTTTTAAAATTTCAAATGTTTAACCTCAAACCTTAGTGGATTTGTTGCCCAGCTCGGGGGTGGCTTTAGACGGAAAAACATACGTCGAATGAAGCCTAAGGTTGGGTGGAAAGTCATGGACATGCTTTCAGTCGCCTAGGCTAAAGTAACATTAAAGAAGTATCGATGATGTTAAAATTGATGATCATGCAATTTACATGTTTTATAGCACTAATATGTAAATTGAGTGTTGGTTGCAGAACTATGGCTCGTTGATGGCAGGTTATTGGAAGACTCTAGAAAGACAGTATGATTTTTCTAATTATAAAGCATTATTTCTTTAATAGTTAAACTTGGTTAGATGAAGTTAATTATCTGGTTCTACTAATTATGCTGAGATTGCAGGATTTCCAGGGTGGGTGCATAAACTATGTCCCGAGGTGCTGAATGACATCGAGATATCTCTTGAGAGACACCGAGACTCATGCATAGTACCTTGTTATGATGGAGGTCAGAGTCGATTAAAAGAAAAGGTTTAATGTGAAATAGCTATCCCATTTGAAGGATATCCTAGCGTCTCGTATAAAGGTTGTGCTCCATTATAAGATATTTATGTATTAAAGTGATTTGATAAACCTTAATGTAAAAAGATGATATAGTTCGATAGTAAACAATTTTCTTTGTTAGCATGTTCAAATGTATATAATGTAACCCTACTAAATGAATGATTCAATGATTCAAATATATCTGATTAAAGGTATAATGTTGGGTAACAATGAAATTGACAACAATGCTTACAATTACGGGACTAACACAATTGGCTTATTGCATATAGTAGAAAAATAAAAATAAAAAAATTACCCCATTTTGCTCCGAATTTACTAAGGGGATTTTGGGGATGTGACAAATGGTATCAGAGCCTCAGGTTCAAACACTGTGGCCAAATGGACCCACGTATACACAAGTAAGTGGTGTACTCCCTGAAATACTGTTTCTGAAAATGATTTGCAGTAGTATTAACTATGCTTCTATTCGTTGTTCTAGAAGATATATATATCTTTCAGCAATTTGTAGATGCAACCTATAAAGATTGAACATTATTGCATTGAAATATCGATCAGAAAAACATTTTGTTTCAAAACCTTTAATGTACGAATTTTTCAATCTAGACTGTGATTGACGTGTTCCTGTTTTCCCTGTATGGATGTTTACAAAACATCAGTGACCACCTAAACCAATCTGACCAAGTATTCGAATGCTCTTCTTTTAATATTGTCGAGTAACTAATAACAATATTCGAATGCCCATTTTTGCAGCCCATAAAATCATTATATCCACTAGAGGAACAATTAAAGTAGTTTACCATTCAAGTAAACTCGTAATGGATACTTTTCTTCATTAAAATTTTTGTTATTTGGAAACTTATTTTGGTTTATAGCTTGATTGGATAGTTCCATTAGTATTTAGATTGTTTATAAAGCTAACCTACAAAAAGGGGTCAAGATTACACTACCAGGAAAATGCTAAAAACCTCGTGGAAAATTGTTTTATCAATTGTCTTTCAAAAAGTGCTCATAATTATATATGATATTAGTTTGCTGTTGGAATTATCTTTTTGATTGAATATGGGATATTATTTGAAATATAAAATCAAATGTGCATCATACATGTTTCTAATATGTTTCATATAAATGTATTGTATATTCACATATACTATTGGTTGTATAAATTTATAAGTATGGACGATAGATTCATAACTTGAACTTACATATGAAATATGTATGCGAAATAAATATATTTTATTTATGTATATCACAATATCCAATTATTGAGCTTGGAAATAATTGACTAATGGGTAAAAAGAATTTTTCCTGGACCCAAGCAGGTGGCTGGGTGGAAAATAAATTCCTGGAATCAAGCATGAAGGCTTGAGGGGAAAATAATCTCTTCTCTGAGGGAACACCAAGGGGCAAAAAAATTGAGGATCCAGCTCTACCTTGCTAAGGTGACTTTTCCTGGACTCAAGCAGGGGGCTGGGTGGAAAATAAATTCCTAGACTCAAGTGAGGAGGCTTGAGGGGAATTATGAAAGAGTCTGTGATATCAATGGCAAGACCTAGGCACAAAGTTGACATCTGGAAAACAGGACGCTGTTCGATGTTTTTTGGGGGAAAAACTTTTGACTAGCAATCAAAAGGGAGAGTAACCTCAAAGTTTTAGCCTATAAGACCAATTGGTGTCAGCAACTCGAGAGAGAGTTCAATGATCAGCGTAGAGCTGTTAAAGATGAGAATCTCAAGGGAGAGTTTGTTCATCAACAAAGGTGTTGTTGGGAGTTGTTCAACTCCATGATGAAATAATAAAACACATATTAACGATTTTTCTAAATGACTAGACTGTTGAATGTCATCATGTGTGAATGTTATAAACACTTAAAGAGGAAAAATTCCCTCAAGGGCGAGGGTGAACAGTACATTTGTAAAATGTTACTTCTTGAAATTAGGTGAAATAAATGATGCTAACTTGTGAATGAAAGAAATGAAAGAATGTCTATCTCAATTGGAGGACGAGTTTAAGCATCAAAGTACTCGAGGTAAAAGACGTCCTCCAAAAATATAAGTAAATTGAGATTACTTATGAATTATTTTGATGGTAATGTTTTATTTAGTCCCTCTTATGAGGATAAAAGATCAAACAAATGCTAAAATATGATTTATGAATTGCAAATGTTGTGTTGCAGAAAGGATTTGGTGTTTATGTTTGGAATTAAATTATGAAGTAATGACATGTTTACTGAATAATTTTTGGAAAGACATGGTTTTGTTGCATAAAAGTACAGGTTATGAAGGATAAAAGCTAGCGGGAATCACAAAGGATTGAAGAAGATTAAAGCAAAGGTGAAAGACACTGCAAATGATACAAAAGAAAAAAGCAATAAGAACTTGAAGTAAAAGAACACAAAGCCTTGGAAGAATATGTAACACCGAGGACGGTGTTACTTCTAAGGGGGAGAGTATGTAACATCCCCTCAGAATGCGATTGGAAAACGTAAAGCGTAAGTAAAAAGCATTGTAAGTATGAAAACTAACTCATCAAAATTATAGATGAAATTTAATAATGCTAGGAGACTGGAAGCATGTGCGACTAAAACGATGATGGGGACAAAATCCACTAGGGGGAAAGGAAAAACAAAAATTTGAGGGAATCCTTGGGAACTGGGAGAGAATAACAATTCCTTTGACAACCTAAACTCTTAGTTGGTATCCAAAGTTGAAGTAAGTCCTCAGTACACTTTCAGTTGGATAACAAACAGTTGGTTTTTATGATCTTGTTGTTTCTGAGGTAAAAATATAATTATCACTTAATACTTATTTATGGCATCAAGTGTCAAAGACTCTCCC
>LPNX010959543.1:2790-19679 GCA_001517045.1 Pseudotsuga menziesii
GATTGTGATGATGATGATGATGATGATGATGATGGCAATGATGGCAATGGTGATGATGATGATAATGATGATGAAGGTGATGATGATGATGATGATGACGATGGTGATGATGAAGGTGATGAAGATGAAGATGATGAAGATGATGTTGATGTTGATGGTGATGGTGATGATGAGGATGAGGATGAGGATGAGGATGAGGATGTTCATGATGTTGTTGGAGATGATGATGATGAGGATGATGATGATGATGATGATGAAGGTGATGATGAGGATGAGGATGAGGATGAGGATGAGGATGTTCATGATGTTGTTGGAGATGATGATGATGAGGATGATGATGATGATGATGATGAAGGTGATGATGATGAGGATGATGATGATGATGATGTTCATGATGTTGATGGTGATGATGATGAGGATGATGATGATGATGTTCATGATGTTGATGGTGATGATGATGATGATGATGGTGGTGGTGGCAATGATGGAAATGATGGCAATGGTGATATTGATGATGATGACAATGGTGATGATGAAGGTGATGATGATGATGATGATGATGATGATGATGGTGATGGTGATGATGATGAGGATGATGATGATGATGATGTTCATGATGTTGATGGTGATGATTATGATAAGGATGATGAAGGTGGTGATGATGATGATGATGATGATGACAATGACGACGATGGTGATAATGATGACGATGATGATGATGATGGCAATGATGGAAATGGTGGCAATGGTGATGATGATGATGATGACGATCGTGATGATGAAGGTGATGATGGTGAAGATGATGATGATGAAGATGAACATGATGAAGATGATAATGATGATCATGGCGATGTTGATGATGATGATGATGATGGCGATGATGATGTTGATGATGAGGAAGGTGATGATGATGATGATGATGATGATGACGATGATGACAACGATGGTGATGACGATGATGATGACAACGATGGTGATGATGATGTTCATGATGTTGATGGTGATGATGATGATCATGTTGTTGATGATGATGATGATGACGATGAGGATGAGGATGATGATAATGATGATGAGGATGAGGATGATGATAATGATGATGGCGATGGTGATGATCATGATCATGACGATGATGATGATGAGGAAGGTGATGATGATGATGATGATGAAGATGAATATGAAGATAATGAAGATGATGATCATGTTGATGATGATGATGATAATGACAATGGTGATGATGATGAAGATGATGAGGAAGGTGATGATGATGATGATGTTGATGACGACGATGGTGATGATGATGTTCATGATGTTGATGGTGGTGATGATGATCATGAAGTTGAAGATGATGATGATGATGAAGATGAAGATGATGATGAACGCTATTTTTGGTTTTACAAAACGCACACGCGATTTGTCTGCACATAACGCGTACGTTTTTTGTTTCTATATAACGCGCACGCGTTTTGTTTAGTTAAATCGCGCTCGCGTATTGTTTAAATTCAAAAATGTATTCCCTCCAAATGATAAGGCCGAGCCTCCACCCATGCTTTCATGGAATTCCTATGCCTATGTGTCTGCTTTGTACTTTTCTTCGGATTCAACATGCATGTGCCTTGGAGTATGATCAACCATGGCTAATTCAACATTATATCCAAATTTTCAATATGCTCGTGTTTAGCAGTTCGTCTGATTATGCTGCACACATCCATTTTTTATGAGATTTTAGAAACAGATATGGTTTTTTTTGCAAATTCTAAATATGTAAATTTTAACAAAAATACACAATTTTTTCTATTTTTTTCTTATTTATCTTCTGTCATCACTCCTCAACTCAAAAAACACACTGGAAGTGTTTCATCCATATTTCTTTCGTTTCTCAACGATTTAAAAAAAAAATTGTATGGTGCACTAAATAACACCAATCTCTACATGTTATAAAAAACCAATTTCCAAATAATTGCATTAAGACATTCAAACACTGCACCCACAAATGATGTACCGTTTTCGAGGTTTGATCTCTTAGATAATTAAAAATAAAATAAAAAATATTATTTTTATTATTGGAAAAATAGTTGTGCACTAGTCCTATATGTTCTCTATATGTATACCGGTTTTCATAAGTTTATTCCATCATTTAGACACTCAGACGCTGCACCCACAAAAACATATACCTTATAATTTGTCACAAAAATAAAAAGTGCCCATTAAAATTTATCTAACTTTAGATAGTTAACAACATTTTCAATAGAAAAAAAACATATATTTGGAAAGGTCATTCAATTTCCTACATTTCTTGTTTTTTACTGATCGCAAGATTCATTGTGTAAGTGTCTCAAAATATCCATGCAAGTTGATGGATGTATGTTTTTTTAGTTTTGTATTGCATCTAACGTGCCAAAAGAGACCCTCAACTTCTTGCACACACCTTGCTACAAAAATTTATGATGATATTCTCAAGGATTGTTCAATAGCAGGACAAGCGCAAATTTTGAGATGTTTATTCATGTCCAAGAAGTTAGAAGGTGCTATTTCATTATTGGGTATTCATAAGGCGACAAAAGAGTTGAAACTGAAACATAATGTAATAGAAAATATAGGTGATGCAATAATTTTTTTTGGAAAATACATAAAAAAAGATACCAGTGTTGCACGTAGAGCAATTCAGACAGCAAATGTTTCAGCTAGTACTAGAGAAAAACGTTTGACAACACAACTAGCACAAGCAATTGGAACCTCAAGAAAGACATTATACAAATATAGCAAATTCAGAATGCAAATAGATGAAAATGATGAACTTGCTTGCTGGGCAATTATTTGTAGACAACCTTACAAAGATAGAATGGGAGAAGGTGTTAAAGATATTGTATAGAAATATTGGTTGGAACATGCTCAAGTTTCACCAAATTCAAGGGATGTGATACGACAAATAGTATCATGAAATGTATATAAAATCCGTCCAAAACATATAATGGAAATGACACAAGTACAATTGTTCAATAAATTCAAGGAAGATCATCGTGAAATTAATATGTCGATCACTACATTTGTGCAACAAAAACCATGGTATGTTAGACCTATTACTATACGTGACACATGTTGTCGTTATCATGTGCAATTTCAATTATATTACAACATGTTTCTTGAATATGGTAAAATGTTTTGGACAAATTCACCACCTCCGCCCACAGTACGTGAATTCATATCTCAAACCCTATGTGAGAGAAATCACGATGTTCAGTATTTTATAATAAGAAATGTGTCAATGGAAAAAATTGTCATGGTTGTGGAAATCTTGTTTTATTCCACAATAAATACAATATCGATAATGATCAGTCGCTTTCAAATGTAACCGTTGATTGGAGAAGATATGAATACAACATTTATTCTACAAGTTCTAGTGATGCACATTCCAAAAGAATTGAATTGCGAGAAGATAAAATATGTGTGACAGATTTTCTCAAGAAATTTGAAAGTGAAATTCATAAATACACCAAGCATTCACATAAAGCACGATGGCAAGAACTTCAATTCAAACATTCACGTGAAATTTTTCCAGCTAGAACAATTTTGTCTGTGGTTGATTTTGCATAAAACTACACATTTGCTGCACAAAAAGAGATTCAAAGTGAATACTATCATTTTGACCAAGTTTCAATATTTGTCCATGTTCTATATAGACATTCTCAACAAGATGTTGATGGCATTGAAAGCACATGTGACAATCGAGATGTGATTAAAGAATATCACTTTTATATCAGCGATGATCGTACACATGATACACATTTTGTTCAACATTGTATTGAAAACTTTTTCTATGATTCACTAAAAAGTTGTAAAGTTAAATTCAATGAACATTGGATATGGTCGGATGGATGTGCGGGACAATTTAAATCTTCACGATCATTTTTTTTGTTATGTCGACTTCATAAAGAAATGAACATTAAACATTGCTGGAATTTCTTTGAAACTGGACATGGAAAAGGTGAACATGATGATGTAGGAGCATGCGTAAAAAGAGCACTTTGAAGATGGCAAATGAACCATTCTTCTAGACGATTCCATTCATCTGCAGAGGTTGTCCAATGGTGTAAATCAAATCTAAGCCATGATTGTAGTCAACAATCCAAAGATGTGCGCAGGTATGTACATTATTTTTTAAATTTATATTAATTGTCAATTTTAAAAAATGTATGTACTAACATTGAAGTATTTGTACACTAACATTAAAAGTTGTCATTTGTGATTTATCATTTACTGTGTAGGTTTTTTTGGCTTGTTGGGGTCCAAGATATAGATAGATCAATACCATACGAGGCTAGCACCATACATGGGACTAGAGAACTTCACTCTACTCAAACAAAATCCTTCAAAAATGTGTTTGCATTTGACAGTAGAAAGGAAACATGTTTTTGTCATATTTCCACTGAAAATGTTGAATCTATAGAAGTTTGTGAAAACATAACGAACAACTACGTAAAAAATTGGAAACACACAGAGATTAATCCAAAAGGGAAAATGCCACTAGCAAGCATAGAAGAATTAGAATCGAAAGAAATAAAAATGTCATCTGATGGCGATAGAATTCCAAATCTTGTTAGAGAAGGTAATGATGTTGTCAATTGTTCAATATTTTCCATCACCTTATGTTTATATAGTCAATTTAATTCACTTAACTCCAACGCCAATTGCAATTTGCACAGAAGATATTTTCACTGTGATTGCACCTTTAGACAACAACGGAAATCTAAAATATTATTTGATGCGATGTACTGAAGGAAAAATGAAGTTATTGGAGGAATACAATGACAACGAATTTACATACGAGAGAGGATCCATCATTTTAAAAGGCTATTTTTTGCAGCAGACCCGTATGACTGAAAATTATGTCTACTTCCAGGATTATGAACCTGATATTATATGTTGTCAGTATAGTCATTTAGTATGTGCATCTCGAATAAAATTGGTACAAGTTGCATAAAAAAAAAAATGGAAACTGTCCAAATATGACCATGAATGGATAATTGAGGACGGAATTCCATTGTGATGTTTTTAACTATATCATTTCTTGTTTTATTTTAAGATTGGCTATCATGAAGTCATTGAACTGTAATTTATTAAAATTCAGAATCAAGTTGCTAATGTTACCTTAGTAATAAAAAAATATTAGAATTCAAAATCAAGTTGCTAATGTTACCTTAGAAAATTTATGGATTGAGCTCTATTTTATTATAATTCAGAATCAAGTTGTTAATTTTACTTTAGTAATAAAAAATATTCCTATCAAAACTTCTTAACATTCCTAACCATTCCTAATATTCACTCATACATTCATATATTTATGCCTATCAAAACTTCCTAACATTACTAACATTTCTTAACATTCATTTCTAACATTCCCCACATTGATTCCTAACATTCCCCATATTGATTCTTAACATTATATTGCATCTAACATTCCTAAAATTCTCAACTTTTCAACACTAAAAATATGTTACATATACAAACATACATAAATTTACTAATACATACATTCATATAATTGCACCTATATAAGCTTCCTAACATTTCCTAACATTCATATATTTACACCTATCAAAACTTCCTAGTTCCTTTTCTAACATTCATGTATATTTGCACCTATCAAAACTTCCTAGTTCCTTTCCGAACATTCATTCCTAACATTCATGTATATTTGCACCCATCAAAACTTCCTAACATTCCAAACATTTTTCTAACATTGATTTATAACATTCCCTAGACATTGATTTATACCATTCCCTAGACATTGATTCCTAACATTCCTCACATTGATTCTTAACATTAGATTGCGCCTATCAAAACTTCCCAACATTCCGAACATTCCTAAATTCTAACATTCATATATTTGCACCTATCAAAACTTCCTAACATTACTAACATTTCCTAACATTCATTTCTAAAATTAACATTCCCCATTCCCACATTCACTCCTAACATTCCCCATGTTCATTCTTAACATTAGCATTCCCCATGTTCATTCTTAACATTAACATTCATCATATGTTCATTCTTAACAAATTGGATTGCTTTCATCCTTAATGTTAACATTCCCCATATTTGTTCTTAACATTCCTAACATTCCAAACCTTTACATATACATGTATATAATCCAAAAAAACAATATCTAAGATCAATATATGTATGTATATAATCTAAAAAAACAATCATGAACATGTGAGTTCAATGTATATGTATATAATAATAAAAAACAGTCATGAACATGTGATTTCAATGTACATGTATATAACTAAGCTCCTAAAACAGTCATGAACATGTGTATAATCCTAAAACTAAGCTCCTTGATGTCTGAATCAAAGAACTCTACCACTATCCTCCACTAGGGTCTTCCCTTGGACTCATAACAATTTGAAACATGTATAAAAACGGATTATGAATATCATAAATTATTTAAACAATTTTAAACAAAAATCAAAACATTAAAACATTAAACTAGTATATAGAAGATCAATACAATTATTAACAAAATTACCTCAAATTCTCTATCATTCAATGGAGTCTTCTATTTGCCTCTAAAAGGTGGAGGAGACCCAAGCTGCAACATGTATAAAAATAGTTTATAAATCTTACAAACTATTTAAACTTAAACTATTTTAAACTAAAATAAATAAAATAAAATATTAAACTTACAATTCCACCACTATCCTCCAATGGAGTCTTCCCTTTGCCTTGAAATATTGAAGAGACCCAAGCTTGAACATATATACAAGCAATTTACAAATGTAAAAAATTATTTAAACTAATTAAACTTATATATCAGAGAACGATTTGGGTAATATTACATACCTTGAAGAAGAAACATGTAAAAACATTACTACTTTTGTTTCCTCTAAATTTTATGTGTAGATTTGTAGATATTGGTCGAGGAGTAATAGGAGTCATAGATTTGATCAATCATATCTATAACTCCAAATACTCCATGACCCATATCTACAAATAAAAATAAATGACACTTCTTTATATCAATGACACTGCAACCATAGATGATAATGAGGAATCGTCTCTACCACTATCACCACATCGATGATCAGATGAATGTGAACTATACAATAAGCTTGAATCTAGAGGTGAAGTCGATAATCTTTGATTTCCATTTTGGACACCAAATCCCCAAAAAATGTGATGACCTCCTACGCTTTTGTCTCAAAGGCTGCTCCCTTTCCATTGGATATGATATCTACAAGTTTATAGAAATATCAATTTCTACATGTTAATTAATCAACTTCAAAGACCTAGCTACTATAAAAACTAAGGTTTCAACAAGGACCTAGATATCCCTAATATTATCTGATAGTTCTTTAAATGATTATAGTTAATTTATTATCTATTTCCATTTGATATGATATCTACAAGTTTACAGAAATATCAATTTCTACATGTTAATTAATCAACTTCAAAGACCTAGCTACTATAAAAACTAAGATTTCAATAAGGACCTAGATATCCCTAGTATTATCTAATAGTTCTTAAATGATTATAGCTAATTTATTATCTATTTCAATTTGATATGATATCTACAAGATTACACAAATCAACTCATATCATGTTCAAATTCTACATGTTAATTCCTCATCTTCAAAGACCTGGCCACTAAAAAAACTAAGTTTTTAATAAAGACCTATATGTCCTTAATATTATCTAATATATCAACTTCTGCATGTTAATGCCTCAACTTCAGAGAACTAGCTACTATAAAAACTAAGTTTTATTACCTTGATGTCCCTCATATTATCTAATAGTTCTTAAAATGAAAATAGCTACACTATTGTTGGATGTATGAGAAATTAATGTAGCAATCTCTGTGTATGAGACATATTCAAATTCTGCATGTTAATGCCTCAACTTCACAGAACTAGCTACTATAAAAACTAAGTTTTTATTACCTAGATGTCCCTCATATTATCTAATAGTTTTTAAAATGAAAATAGCTACACTATTGTTGGATGTATGATAAATTAATGTAGAAATCTCTGTGTTTTTAATGTGTTTTAGATTTTTAAAACTACCTTTCTAATAAAGACCTAAATGTCCCTAATATTATCTAATAGTTCTTAAAATGAAAATAGTTACACTATTTTTGGATGTATAAGAAATTAATGTAGCAATCTTTGTGTTTTTTATGTATTTTAGATTTTTAAAATTAATAGAACCAATATCATCAAATATAAAATTAAAGCTACATTTCTTTATGTCAACTACAAATATTTTCATTATTCCATAAAATCATAAAAAATATCCCTTATACTAAGTAAACTGATCAAAGTCAGAGTTGATGAACTCTGGATGGACAGAGCTCATCAACTCTGTCCACATAGATAGGGTTCATCAACTCTGTTCGCATGGATAGAGTTAAGTTCATCACTTCATGTGAACAGAGTTAATCAACTCTGTCCATGGACAGATTTAATACAAATATCTTCCTTATTATACCTATGAACTTATATTAAAATTAAAAAAAATGCACAATATCTTAATATAATAGTAAGTATAAATTGTAACTAATAAGCATTATACAAGTCATATGTTTCTTTTATGGTTTAGATTAAAAATACATAAGATCAAACAGATCGGTAATCAAAAAATCTGATGTTTTATGTGTAATAATGTTTTTTTTATGATTTATAGTAAACCTACTAAAATACGTTTTGCTAAGTAAAGTTATCAGGGAAAGAGTTGATGAACTCTGCATGAACTATGTTTTGCTAAGTATAATCCATTGTCTTGTCTATTTGGACAGATTTGATTTACTTTGTCCACATGTGGATAGAGTTGATGAACTCTGTCCAAATGGACAGAGTTCATCAACTCTGTCCATTTGGAGAGAGTTCTTCAACTCTGTCCATCTGGATAGAGTTCATGAACTGTCCATCTGAGTGTTGATCAACTATGTCCAAATGGACAGAGTTCATCGACTCTATCCATTTTTTTTAAATTATTAAATATAATTTAAGTTAAAAATATTTCGTTCTAATTAAAATAGATTATATCAAATTCTAAAACATAGAATTTATAATTAAAATTAACAAAAAATTATTGATGGTCATGAATAAAAAAATCCTTTAGATTACAATTTAAAAAGCAATCAATTCGACTCATAACGTTGGGTGATAAAAAACAAATGGAATCCTACCTCGAGATTTTCTGTTGATCAACTCTGTCCAAATGGACAGAGTTGATCAACTTTGTCCAAATTTGGACAGAGTTCATCAACCCTGTCAATTTGGACAGAGTTCAACTCTATCCACCTATCTCCCCATTGTCAACCAGGTTTAAAGCATCTATTCATAATTTGGCAGATTACCATATAAATTACATTTTTAAAACTTTAATAAAGGGGACAACAACATTAAGGGCAGGGATTTTTGAAATGGTTTAATCAATTTTTTATTAAAGTCTTCTGAACTCTATCCAAATGGACAGAGTTGATTAACTCTATCCAAATGTGGACAGATTTCATCAACTCTGTCCAAATATGGACAAAGTTCATCAACTATGTTAACATGGACAGAGTTCATGGCCGACTACCTTCGCCATATAGATGTTAACTAAAATTAAAATTATAAGAATTATACAATACCAATTAACATATGCAAACTTTAACTTTGCAATACTACGACGAAAAATGAATGCCATTGACTACAACAAGAGATAAATCATATATTCAACGTTTTGGATTATAAAAGCAATTTCATAAAAATTTACCTGACAAGGGGCAGCACAGCAAGACCAGACCATGAACAAACCCTCCAAGAAAAGACCACAAACACCACGATGAAGTGACCTCCACGAACAAACCTCCATGCCGAACAGACCATCACGAAGCGACCAACACAAACAGACCTCAACACCAAAAGGAAACTAGACAGTGTTCAGCCTCCACATCGAATAGACCATCACGACCTCCACGCCGAACAGGCCATCACGAAGCGACCTCCACAAATAGACCTCCACGCCGAGAGGAAACTAGACAGGTAGTGGGGTGCCAGGATGGCGTATGTACACGTCAAGAGGAACGGTGACATGGACAGGGATGACGGGCAACAACAAACAAATCGGGTGGTGGGAGAAACACGACAGGATGAAGACAAATGACTGCAGGCGAAAACAATGAAAATGGGGCCAGAGCTGACCTTTTATGCGAAATAATTATTCGGCCGAACAATTATGCGGCCGAATACTTGTTCGACTGAATAATTATTCGGTCGAACAATTATGCAGTCGAATACTTGTTCGACCGAACAATTATTCGGCCGCATAATTGTTCGGTCGAACAATTATTCGGCCAAACAAGTATTTGGCCGCATAATTGTTCGGTCGAATAATTTTTCGGCCGAATAATTATTCGGCCGAATAAGTATTGAAATGACCATAAAAATTACCGGCCGACTATGCGTTCTGTCAAATTAAACGGTTCACCGTTAAGGTTATTCGGCCGAATAAAGAATTCATTATTCGGCCAAATAATGATAATTATTCGGCCGAATAAATTCATTATTCGGCTAAATAAATATAGTTATTCAACCGAATAATGTCCGCTATATTGTTTGGACACCCGATTCTCACAGAAGTGTTATCCAACTTCACGTTTTCACTTTGATGTCAAAGTAGTTCACATGGAACCCTAACACAAACTCATCCCATAGTTTCCTAAGAAAATACTGTAGAACCTCGACATTGTTGCATGGAGGCTTGTCAGAAACCATGACCCATCTCTTCCTCCAGTTTTCTCTCAACCGCTGGTAATTACACCAGTCCATGCAAACTCGCCTCTTCCTCACATATGGAGGCTGTCGTGTTTTCGGATCTGTAAATTTGCTCCACAGTTGGGATTTTGTGATATTCGGGTTTTTATATCCTCTTTGGACATACCAGTGCTATAATGTTCTCTCATTCGAGCTCTATATTCGCTCAAATTAGTTATCTCACTGTGGGAAATGTTTATTGACTCTATTATGTTTTGAAGTGATGTGGCGAGGGAAACCCGAGAGAGTTCCCTAGTGTTCTTCAGTTCATCACTCAAAACACTTAATTGGTTTATATCCCCGTGTAATTCATCTTCGGGGTTTTCTTCGTTTATATCGAGGTTTGGGTTGTTTGATTGGTTTGTTTCATTCCTTTATTGTGATGGTTCATTGGTATTTGTCATTATGTTTAGGTAATTTGTCCCTGCAATATCCGAAATTTTCCCATTTCAATTCATTTTCAATTTTTTTTAATTTTATATTTTATTTGAAAAACAATAAAAAAACATCAAAATAAACAAAAAAATGACATTCCTACTCCATCTACCCTAATCCAACGTCGTGGGTGTCATTTTAGCCTAGTTGTACACTTCCATTGGGCTCCTTGGGGGTCGTTTTCACCTCCTTACATGCTCGCAGGTGGGTTGTGAACAAAACAAATTGCTCACTGTTTTGTTTTCTTAAACACAGGGATGCACGCATGTCCTTGTGTGTGTTCACACAAAACACATGCACGCGTCCACATACGTATGCGCCCACATACGCATGGGCATACTGATACGCACGCACGTCATTAGGGGCGCATGCGCACTCCTGTTGTCCACACTGGCAATTCGACCTGGAGGTTCTCCACTGCCAAAGTAGGAGTGCGTGCACGTGTACAAGGGTCCATGCACGTTCTTTTTTTGTTTTGCTTGCGCGCTCCCATTGCATCATATTTGGGTAGCAGGTTCTTACGGACGCCCTTATGTTATCACACCATGTGGAGAGTATGCTACATCAAATTTTATGTACTTATGAAAGTGAATGGATGTGGAGCCAATGATCACGTTATTCAGAGTTTATGCCACCAGTTTGCATCATGAATCACATAGGTAATCAAATAATTTTTGGAATGTGAAGTAACAATCACAATTTCGTGTGATAAAGGATAACAAGGACTACAATGAATTCTCCAGAGAAGAAGAGGTTGGAACTACCTCAACATCAGTGGAACTAATCACCATTAGCCTTCAAATAAAAGGACACATTCAATCCTGAAACAGTTATGAAGCTGGATATCATGAAAGAAACGTGTTAGATCTACAACTTCTCATCACTCTACACAATCTTGTAAAGAAATCAAAGACTATTGGATGATCTTCAAATCGAAATATCGTTGTGTCATCATACCAAGAGGCCATTCCGTCACCAAAACATTTTTTTTGAACTAAATGTTGGCGAGAGATCACATCGTTTATGTATCACGGGATATTTAATATTTAATTTGCTTCTGGCTCCTAACCTCCTTTAAGAAGAGTCAAAAACCTAATTAATATGTGTATGGAAAACCTAAACATGTCATGTGAACTGCATATTAGCTAGATGCTCAACTGTCACATGGAGGAGTTTATTAGGAGTTTGGAGGAGTTTATTAAGAGATTGAATGAATTTATTAGGAGTTCTACTTTACACAATTGCACATTAGTTAGATTCCTAGATGTCAAATGCAGTTAAACTAAGCCTTAAGCAATTAGAATTAAAGTTAAGCTAATAGTTGTAGAATCATTGGAGTTAAGCGAATAGTTGTATCTAATAGTTAAGCTAATAGTTATTAAATATAACCATGATTAGAGTTGAAGTTAAGCTAATAGTTGTATCTAATAGTTAAGCTAATAGTTATCAAATATAACCATGATTAGATTTGAAGTTAATAACTAAATTTTTTTTTATTTTTCTTTTAAATTATTAAGTATGAATTTTGGACGATGCCCATAGAATCAATGCTAACAATACACTTGTGTCATTCTGGTTTAATTTTGGATGACACCCATAGAATCAATGGAGACAATACACTTGTCTCGTTCTCCTCCATAGATAAAAACACATAGATGATAGTCCACCCCAAAATTCTAAGATATATACACCTATGGGGATGATTAATTTTAAATTTACTATATTTTTTATCTAAAAATTAAAATCCATTTATTTATAAACTCTATTTATGATGGATTTATTTCATTATATAATGATTCTATTGATATGCATCTACATGTATTCTTGGGTAGTGGGTGCTATGCATTTTGTTGAAATGGTTATGGATCCAAGTTTTGGAGGTGTTAACCTCTTTACTTTTATATAATGGTTCTATTTATTTGCTATATGCAAAGATATTGGGTAGTTGGTATTACTTATTTTGTTAAATGGTTATGGATCCAAGTTTTCTGAGTTGTTAGCCTTTAAAATTATAAGTAATATTTACTTTGATTTTTCTTATTGTTAGTAAGATTTAAAATAATTTATAAATACTTTAATATTATTTTGTGATGAATTTATTTACAAATATTATGTTTATATAGTTGAGAGATCTAGATTGAAGATTAAATATACTTTTCACTCATAATTTTTTTTTTTTTCTTATTCAGCTTTTAAAAATATGCTTGAATTGTTTTAGAATATATTTAAAATTTTACATTTTTAATAATTTTTTATACAAAACTTTAATATTCAATAAATATCAAATATAATAATTATATATTTAAATAAATAAAATATAAACATACCATTTTTTGAAAATTTGAATTTTTTTTTTATTTGTTGCTGGCATGTTATTAATATTTCACAACAACCAACTTATATATTGAAGACTTATTAATAAAGTTTAAACATAAAAAAATCAGTAACCACAACACTTTATTAAGAGAGTTTACACCTCTCTTTGGATTATCAAAGAAATAAAAGATTCCAATAACCACATCATTTCACTTTCCTTGCCATTTTCTACTTTTTAACTCATTTATTTCAATAAACATACTTTAACTATATAGTTGTTCAAAATATTAAGTTTAGATGGTCAAATTTATATTATTATCAAATATCACATTAATGAACATAATACAATATATTTGCATATTTTACTCCCTTCAAAAGACAAACTGAAATACAGTGCAAGAAAGCTAATGCTTGACTACAAGGCATCCATGATTTTTCTTTCTCCTCAAAATTATGAGATTATATGAAATTTCCCAAGACCACATAACCCTGTAATTTCTTTCAATGCAGTACAGCCCTTCAAGTTCATTGATATTAGTGTTGGTGGCAATGCTCCAACCTTTGCCAGTGCCACACAATCGCTGACGTCTAGTAATTGAAGGTTGGGGCAAACACCCTGAGGAAATGATAATTCCTTTATTGCCGTGCCGTGCAGATCTAAGCGTTTCAGTCGAAGCATGCAGATGCACTTGTCAATGGAAGATTCCAAGAATCCGCGCCCTGTAGAATGTGGCGATGGCTCTCTTTCTCCTTCAATCTTTTCCACTTCCACACTGGCAAATGGCACTTGTAGGAGCGGACAACATGTTACATTCAAAAATTCAAGGTTGTGCAATTCCTTGACACCTACTGGTAAATAGCCTATCATGGCATCAGATATCATCAGCGTTGTTAACTGTTTAAACTCTCCAACAGAATCGGGCAAACGTTTCAAATTCTTGCAGCGAGAGAGTGTCAATTCCTTTAAGCTCGTTAGATGATCGAGCGAAGCAGGCAGGATTTCCAAGAAAGGGCAATCATCTAATTTCAGAATTTCCAAATTGGTAAGCTTTCCAATATCATTGGACAATTCTTGTAAAATTGTACCTGACAAATTTAGTTCTTCTAGGCACCGCTGATGTGTGAACTGGGGAGGCGACACTTCTATTTTCCCACAACGTGAAAGGTCTAAGCTTTCAAGCGTGGTGATGTTTCGGTCGAGAAGGTCAACTCATGGCAGCCTGCCAATGACAGGTGTTTAAGTCGAAGTAAACTCCCGAATGAATGGGGCAGCGTTTGCAAACTAAAGCACTCATTCAAGTTAATATGTTGAAGGTTTGTTAACTTTCCGAAGGAAGAGGGCAGCGTCTCCAAATATGTGCACCGAGACAAGTCAATATGCCGGAGGTTTCTTAAACTCCCAAAGGAAAGTGGTAGAGTTTTCAAATGCGCAGATCCAGACAAATCAACATGCTGGAGGCTTGTTAATCTTGAGAAGGAATTTGGCAACCAGGGCATTCTTGTGGAGAGTCTCAAGTGTTTCAAAAAACTGAGATGAAAGAATTCTTCTGGTAATGATTGGATAAGCTCCTTTAGTTCAATCTTTTCGAGGAAAATCAACTGCCCTATAGACTTTGGTAACTGTAAAAGCTCTGCATCAATGTTCAACTCCCTCAACTCGAGAGGTGCCTGCAATGCATTCTCTAATGTTAAATATCATTATTTAGAACCCCCTGGTTGAAAAATAAACACACAAATTACATTCACAAAAAGAGCAAGGGCTATAACTGTACCTCATTTTCATGCTCTGGCCACAACGTTTCCAATTGCCTATAACCTTTCACTTCTAAAACTCTTAAATTATTTATTGGAATCAATGGAGGCAGAGAGGTGTACGGATTTTCATCCCAGTATAGTCATAGAAGATTTGACTGTCTAAGAAGGTTGGATATGCTCTCCGAACAATCATCTTCAGCTTTCACCGGTCCCAGCAATCCCAAGGGACAGCATATCCAAGGAAGCCATATAGGATCTGACTGTATCGGCAGGCTGGTTATGCTTCCCAAACAATCACCATGACCCCTCAGCAACTGCAACTCGGTCATATCAAGGGAACAATTTCTGAAATCAGCAGGGTTTTCTGGAACCATGCTAATTCCGCGCACCTAAATTGTAATAAGTAAATGGTTAGAAACGAGATTGACATCCCTGCAGAATTTAAGAATTCACAACTGGAAAGACAGATTTCTCTTAGCAAAAATGTGAGAGCAGTACATAATAATGTCTGGAGCTTCAAAGTTCAATGATGCGGAGCATGACTAGTGGCGCGGGATCTGAGGGATCCCTTCTGCATGTCGCCAAGATCCTAAGATTGACACCTGGCATGCATTTGCTGTTATAAAAGAGGTGTTTACGGTAGTAAGAGTAGTTTTAGTTTTTGGGCTTCTAAGTTTCTGAGTTTTTCTTTAGGGAGCAGTTTTCGAACTAGCAGCTAGGTTCGAGAGCTAAGGAATAAAAAGGGCCTGCGTGTCCATGGGATTTCAGTGGGGAAATAAAGGGGCCGGAGTGCCCAGCACATAGAAGGCTTCTGTACTGAGTCTGAGTTGTAATACTCATTTTTGTTTTCATAATGCAAGGAGTGGCCGGTTCCAAATGGCCCCTGTTTTCTTCTTCAGTTCCCTTATGAATGCTGTTTTCTGGAAATTGTTTCCTGTTCAGTTTTTTTTTTGTGTGCTGTAGTTGCAGGTGTTTTCAACAGAGAGTTGGCGTCTACATCAGATTGGTATCAGAGCACACGATGGCTCAGAGAGGAGTCCGTCTTAACTGGGGTAGAAGAGGCAGAAGAAATGTCAGGCGGAGAGGACCCATCGAGGAAGAACTGCTTCGAAGATTAGAAACTATCGAATCCAGATTGCCCCCAGAAGAGTCTGAGGAGGAACTAGAGGTTCCTCGTGAGTGGCCCAGAGCTGCTAACCCGATGGAGAGATTGATTGAAGCAATAACCAAGCAAGGGACAAGAGTAAAGGTTGAAGTCCCTGATTTCAAGGGTGACTTGAATCCAGACTTGTTTATGGATTGGATTCAGGAGCTGGAAAAATATTTCGACATGGAAGGGATCGAAGAGATGGATCCAAGGAGGACTAAAATCGCTGCATCTAGGATGAAGTCACATGCAGCTCTATGGTGGGAGAACCTCCAGAATGTTAGGAAGAGACAAGGGAAGGAGAAGATCAAGTCATGGCCGAAGATGCTGAAGTGTCTCAATGTTAAATTTATGCCCTCAGATTATCAACAAAAACTCTTCAAGGAATACCAGAATTTAAGACAAAAGGAATTGTCTATATCAGCTTTTACAGAAGA
>LPNX010959543.1:23469-96953 GCA_001517045.1 Pseudotsuga menziesii
TACCCGGAAGAAGGACATCCTTCACGGGCAAAAGCAATGCGTCCAACTGTTGGGCATCATCCACATTATCTAAAACCAGGAGACCATGACTAGATAAGAGAAACTTTCTGAGAATCCCTATACCTTCATCAATGCTGTTTATTTGGCGTGTAATATTGGATGGAGACAAGTACGTGAGAAGTTGAGTCTGCAAGGAAGGTAAAGCGCCCTTACCTGCAGCTTCTCTAACATCAAAAAGAAAACAGGATGCATTGTAAGATGTTCTCCTACGGTTTAAGATTTCTTTGGCCAGCGTAGTCTTTCCCATTCCACCAAGACCTACGATCCCCGCTATCTGAGCGTTACCACTCTGCCGATCTAATAATACATTCTTTTCAAGATCATATACTTTTTCTCTCAAGCCTGTAGGATATGTGGCCACATGCAATGGTGTTTTTCTAACTTTTTTCTGCACTCGTCTCACGATTTCATTAACAAGCTCCCCCTCATCGCTGATTATTCACGGGAAATTGAAATAAAGAAAAAAGTAATGAGAAGCATGTCCATAAAGTATACATATCTATCCAACAGAAAGAAAGTAATCCGGAGAGCGAGAGAGGGATGGAATTCTTACCCATTACAGTCCTCGTCGAGAGTTAAACCACTTAAATCTGCAGCACAAGTAAGAGCCTTTCTCCACTCTTCAATAGTTTTGTTAATAGTATTGAGGGGGTAACGCGGCTTCACTTCACCAGTATAAGGATCTTCTGTTGTCTTCTCGATGTGGCTGTGCAGTCCTTTACCAAACGCTGTGTCTTTGCCCGCCCACCGAACATCTTCCGGCTTGACACGGTAGAAAATGGGAATAACAGTACCCTGTGAATTCAACATCCAGAGGAGCTCGTTGAGACACCATTTTGATTCCGTTTAGTTTTCGGAAAAAATCGCAATATGGACCGACGAGGATTCAATAGCGCCTTTTAATTGAGGAGTTATGTGGTCTCCCGCCTCCATTTCCCTCTTGTCCAGAAAGACTCTCAATTCATGTAAATGAAGCCGATTGTAGAGATAGCTTGCCAAGCCGTTCTTAACTTCGCGGCCGCGGTGATTAATAAATATATCGTAACAGTATTTGTTGTCTGGATATTCAGACGAGGAGGTGGACGGCGAAGCTAAGGTATAATAACCATGGCCGGATGTTGTTAGATGTTCCATTGGATATGCAGAGATTCTGCCCTATCTAGCAGATGCAAAATGCCCTTTCCTTCCTCTTTCTCTTCCCGAGGACCAAGGACAGAATCCCTTTCCTCTTTCTCTTCCCAAGGATCACGATGAGTCATTGACTAAGTAGCCGGCCCACTAGTTGTCTTGTTCACGAGTAGTTGTACAAGGAGCCGGCGCGTGCTCATCCGGTCAATGTAATTCTATATGACTAGAAAATCGTTGATGCAACTTGGAAGCTGCAAAATAACCAAACACCTGAGGAGTTGTATAAGGAGCCGGTAAGCACCGCGCGTTCCTCTGGTAAATGTAATTCTATACGATAAAGAAAATCGTTGCTGCAACTTGTGATATAAACAAACACATGAGGGATGGCATCTTGTGATATAAATAAATATCTAAAAGACAGACTCTGTCGATGTTTGGTTACGATCACAAACTTTCTGGGTTACAGTTAATCTAGAATGGATTTATTAGAGCTTTGTCTTGGATTACTTACTTGGCTGGAAAGTTGGTAATGGGATGAATATCAAATTAGGTGTCGATCCCATTGTTGACCTCAATGTTTCTTATATTTTTTCTGAAGACTTCACGGAATATCTCTCGAATATGGTGATCACTCACTTAGCCTAGGCACAGAACCTTGAAAGGAATTCCCTCAGTCCATCGTATTGGTGTTCTGCTACCGATTTGAATTTGGGGGATATTTGGGATATGTTAAAGGACTTACTCATGGTGGTATAAAGATCAGAAATGTCAAGGATTCACTCCTGTGGATGTATACCACAAAAAATGGCATAGTTACAGCAAGGAAAGCATATGATCTTATAGTTTCATCAAATTGGGCAAAAGAAAGATCCGCTCTCACTATACTGGACTTGGAAGCTTGGTGTAATAAAAGCAAAAAACTTACTGCTTCCTTTTCTTACATTGATTATAAACATGTCTATAGGGAATATAATGAGAAGGCAGACATATTATCCAAGGAGGGGCTCATTATGGCCTCAGGCCTACTATCCTTTACAGAATTCTCTAAAGGTATAGTCATTAGGGAAGCTACTATACAACTAATTTAGAAGAGCTTTTCTCTATCTGACCTACTCCTTTCCTTTGAGTTGGCATATGATTACTTATGATATTTTCAGCTTGCTGAACATCACCTGTGTGTGATTGATAAGAGACTCTTCCCACATCCCTCCCTTGGATTATATATCTGGGTTCTGTGTATCTTCTCTAGTGACTTTGTTTTGGATAGTCAGTTTTCTTATTATGTAGTGAAGAGCAGATATATATATTTTTCCCCTGTATGCCTAGTCTTCATGACTCAGATTTTGGTCTTTTGACTAAACATTGACTGATTGTCTTTGATGATGTAACCTGTTACCTTTGATTCTCATTAAATATCAAGGAACTGCTATTTTTCGTCTAGAAAAAAAAACACATGAGTAGATCACCCGATATATTCTAAAATATTGGTGGCAACCAAGTCAATTGGTGTTTTCACCAAACCAAGATTTGTGGTATGTGTGTTACGTTGGTTGGCACTTGGTGACAAAACTATGGATATATTGGTCACCACTAACATTAGTTTATGTTATTGCCAAACAAAGATTTGTGGCTTGTTTTACGATCTAATGTAAACATTAGAAGAGTAACTATAAAGTTGAAAAATAAAACATATTGCTTGCTTGAACATGTGGATGCTATAATCACTTGCCATTGTAGAAGGGAATTGGAGGGAAGTAGACGAGCCATCTCAGAAGCAGCCGCAACAAAATTTCGACATCGCTTTGAAAATGAAATGATATTCGACAACGAGACAAGAATGAATAAAGGGAACGAATTAGGAGCAGCTAATACTAAAATCGACAGGTGAGGAGTTGAAAATGGACTCTCGGTAGTGTTATGCAAGTTGTTAGATGTCAGATTGATGTTTTACCAATTAACATACCCGTAGTAGTTGATGTGTTCATTTTATGACTACATGTCAAATACGTTTTGTAATGGAAAAAACGTTCCATGGAACGTCAAAATCCAGGTTTGCTGGCGGTGATCACGTTAATAAGTGTATATATCTTAGAATTTTGGAGTGTGGACTACCATCTATGTTTTTTCATTTATGGATGAGAATGAGACAAGTGTACTGTCCTGATTGATTCTATGGGCGTCGTCCAAAATTCATAACAAACCATTTCAAAAAAACTAAAAATAGCTTAGTTAACATCTGACAAGTACAGTTCGTGACAGTTGAAAAAATAAAATTTCAATTTCAACTATTAGATTATTAGATAGAACTATTCGATTAGTAGATACAACTATGAACTTAACTCGAATCATCACTTTTACTTAAAGTGCAAGTGCATTAAGTATTAGATACATCTAGTAGCTTAACTCCAATGATTCTACAACTATTAGCATACCTTCAACTCTAATTCAAGTTATATAGGATAACTATTATACTAGCTATAATCGTGATACAAATATTAAATGAAATTTAGATGAATGTGGTAATAAAAACTATTAGATGAACGTTTAGTTGTACTCCAATACGTTGAACATTTAGTTGTACTCCAATAAGCTTTCCATTTGGAAGCGTAGCATCACGAGAACAATCAATTAAGTAATGTTCTCTCGTGGTGTTAGGCTCAGTGCAATCTATAAATATGAATAAGAAGGGGTGAGGGTTCTCAAAATTTTTAGTTTCGATCAATATTTAATCATTCCGCAAGTCCAGAACTTCCATTAAACTATGTATTAGTAATTTATGTTTGTCAACCTATTTCTAACATATTATTATTATTTTAATATAGTTGTTTTTTCACCAGAAAAAGACAACCTTATATTTATAAAACTGTCTAAAGACGACAGTTACAACTAGCAAAAAGGGATTGCATGATAATCATATACAAAAATCCTTCAGTGAAAGCGCAATAGAACAATGGATCCGGCTTAACAGATCAAAATCCTAGTTCAAAAAACCCCATCATGACAATAGTAGCATCACATGGGAACAACAAGAGATGACAATGGGTGACCAACAAAAAACAAGATAAGAAACACTCATTCACAGACAACTTCAAATGCCATGAAGCAAGATCACCTGAACATAAACTGAAAAGAACACCATGGACGAGCTAAAAATAGTTCACGACCCCTTCCCTGATCATAGAGCCAAAAGAAAACTCTTTATAGTAGAGAAAACCTGGATGCCGCCCAATGGCTAGTGTTGAAAGAGAGTATGCATGTGTGTTGAATTCACGATACACATGAGCAACAAAGAGTGAAAGATGAGACTCAAGCAAAGCATGCACCCTTTGGATCCAATGATGAAGGGAGATGGATTGAAAGGTTGGATGCTTAAGAGCCCAATCAATAGTCACCTTAGAATCACCCATAATACGCTGAAGACCAATCCCTCAGAGATTAGAAAAGTGGAGAAGACCCCACAAAGCCAAAATCTCGGCACGGTTATTAGATCCCGAACCAACATTCATACAAGACTGAAAACAAACACTCCCAGCAAGCTTGATGACCATCCCCGCACCACAATCCCCCTCAAGCGTTGCACCATCAAAAAGTCCAATGGCCTCATTGATAACCAGTTCAGGATAACAGATAGTCCAGCCTCTGCAATGAGGAGCCGACTGTTTTCCCAAGGAACAGATAGAAAGAACCAAAAGTACAATAGCATCCTTGTTGAGAGGAGTAGATTGAAACAAAATCCGATTACGGCCACACCAGATAGAACGCATAAATATCATTGCATGTTCAATGGAGAGAACCGGATGGTCAAAAAGTTTCTTAAGGAAATCAACACAGGAGCAAATGTTCCAAGACCATCTACAATTGATGCGAAGGAAAATGAGCATCCACATGTCATGAACAATAGTGCACTCACAGAATAAGTGGTCAACCTACTCAGAAGTGACTTTGCAGAGAATACATCTACGAATCCCATGGAAGCTTGTGTGTTGAAGCACATCCCAGGATATAATTTTATGATTAATGAAAAGCCATGAAAAACATTTGACTTTTTGTTGAGCTTTAGAATTCCAAATGGTCGAGTGCAACCATTACGGCCGATGCAACCTATGTTGCGGGAGAAGAGCCAAATAAGCATAGCTTGTCGAGATACAGTCTACCTGCTTATCCCCAACCCATATCAGGTAGTCTGGGGCTGCAGAGAGGAGAATTCTAGCCACCCGAAGACTAGCAATATAATTTTCCCATTCCCCAGTAACAATGGCGTCCAGGCCCAAAGTCCCAGTCGAGATCCATATCGAAGAAGTATCCCCATCAAAAACCCAGGCCTGCTTCAAGACAAAAATATTCCTCTCATGGAGAGTGGACAAAAGAGAAAAATAATAATTTCCACTTGTTGACCCCAATGATTGGGTATGAGCCAACATTAACACTAGTACCACCACCCATCTTCCACTTAATATGCCCGAGAATACAAGGAAGGGTCGAGCAAAGACTGCTCCACATCGTCAAAGGACTGAAAGATTTTTACTTACTCGCACGCATCCAAGACGAGAGTGGTAAACGTTTCATATATTTGGTGTTGATAATGTCACCCCACAAGCCAATCTTTGATAGATCGTGCCATAAACTCTTAGCATAGAGTGATAGGTTAAATAGGACCAGGTGCTTAAAACCCCGACCACCCCAATATTTTGGTAGGGACAGAGATTCCCAATCAACAATATGAAATTTACCATTCTCATTCATAACCCTCCAAAGAAAACGAAAGAACATTCTTTGCATGGAAACCAAAATGCTCGTAGGAACCCGAAAAAGAGAAAACTAGTAGACAGGGATGGATTGTAGAACAGATAGAACCAAATTCTTACGCCCCCCCAAAGAGAGCCATTTGGAAGTCCAACGACTCAGTCTCCATTGAATGTTTTTGATCATCTAGCTCCAGTTAGTATGCAAATAAAAGTTAGGTTTTAGAAAAAATCCTAGGTATTTGATGCCAATATCCAGACATTCATTCGAGATATGAAACAGATGAGTAATGCTAGACAAAACCTCCTACTCGAGATTCCAATGTCTAAAGCAAGACTTGAGAGGACTAAAGGACATTCCAAAAGCACTACAGAAAAGATCTGCAATCCCTTTGATACACAACCATTCATCAAAAATACCTTTCCCAAAAATCATCACATCATCAACGAATAATGTATGAGATAAAGAAATGGTACCAATGACTTTTTTACCTTTAATCAAGCCATCGTCCTTGGATTTGTGAAGGAGGAGAATGAGGCCTTCGATGACTAGTAGAAACATGTACGGTGAAAGGGGGCACCCTTGCTAATATCCCGAGACGCTTTAAAAAAATAGTCGGTGAACCATCAACTAAGAAAACAAAAGAAGCAGAGTTGACACAAGATATGATCCACTATGTGACATTCAAGGGAAACCCGATCTGGACAAGGATTAGATGAAGGAAAGATCGGTCAACTTTATTATAGGCCTTTTCAAGATCCAATTTAAGAATCAATGCAGACAACTTCTTCATTTTGATGGAATGAATAGTCTCTTGAACAATACTAGTAGCATCCATGATTTGTTTACCAGGGAGAAACCCAAACCGCTCTACAAAAATGAACCTCCCCAAAACCTCTTTCATCTGTCTGACGATAATCTTCGAAATCAACTTGAAAAGAAGATTACATAAAGCAATCAAAGGCTAATAAAAGAAGGAGATGGGACGATCAACATTATAAATCAAAGTAAGATAAGTAGAATTGAGACTATTCGGGATGTGGCCAGAAACTCTGGAATCCTTGATAGCTACCACAAGCTCCACCCCTAAGAGGTTAAAAAAAAGTAAATAAAATTCCATGGTCCAACCATCCGGGCCAGGTCTTTTGTCCCTGGCACAAGAATTCAACATGAGCTCCAACCCCTTCAGATCAATAGGACCACCAACCACCAACTGATCCTCCTCCTTAAAAAATAATGGCAAGTTTTTAAGAACAACCGACTGATCAGAGATATTATGTCTCTTTTGATCCTTATAGAGGTTGGAGTAGAAAGATACGGTTCCATCCTTAATAGAGTTTTGATCACAGACTAAAGCGCCATTATCACCCATAGATTCCCAGATGGAGTTTGTGATTCTTCTTTTGTTTGCAAACTGATGAAAGTATTTCGAATTCTCATCCCCAACACTCAGCCATATAGCACAACTTTTTTGTCTAAGAGTCTCTTCCTTTTGGGACAGAATCTTATGCTCTTGTAAGAATAAATCCTTATTTTTCTCAGCACAAGCAAAACTGAAAATTTCACCCCCCAAATCATCCTCAAGCAGAGTGATCTCATCTTCGATGGAAACAAGAGAAGAGTCGGCCTTTTTCTTAGCATCCGATTCCCATGACCTAACCAAAGGCCGCAACTTCTCTAATTTAAACAGTAGGGCCTTCATTGGAGAAAAGTGAGACGACACTTCAATTTGCAAAATCTCCCACTGAGATATAACCAACATATTAAAATCATCATCCGCTAACCAAGATGGATTAAATTTGAATGGATACCGAGATTTACCAATTTCAAAATCAAGCTGAAGAACAATTGCTTTGTGATCCAAAGAGCCCCTAGAATAGCTCTAGCTGTGATAGCGGCCGAAAGCCTCACACAGGGAATCCGCCATAATGAAACGGTCCAACCTTTTAGCAATACCCATGGACCCACAACGACCATTAGACCAAGTCGGTGAGAGAACAACCGGAGAGATATCCACTAAGTTCGCATCATCAAAGAGCGAATGAAAATAATTGGAGGGTGGATCAGAAACATGACCGGAGCCCCAAACCTCCTCTGTAGACTAGGTAAAGTTGAGGTCCCCTGCCAAAATAAGATTAGGTAAAAGTAACAAACCCGAGAGCATAACTTGATCCTAGAAAGGACCGCCCTGGGAATAAGGGCCATAGATGTTCAACAAATGAGCTGGCGAGCCAAAGCATTTCAACCTTCCTTTAAGAAGCAAGCCTGCACAAGTATTAAAAGATCTAAAATCAGCCATACACGAGTTTCATGCCACCAGGGTCCCACCAGAATGACCGACTAAATCCATAGCACTGACCAGCCACCTAGGCCTAATCTGAAGAAACAAATTATAGGAATCAAAACCAGACAACATAGTCTCTTGAAGAAAAACCACCATAGGACAAACAACATCAAGTAATCTTTTAAAAGCAACATGTTTCAGGCCCTCGCCCAGCCCATGAATGTTGAAGGACAAGAGATTCATAAAGGAACATCTGAAAGGGCCACACAATCTCTAAGTGCCCGAGGAGGAATGGAATCAATACTGTCAGGTAAACTCCGCGAAGAAAGACGAGCAACCCTGGGTTAATAAAGGTTTTCTCTCGGATAGCTTCTTTGACCCCCCGAAAGCCTCGTTTAGCATGTTTCTTGAATTTGTGAACAGTCACAAGCCCTGTATTCGACGGAGGAAAGGGAAGATTCTCATAACTCGGGGAGTCCACCAAAGTGAAAACATGATTGGGAATGCAGCACTGAGGAGGTGGAGAGAGGCCCACATGATCAACACCAATAGGAGAAGTAGGAGGTCTATCCGCAACCGAAGGAGAGACAGAAGGTAAACTCTCATCCCTAATAGGAGAAGGAGAGAGTGATATATTGAGACCAGCTAGCGAGGCATAAGGCAAAGGAGGAAAATCAGCCAAGCTAAAATGGTTGATAGCAGCCACCCCACGAACCTCCCCCTCCGCATAATCAACAAAGAGCCCATAGGGCCCCCCAACAGAGGGCTTCCGCACAGGAAAAGAGGAGGCCCCTGGAGAACTACCATCAGAAGAATTCGCAGGAGAAACCTTATTAGACAACAACAAACCCGATATAGACTCTAAAATCTCATAAGAACTTAAAATTTTAAATAAAAGAGGCACATTCGAAGAGAGCTTATCAACAAACTCAATTGCTGAAGATTTGTCCAATGGAAGAGGCAGAACACATCTTTGATAGAGTTGATCGGCTCGGCAGTAGGGCGAACGACAGAGCTGGAGTTCAGAGTCCCGCACCTCAGAGGACAAACAACCTTAGAATGCCCTGTCTCACGGCACATATGATACCGAAAAGCCACCTTCTAGTAGTCCAATTTCTGGATAAAAGACCCCGTGTTTCAAATAATCTCCAAATCAGCCGAAAGGCCCTCAAAAATATCAAGGTCCATGAGCATGTAGGGCGTAGAGTACTCACACCCAAGAAGGAATTCATCCTCCATGAGAATAAAAGTCCCAATATAATTGGTCGTCTTCATAAAGCCTTACAGGTTCCAACATTGAACCAAAAAGCTAGGTAATAATACCCAAAAGTGTCACCGAGCCAAAACCTCTGAGCGAGGGTCAAAGCCAACATGCCATGGCCCCAGAACCAGAGACCCATGCCCCATATCCAGTATTGAGACTCAATAATTTCCCTATCCTCAATCTCAACAGTGAGAAACTAGAACAAAATCCAACCATTAACCAAAGACAAAACCTTCGGGATGTATTTTAGTAAAGGCTTCCAAACCTCCCTTACCTAGGCCAAGATGTCCACTCTGGTCAACTTTATGTACTCGAAACGATGGATAAGAGCCCTCTGGGAGAGGGCCAACACCAAAATGATAGTAACATCACTGCCCAAAACACAGACCAGGCGGCCAACCTTGACCTTTTCAAAAGACACATGAACCGGTTTTGAGGGAACCACGTGCAGCCCACGAGAAACCCTAGAGGCATAGCGACCACCAGATGAAACAACAGGAGCACAGCCAACCGAAAAGTTGAGAGTACAGCCGTCACAAAAGACCACAGAAAAAGCATCACCACCAGCAGAAGGGATATTGCTAGGGGATGATACCCACTTGGAATAATGAACCCTCACCTTAGGGTTTGACCGAAAACCAAGGGAGTGAGTCGAGGATGGCGCCATCCAGACACAAACACAACAGAAACTCAAAACCCAACCCAAAGTTTCTTGCCGAAAGCTGTCACCAAATGCAGAAGCAAAAAGACAAAAACATTGTAGTAGACTGCCAAAAAAACCAAATACAAAATAATGGCAACACACACATTCCCACTTTTTGACCACATAATGGTACTAGGCCCGAGGAAGAATAGGCTTGACTCCTGCGTGGAATAAAAAACCAAACCCCACCAGGCACTATATAAAAAACGAAACAAGAAACTATGCGCCAGAGGAGACAAACCCAAACAAACAAGAGCAAGCCGTCCTGCCGGATGAGACAAAAGGGAATAGTCCACAACACAACGTCCCACCAGAAAAATGAACAAAACCACTAAAGCACAGGCCACAGAAAAACAAAAAGATAAAATAAACTAGCAATTGTACCTAGGGGTGCAATAAAAGAACGTTGTGCTATAAGCTAAGCATGAATTTGAAGTGTTGAATCACAAATTTTAGTTAATGATTTCTGCAACATTCAAATGAGCAAACCGGTTGCTCTGACACCATTTTAATACTGGCTTACACTTCTACCTGCATATAAATACCCACTCTGTCCCAACATTGAGGCCAATCAGAGATCGAATATCTTCATGCACTGAAAATTTAAAATCCTATTCACTTACAGAGAACTTAAATATGCTACTAAAATTATATTACACAACGAAAACTTTGAAAGTCCAGCAGAAAACCAAACCTACAACAAAAACACAACTCTACTACACTAAGTAAACTCTGTTACAAATATTAATACTCTCTCCATAATTTCAATCTTTACTTTCCTCCTACATAGTCATCTCTCTTTCGGTCTCTTTCATTCATCCACTGGTTATTTATTTAATTATAATAATTTAGTCACCATTAATTTATTTGTAACTCGTTGAAGGTTTATTGTCCATAAATCAATAAAAATATACTTCCTTACAAAAAAATTTGTTTAAAAATATGTTTCTTTATAAATCAACTCAAAATTTTTGTTTCTTTACAAAAATATGGTTTTCCACTTAAGTGATCTTCTACAACTAATCCAATAAATATTCCTTGGCTTCTATTCACACAACGACCCCTTCAACACAATGTTTTGATTATTATCAAAGAGATAAGGATATCTATTGCAGATTTCCTTCGCTTCGTCTCGATTTATTGCTGAGTTTTACTCCTGTCAAAATTTTCACACAAATACCAAATCCAACGTTGTACCTCAGAAATTCAGGCAACAGGTTCCCAAATCATTGTATTTGACTGGGTCTCTTCCTTTCACAGAGAATACATTTGTGCCTGTGCGTTATGGTTTTGACTTTTTTTTTCTTGGTGTAATGACCTCACCGATCTATGGCAATCCTGATCGATGAGATTTAGCATGTATTCATGACCTATCAAGGTATTATCCAATTGACCTTCCTATCCCTAAATCCCTAAGTTCGGATTTTGTGATAGCTAGTTTGAAAGGAACATAAGACATTTAACAATAGCTAATACCGTGACTACGCATTACCAATAGATTTCCCCTATTTGACCAATTTAAATTTACAGAAATTATTTTAACAGATCTAATGTTTTATAATTTAGTTAGCTCATAACTCTTTTAGTATGTCCCAATCGCTTTTACTTGAAACCAAGTATACCTAGGAATAATAGATCCAGAGGTTCGATAAGGTTGGGTTTGGATAAATAAACCATCTGTGGACCCACCTATCTCATCTCGTCTGGGGCAGTAGTTGTTGGTAACGTCTCTATTGAAAGCTGCAATAAAGTGAATCAAGTCAAATAAATTATCAATGCCTCTCCCTTCTCTATGGCACCTGACTGTTGCGGCGAAGAATTATTTTATTATCTCGTATATGCATTGGCAACCGGGAATCAATCTATTGCAATCATTAATGGATAAATCAATCTAATTTCTGCAGCATGGAACTCACTACTACTCCGCTTAAGGCTTTCACACTCTATGACTTCAAAGGCAGTTCAGCTATACTACAAAGAGCTATATGTTTATGTGGACTACTGCTGCAAAGAAAGAGAAAACTTGCTAGCTAGTAACCCTACCTCTATAGCACAACCAGACATACAAAAAACGAAATGAAAATATGGTTTTTCCATGAATAAGTCCTTGGCATTGTATGAATTTGAATCTATGGATAGTAATGCATGCCCTCTTCCCAGCTAGGTAGGTGTTATCCAAAAGAGTTATAATCATTATCTCTAGGCAGTTGCTATCCAATGCTCCCTTTTCTAATGTTGCTTTATTTTGGTTTATCTTATGTGTCAATAGTAGTATTCCCTACTTTCGGTGGTTGTATATTTTAACGTCTAAATCATTTGTAGTTTCTTTCACAGACCTCTTACCTTTTTTATTATTAAACTTCATAAGGTGGTGCGACTCGTTGAGAGCATTGTCACTATCATAACTCCGCTAAATCTTGTGGTAACACTTAACAAGTTCGGTAACTTCTTCACTCCGTGCCTTGGCAAGAATTAATGATGCTTTAGGAAAACATGAGGCCCGGAGGGCTTGCCTGACGGATCCATTTAAAGGTAATTTATTGATAGTTATAAAGAAAGCAATAATATTAGGATTCTTATCAATATAAGATAAATTTTTGCTACCATATTAAGGCACCAAACGTGGTTGGTCCGTGAATGCAAAAAATCTTATCAAATATGTGTTAGTTTAATGAGAAGTGGGATTGCCCATCTGAGGGATCGTTTTCCACCAAAAGTTAAACAAACCATCAGAGTGAAGAATCCAGTATTTAAATGTAACTGGTGGCACCAAAAAATAACAAACCCTTCTAAACCTTAAGTGCCCTTCGACGCGTGTCACGGATCTTGCATGCATGGCCATCTTGCATGCCGCCCAGTTGGCATGAGAAAACCCATCGTCGATCGCTCCACAGGATGATAGGCAGTGCCGCACCCTACTGAACTGATATTCCTTCCTGGCTTGGTAGTCAAGGGTAGTACTCCTCCCTCAATATCCTAAGTAGGTTGACGCATTGAGTGTCTGGTAGAACAGGTGGCTCTGTAGGAAAACTGCATAGAATATGCCAGGGAAGTATTGTATCCCATGAATATACCTGTCCATCAGAAGGTTAGCACTATACCTTGGAATTATGTTGGGGACATAAGAGAATGTCATGTGCAATGCCCCATTTGAACTAGAAGCATAAGGGGTGATTGTTGCTCTTGAGGATGACATATCATAAGGTAAACCTGAGGCTCCATGAAACGAAGGAGATTAATTATGTGCAAGTGCCAGGTCAGAAAGAACAGATGTTTTTTGATAGGGGGGCATACAGAGAGCTACACAAGCAGATACCCACAGATGTTTGTTTGTAGGAGGATATACGTAGAGCTTCTCAGGCAGATACTCACTGGGAGAAGCACTTAGCTGTGAACTATATGCCAGGCTAGTGTGCTGCTGCTGATATAAATTTCGGGATAAATTTTAGCCAGAGCTGCTAGGATGTTGTGCTGATGATTTTTATAAATTTCGGGATAAATTTTGTGGGTTTTGTATCAGACAACAATCCCATCAGTCCGTCTCGCTGTCTGAATTTAGAAATATGGGGAAGAAGCATGAATAATTTGACTGCTTTTCCTGGTTCGGGCACGGCTCTAAATCAAGAGTTTTGAACTCTTAGTTGGATCCTGTTCTCCTGGTCCCTGGAATTGCCAGCTCCATTCTAGATGCAGTCAATAAGAAGGATGGAAGCTCTGAACGGGTGTGGGTGTGGATGCTTATGGCTTCTTGTGAGTTCAAGAAGAAGCTCTGGGATATCTACAATCCCGAGACAGGTGAATAATTGAACTGTTTCATAACTACCCCTTTTCTCAGATGAGTCCTCTCAATACCATTCTATAAAACAACACTTCAGAATTTAGTAAATTAGCTTGGGTGTAAGAGGAGAAACTTCATGTTAAAATGTAGTCGATAAGAAATTGTTCACTTTCCTGCATTTTTTACCATTGTTAATCAATTTGTCACAGGGTGAACAGACAGAAAGTCAATTTGTCACTCGGTGAACAGACAAAGAGGGCTTGGTTTATTTCTTTTTCGCCATGCTGTACTCAGTGTTTGATTCACATAGGACTATATAAGCAACAACATCCCCCCAAAACAACTAGTATGCAGATTGGGAGATGCCTCATAAGGCACATATTTGGGCCTTTACATGAAAAATGTACTGATGGAGTATAGGTAGGCTATTCCTTCATTTTGCAGAGCTTAGCACACCCTATTACTACAATGATTCTACTATAAGACAAATGGGTCAGCTGAATGGTGATTAAATGCTGATATCATGGTTGTTAAATAATGGTGAGTTGGTATGTGTGAATCTCAGATTCTCGGAAAGAAGCTACGAGAAGAACTAACTGATAATAGGGACATGACGAAGCCAAGGAGCACATTCAGCAGGTAGAGCCAGAGGAGCATCAATTTCTTAGGTATAAGACCTGGTTATCTTTTAGATGATCAGGATTGTGACTAACTGAGATTAGGTTTATGTTTTTATTATTTACCAGGCGGAGCCAGAGGAGCATAAATTTCTTAGGTATAAGAACTGGTTATCTTTTAGATGATCAAGATTGTGACTAACTGAGATTAGGTTTATGTTTTTATTATTTTTATTTATATAAATATATATATTTTTTCACCAGTTTTGCTATTTAGTTAATGGGAATAGCTTATTTCCGTACTGTTTTTTTCCGATTTGCCTTCTTCTAGCAGTCTGGGATACTGAAAGAAGAAATTTAAAACATTTGGCAGTCCTTGGGCTAGGCGTCTGATATTTTGAAAGATGAAATCCATAACATTTGGCAGTCCTTGGGCTAGGCGTCTGTGATTCAATATCAGTTCGATTTCGAAGTTTAGAATGTGTTGGTTATATGTTAACCACATCAAAGACTCATGAAAAATGTATCGATGGAGTATAGGTAGGCTATTCCGTCATTTTGCAGAGCTTAGCACACCCTATTACTGTAATGCTTCTACTGTAAGATAAATGGGTCAACTGGATGGTGATTAAATGCTGATATCATGGTTGTTAAATAATGGTGAGTTGGTATGTGTGAATCTCGGGATTCTCGGAAAGAAGCTACGAGAAGAACTAACTGATAATAGGGACAGGACGAAGCTAAGGAGCACATTCAGCAGGCATACCGGACGAAGCCAAGGAGCACATTCACCAGGCAGAGCCTGAGGAGCATAAATTTCGTAGGTATTTAATGTATTCATCAATTTTTTGTAGTTATACATCAATTCACTCAGAATTTGTGGTGGCGTTATTTATGATTTATGATTTTGCAGTGGGTTTAGTAACTATTTACATTTATGTATTTTTAACAAATTTACATCTCTGTATTTTTAACAAATTTACAGGTTTGAAGTATATCTGTTAAAGAAATTCGCTGCATGCTAAACAGTATGGGATATTCATAAACTTTGAAGTTTCAAATATTGAATCAACAAAATGTAAATTCATTCATGCGAGCAAACGTAAATTCATTCAAGCGGGCAAACTAAATGTTAAAGGGCAAAAGAAAGATACAGAGAGATTCAAGACTTGGAATCATGGAGTTACCAGCTCGTCCTAGAGGCGAGTTCTTGAGTTTGGCGAGTTATTGAGTTCGGCAGGGTAGGGAGAGTTCCTGAGTTCTGATAGAGGTAGGCATCAACAGAGTTTTCCTGAGTTTTGAGTTCTGATGGAGGCAGGGGGTTCTAACCGACTCGTTGTCTTGTTCACGAGTAGTTGTATAATAATAATAAAAATAATAATATGTCCTCTTGATTACAAAATAATAATATTTTATATGTTGAGAATTTCTTAAATCGTCGATGACATGTGATGATTAATATTTAATACATTTAAATTAAGGGCAACTCTTATTTAATCATGTTCGCAGTAGGTAACGTTGAATTCCATTGAATCATTATAAATGGATTTACTTATTTTTTACTGAATTTTTTTCCTCTGAATATCTTTAATAATTTCAATTAAAAAGCGAAGCCAATTTTTTTTCTCCTTGTGAGATAATTGAGCATTTTTCCACGCCTATTTGGTAACTTACAATGGCAACCAGTTGTTTTAATTACTATAAATACGGAGGATTTCTTAAATCGTTAATGAGGTGCGATGATTGATTTTTAATAATTTTATTTTAATAATCTTACTTGCAATAGCTATCAAAAATTGATGCATAAATATTAAGGGTTTTTAAATATAAATATTTTTCAAAATTATTTATATCTTTTATATTAATAGATGTTTATATTTTAGAATTTGGGATAGACTAGTATTTATGTTTTTCCTACAGTGTATGGGGATGAGACAAATTTATAAATTTATTGTTTGATTGTATGGCATTGATTCAAAATTCGAAATAAAGTATTATAAAAAAAAACAAGTATAAAATAAATGTAGTTAATGCATGGATAATTATGAGGGAGTTCAAAAATGGTTATATTCCATAATATAGATACATACAGTAAATTGGCCTACATTTTTGGCACACATTATAAAATAGTAATTATTTAAATTTTATTGTTTTATTTTTCATTTTGCCCATAATCAATTTAAAATTAGTTTTATATTTTAAGAGTTTAAAGCTTTAAAATTTATAATAAATATTTATTTTACTTATAAATAGTCAATATATATTAGGTTTATTTT
The DNA here is from genome assembly GCA_001517045.1 of Pseudotsuga menziesii. Taxonomy (NCBI): domain Eukaryota; kingdom Viridiplantae; phylum Streptophyta; class Pinopsida; order Pinales; family Pinaceae; genus Pseudotsuga; species Pseudotsuga menziesii. The sequence goes on from LPNX010959543.1 coordinate 40,323, forward strand.
GTAATATAAATTTTAGTAACTAGTTATAATATTAGATTTTGGTTAAGGTAATATTTTTTTTAATATATTATTAGAAATTGTTTTTTTTATAATTTATTTTGGTTATTTAATATTTTTATAATTAAATTTATAAATACTTTATTAGATCAATTATGCCCTCTTTTGAGGCTATATTTAGATGTTTTAATGTTTTCTTTGAATTTTTGTGAAGGAAGGTATAAAATATAGACTTTGACGCGCAAAATGGCCCATGATGGGCCTTGAAATTCCAACACCACATGCAACTACCATATTTTTTGAAATATTGAATGGTATTGCACGGATAATGTACTTCATGGAATACAACCTATTCAACTAGAAGAAGGATGATAACATGTATCTAAGGCATAAACAACAGGTGATTGCAACATATAAAAGGAGAACAAGCGATTGTGGCACTTAACTTGTGGCTTATCAATGTTCATTAGCCACAAGTTAAGTGGTTGCACTAGTTTATGTTGTTTCCAAACATAGATTTGTGGCCTATGTCAAGGTAAGGTTAGCTAGCATCAAGTTAAGTAAAGATGGGTATATTAGTGGCCACCAAACACAGATTAGTGACATCTCTATTGCATGTAGGTTGGTTGGCTCTCATCTAAAAAAAGTTGTATATATTGGTGGCCACCAACTATTTGTGCTTTCATCTAACAAATATTTGTGGCATGTGTGTGGTAGGTTGGTTAAATAGAGATGGGTATATTGCTGATCATTAACTTAATTTGTGCTCTTGTTTAATGATGAATCATGCCATATCTATGGTATGTTCATTGATGCACACTTTGGCATAGTTAAAGTACAATGCCACAATGTTTTATGGTGGTTTATTTTTTCCCTATTTGCTCTTTGCATTTTGACACTGCAATTCCTAATGTAATTGGGCTCATTGCGAATTCAACATGCCAAGTTTTGCACTGATTTTTCATTGGCATTGTCATCGACATCATGTAGATTCCTTTAATTTGTATTTGTCTCAAATATATTGTTGATATATACTATTTGAGGAAGTAGTCTAAACATATTACAATTTGGAACTTTTTTTTCACTTTTTTTGACCATTTCTAAAATAAAATTTGGTGACCCGAGATGGTGTGGAACAATTGCTTCTAAAGTATTGGTGGCCACCAACTCAACTTGTCTTTTCATCAAACAAATATTTGTGGTATGTGAGTTAGGTTGGTTGGCACTTGGTGACATAACTATGGGTATATTGGTGGCCACTAATTTTAATTTATGCTCTTGTAAAACAAATATTTGTGGCATGTGGGGTAAGGTTAGATAGTGTTTGGTTAAGTAAATATGGGTATATCGGTGGCCACCAAATAAAGATTCCTGACATCTCTATCGTATGTAGGTTGGTTGGATCTCAACTAAACAAAGTTGTATATATTGGTGGCCAGCAACTTGATTTGTGTTTTTGTTTAACAAAGATATGTGGCATGTGTGTGGTAGGTTGGATGGAACTTGGTACATAAATGAGTATATTGGTGGCTACCAACTTAAACAAAGATGGATATATTTGATACCTCTTGGTTAAATAAAGAAAAGTATATTGGTGATCATTAATCCAATCTGTGCTCTTGTTTAGTGATGATACATGGAATCTCTATGCTAGATTCAATGGTGCTTTGTTAAGTAAATATGGGTTGATTGATGGCCACCAAATTGATTTGTGCTATTGTGAAACAAACATTCAAGTGTCTTGCACAGTTATAATACATTCCCACAACATTAGTATGGTAGTTTTTTTTTCCTATTTTTCTCTTCATTTTAATGATGCAATTCCTAATGCAATTGGGTGCATTGGAGATTTGGCATGCCTAAATTTTGCATTTATTTTTCATTGACATTTGGATATTTGGCATGCTAAATTTTGCATTGATTTTTCATTGACATTGGCATCATGTAGCTTTCTTTACCTTGTATTTCCCTCAAATACATTGTTGATATATATTGTTTGAGGAAGTAGTCTAAACATGTTACAATTTTGATCTTTTTTGTCACATTTTTCCAACCATTCTCAACTTAAAATATGGTAAAAAAGTTAAAAGAATTGCTATAAATACATATAATATAGTTTTTGAGATTGCACAATTAGGGTGTGATGGAAGTATTTAAGGACGTTGAATCCATTTATGCATTCAAAAAATGCAATTTCAATAATGGGAAATTGCAATTTGACCAAAGGTTGCATAACTAGATTCTGGTGATCATAGGAAGAAATAATTCAAATTGTATAACATTTAGACTATTCCTTAGTTGAGTCTATTTTTCAATGATGTTAGCAACGTTTATCTTCAATCATCATTACACCAAATATTGTTGCTTTATTTTAATCGTGTCAATCATATTTCCTTATATATAAATTAACATTGATGTTGTCTCTTATTTGTGTTGCTTGCTTTGATTTGATATCGAATATAGTAAGCCTATGTGTGTGTGTGTGTGTGTGTGTGTGTGTGTGTGAGAGAGAGAGAGAGAGAGAGAGAGAGAGAGAGAGAGAGAGAGAGAGAGAGAGAGAGATTTGTCTGTGTGTACACACAAACACCGCCAAATTTGATTTGAATATGTTAATGTGAATGAAATTTTATGTTTCTAGACTCAAGATTTAATGTCAATTATTTTGGCATAATAATATATGATAAAGTATGAATCGATAATACCATTGTGTTTTTTGTTATAGTTATTCATTTAATTATTATTAATTAGTATTATCATTTTAAAATTTTGAATTATTATAACAATTATTATCAATTATTAATTTGGTAATTAATATTTTGAAACTTTATGTGATTGATTTTTAGTATGCAACAATTTTATACACCAACAATCAATCAAAGTCACTCTATGAAATTCAAAGCCATGCATATAAACACAACTATGAAATTTCAAATTAAATTGGAAAATAGCCATGTATTTTTCTCCATGTAACAAGTGGCACACAACCACCCCAAGGGAAATGTCTACTTTGTATGACAAATATCTACATATAATGAAATGAATTTGGCATCATAAGTACAAATTGTTATTACTTCCTTAATCATCCCTTAAACTCCCTCCATGTTGTTGAACCCCTCATCATTCTTAATCCCTTGAACCATATGCCATCATCACTCTCAAATATATACTTATTCAATTAATTGAATAATAATGAACTCTTGTGATCTCTTTAGTGGAATATGGCATTGGACAATTCTTAAAATGTTACGTGATAAAATAATTTGTCACATTTGTGATACTAAGAAGATGGAAGATGTAAAATATTTTTACCTTATAATGTATTGCATAAATCCCCATAACCCATATCATTAAATCTTGATTTCAAAATAGCTGTTAAAATGCAAACCTAAACATAACATTTTAACTCATGAAATTTGGAGGTTTAGGAAATCTTATCTCCAACCTTTTCTAGCAAATAAATGAAATCTAAAGAAATCCAACTAATTCCTTACAATTTTTTTTAAGGTCCAACAGACCAAAGTTGATCTCTCTCTCTCTCTCACACATGTATTATTTGTGAATACATATCTTAGAGAAACACACCCTACACTTCCCCTCCTTTGAGGATGGTACTCAAGATAAAATTAATTCTCTTGGGTGAAAGGTTGATACAAGAATATATTCATTAAGAGATCAACATATTACTTGCAGGAATCGATATTGATGTGGACAGAGCCAAATATTCTATTCAAATAGTAGGGATTAAACCCATGAAAGAGGCCCAATTAAACTCTTTCATGTTTGGAATAGAACCCTCTGAATTGATAGCTTGGTTACCTTTTAATGAACTTTAAAAATCTTGAATATTTTTTAAAGTAAATTGTTTATTTTATCTTTAAAAAAATGAAAGAAAACTAATTCCAAATTATCAAAATAATTCTAATCTAAAGGAAAAATGTATGTTCAAAAGATTGGAAATAAATGTCATTTACATTTAAAAACAAAATCTGCAAATTAGTTATATACCAAATTATGAAATAAAATGACATAAATACATATTCTATATTAACAAGTAAATTATCTTTAATTTAAAATCAAATATTTAAATTCTCATCCATATAAAACATTTTTTTTGAAAAAAAAGAACAATCTTGATAATAATCAATAACATATAAAAATCTAGATATAGGTTAGATTTCCTTATTGCCATACTAAACTTGGCAAAATTTGGCTTCCCAATATTAACTTTTGATAAAAGGATTCTTTACGAAAAATGTCCTTTCAAAATCCCAACTAAAAATGCCCCTTCTAATATTTCAATCATTCTTTGTATAGAACTTAAAAATAGCTACAATAACTAAATTTTAGACTTAACCATTACAATAATTATATACAAAATTATTGAGAAGAAGATCAACCCAGCATACAAGAACATAAAATTTTTCTAGTGAAAAAATCGGCCAAATATGGCTTCTCAATATTAGTTATCTTTTGATAGAAGGTGTCTTTACAATACATGTTCTTTCACAATCCCAACTCAAAAATTCCCCTTGTAATATTTGAATGATTCTTTGAATAGAACTTGAAAATAGCTATAATAACTAACTTTTAAACTCAACCGATACAAGAATTTGGTTAAGATCTCTATCGGCTTGTTCATCCTACTTTATTTATTACTCAAATACACCACACATGAATCAAAATGAGAAAAAATATGGTGTTTGTGTGGGGACCTTAGCTCTACTAGTTGCATCATGAATCACTTAATGTATTTCGACCTTCGGTAAATAACACTAAATTTGTGCCATTTCTTTTTTTTTGGCTTTTAGATAGAAAACCCTTGAGATGCTCTTTATCTACATGGAAAATAAGTTTTTGTCCTATGCTTTTCCTATAGTTTTTCTAATTATTTATCCACTTGATTAACTTTATAGAAACTTTTCAAGTGGGTTAAAAGTTGGTAATTCACATTGATTTATAGCTAGTAATTGGTGCATTTTCGAAGTATCTAACACCTGCTTGAGATGCGAGATGTGCTCTTCTCGGGTAGCACTATAAACTAGTATGTCATCTAAATACAAGTTATAACAAATGAATCTAAGAAAGGGCATAACACATAATTCTTCATACACATAAATATAGCTAATACATTGCATAAACCAAATGAAATTACTAACCATTAATATAGACCTTTCCTAGCCTTGAAGGCGGTACTTTAGGTGTCTTCTTACTTCAATCACACCTGGTGGTATCCCAATTTGATATCCAACTTGGTGAAGTACTTTCCATGCTGCAACTAGTCCAATAGATGATCGATCCTGGGAAGAGGGTATTGAATATTGAGTGTGATCATGTTCAATGCTCTGAAGTTGATGCACATCCTCCAAGTCCCAACCTTATTGGGTACTATCATGAAAGGTGACCCACAAGCTGAGGTGCTTGGTTGGATCATGCCCTGCCACAACAACTACTGCAACTTCTTCTTCACTTCATCTGCTTCTATGGTAGACTAAGGCTGTACAATCCAATTTTCAGCAATGGAGAATCCTACAATAATTATCATGTGCTCTATAAAATTCAAGCACAATAGATCTATAAAACAAGAACAATTGTTACAACATATGTATGCATATCTTTACATAAATGAGTGCCAGAATACTAATGCAAAAGGTTTGCAGCAGTAAAACATTATCATTAACTTAGAAGATAGTTTACAATGCTAAAAATGGCATGAATAGCTAAGAAATTTGAATCCTAGGGAGGTTATTTTAATTCAATGCATTAGAGTGGCTTACTGCTCAGTTAACACCACTCAAAACATCAATTAACCACTTAACTACAATGTAATTGACTCTAACAGACTCAGGCAGTTTAAATTGAGTATAACTAAGTCATAACTCAACTGCCTGCCAAAAACTAGGTGAGGGTGCCTTTAAGTCTCTAGTTAACTCAACTGAATGCCAAAAATTAGGTCATGGCACCTTTATGTCTCCAGTTAACTGATAATTAGGTGAAATTAGGTCAAATATGGTAGAAGGGCTCCTTTCTGACTCCAATTAAACTGAAAATTAGGTGTAAATGCTCCGAATGGACTGAGTTGGGTGCTTTAATCATGCAAATCATCTTAGTTAGGTTCCCCCAATGAAGGAGGAGGCCCAAATAACTGAAATTGATAAGATGTAAATGATGTAATCACATGTTTGAGTCAAAATATATAGGATAAGTGGTAAATTAGGGCGTTAATCCCAAATAAATGACATGTAGTTGGAAAATTACTACAACATGCTCCACCTCCATCCTAGGAGGTAGCTCCTTATTCCCTTGACCACTTCTTTGTAAACCTGCAAAAGGTTATCCATTTTACTTTTTTTCTCTTTGGTATATCCTTTGAGGGATTCCTTCACAGTTTTACCGATTCACCTTCTTGCAAAATTTGTCTTAAGAAAATAAATACAAACTTCCTACTTGAACTGATCATCTTTTTCTCTTGGTTAGTACTTACTAAGGGGATATTTGATTTACCTTTGCGTGTATTTATGATGAAGGATTTCTCATCCTTAATCAAGCAATATTAATTGTCTCTCCTCATGAAGATTACATCCTTCATATACATGTAGGGGATTCTTAACACTACAACCAAAACATCCATGGGTACTATGTCTACCTCCACTTCAACAACATACTCTACACTTATGGAAAACATGATCTTGCACTCTTTCATGACTATGAGTTATGCATCCTTAGTTACCCATCCCAATGGGAAGGGTTGGGATGATCATGTAATTCCAATCCAAACTTATGTACCTAATCCTCTTTTATGAGGTTCACCTATGCACCAGAAATGAATATAGTATTGATCTTGGTTTTCTTGACCTAGATCTTGATGTGAAAGAGTTATGTCATCTCTTTCTCTTCCTTAGGGTTAAGGCCACTAAGATTCATCTCCTTCTTCTGTCATGTACCCATACCCCATTATCATGCGGAATTAAAAAATTTCATCGAGAAATTTTACTATTCATCGAAACATAGGGCATGGTCGTGAACCACTTCTTGACATTTCCAACATTGTCACACTCCCTCCCGTATTCCATTGATCAACTCGGTGATCTGCAGGGAAGGATCTTAGAGGAGATCAGACGGCGGAGAGAAAACGCGACGAAAATCAATGATCTCGAACGGTCCTGTAGATTGTAACCAAATCAACGGTTCAGAATTCACCTGTAAAAATCAATAGTGTGGATAGCCTGAGTTGTGGGGTTGAAAGTTACAAAAATGGCAATCTCACTTCCCGCAAACCACATCCCGCATTCCGGATCGAGAATAGATCAACGGTGGACAATCATCCCGCGAAGATCGACGGTGCAGAAACCTAAACTTGCGGGGCTGGGAATTGTGGAAATCGCGACACCGCGAATTTGCATCCTAGATCCCACATCCCGCATCCCACAAGTTGTGGAAAGGAAGTTCCGAAAGGGAAAATTGTGGAAACCATGATTTGCGAACCGACATTCCACATCTCGTATCCCGCAAGTTGTAGAAAGGAAGTTGCAGAAGGGAAAATTGCAGAAACCACAATCTGCGAACAGACATTCTGAATTCCACATCCCTCATTCCGCATCCTGCAGACTGTATAAATGGAGATTTCTAGCAGGAAACCTAACTTTTTTCATTGAAGTCTTGGATAAATCTCATCATTTAGGACATTACTGATCTGGCCAATCTACCCTGCAACTTAGTTTGAAATGCATTGATGGAAAACATATATAGATGCCTATAATTGCAGTTATTCAAGGGAACAATGCATTAATTCAACACAGTAAAATGTTCATCACATTCCATCAAGCAATTTACAATACAAGAATACAACTGCAGAGAATAACATAGAAAATAACACTTATCTTGAATACAACTTGTCCCGCAACCAGCTATGTCACTGCAACGTTCCACCCAACCACAGGCCAGTGTGCTCTTTAATCTCTCAGCAACACTGCCACTTCCAAGTTGGGCATGATATTCCCTAAGGAATAAGGAACACTAACAGGATTCACCGATAGCCAAGGATACAATTAAAATTCAGTCAAGCCAACACAGTTGGGTTTATCAGACTTACACAGGTAGTGGTTTACACTTAGCCAAATTCACATGAGACACAACCAAGCCAACAGATGGGTTTATCAGGCTACCATCCAAGCCATCCTTCCAATTGGGTTTATCAAGCTGTCAAGGAGGTGGAAATACTGACTGCTAACCTAGTAAGCTCAACCCTAGAGCTATGAACACCCACACCGAATATAGCCTGATTTCTAAACAATTACACACCCAACACAAGGAAGCATTCACTTCTCTACTACACAATCCCTCATTCCATGCCTTCCCTTCTAGTGCTATTCAGTGCATGCAAAGAAGAAAACCAACCTTCTAGATTGGTTTGTGAGGTTCTTTCCCACACCAGGTTCATCAAGCAAGTCAAGAATCTATTTCCATTCCTTCAATCAATTCAAATGACAAACATGGATGCACACAGAGGGATCTTCATCCTGGGATTTATCAAAACGTAGCAGATGCCAGGGATTACATGCACATAGAAATTTACAAATTTCTGAACATTGCCAGTGCCAGACTGATTGCTGCAAAAATGACAAAATGAAAACGTTGTTGGTCTTTCAAAACAAAGGCACAAAATTGGATTCAGGGAATTCATGTTTAGGAAAGAAACTAACACACTGGAGAAAACATGAATAGAACAAATCCACACAGGAAAAAATCAAAACGTGAAAGGGAACAGATCGCGACAGGAGAAAAATCACGATGGTTCAGACTCATAGTAGTTTTTGTTTGTTGGCTACTACATGAAGTCCCAATTTGAATTTCAAAAAATGTTTTGTTCAATCAAAATCATGAGGGAAGGCGAAACATTGTTGTATGAGGGAAAAATGAATGTTTTTGGTATTTTCTTTCCCAAGAAATTCATAAAACGTTTTTCCCAAAGTGGGGCTCTACCCAATTCGAATTTCCCCACTCTTCCCATCCCCCACTCCCTCATCCTTAGGAAAAAGCATGCCCCCATCTCATTTAGTTGCGTTGACATAGCCGGCTGTGGGTTTTAATTAAAAATTGCAATTTTAACATAATGTTCAACTAGCATAAAAAATACCATCGACCACACCTTAATTGCCGAAACATAAATACTAAATCGATGGTGGGTCTTTTTCCTAGCTCCACACCATGATTATTTACATCATTTATTTAAATTCAAAGGGGTTAAAAATAGGGTTTTACATTCCCCTCCCCCTTCAACATCACTGTCCTCAGTGCTTTACAACATTGAACAAAAACGCTTGCTGGTACTGCCCTCAGCAATCCGCAGATTCGAACAAAAATGGATTTTCCAGTTGCATGGTATCCTCCAGCTCCCACGTAGCTTCTTCAGGACCGTAGTGCCCCCATTGCATCTTCACCTATCCTATTGCTCGGTTTTGGAGCATTGTGACCTTCCTGGCGAGGATGCACATAGGCTCAATTTGGAACTCTCCCTCTGGTTCCACCTGAATCACATCCCAATTTATTACATGGTTAGGATCATGTACATACTTCTTAAGCAAAGAAACATGAAAAACATTATGAGCTCTAGCTCTAGAAAGAAATGCAAGTCTATATGCAATTGGCCCTATTCTTTAAAGCACTTCAAATGGCCCACAGTATCTAGGTGACAACACATGGCACAACTTCCAAGCTTCAAGGAACTCTTGTTTACCCTCACTCTGAGGTAAACATGATCCCCAACATTGAATTCTCTGTTCACCCTATGCTTATCTGTATAACTTTTCTGTCTGTCTTGGGATGCCTTCAAATTCTGCCTGATCTTTACAACTTCCTGCTCCATCCCCTTGATCAATTCTAGATGAAGCCCAACCCTGTTCACTAGATTATCCCAAGTCACTGGTGTCCTGCACCTCCTACCATATAGAGCTTCATATGGACTCATCCCCAAGGATGCCTGCTACCCATTGTTCTAAGAAAACTCTACCAGGTGTAACTAATCTTCCCACTTGGTTGGTTTGTCCATCACATACATGCAAAGAATGTCTTCCAGTACCTCGTTAACAGTCTTCATCTTTCCATCGGCCTGGGGATGGTAGGCCATGCTGAAATTCAATTTTGTACCCAAATATGCAAACAAACCCTTCCAAAAATGGGAAGCTTGACATCTATGTTAGAGACTATTGCCTTAGGCAATCCATGCAGTTTGAAAATATCCTTCATGAATATCTTTGTAATGTCATCAGTCTTGTGCATAGACTTAACCGGTATAAAATGCAACCTTTGTCAACTTGTCCACCACAACCATGATGGAATCATGTTGTCTCCAAGTCATCGGCAATCCTGTAATGAAATCCATGGAAATAACTTCCCATTTCGATTCTGGAACTAGAAAGGGTTGCAACAAACCTGCTGGGTGTTGATGTTCAACTTTCACTCGCTAACACATCATGCACCTTGAAATATATTCGGCCATGTCCTTTTTCATTCCTAGCCAGAAGTATTTCTTTCTAGCTGTAGCAATCGTCTGCTGATATCCTGGGTGACCAGAATATGGAGCTTGATGGATCTCATCCATAACAATCCTCCTCAAATCTACTACATTTGGAATATAAATTTTGTTCTTGTAGGTAAGAAGTCCATATTCTTCCAATTTATATCCCTCATACATCTTTTCAAGGCTTTGTTGCTGCAACTTGTCCTTGACCTGTGCATACAATTCATCTTCAACAACACGATTAACAATCTGCTACCTCAAATCTGATTGGCAAATACTAAGATAGGCCACATGCATTTCCTACACCTTCTTGCTGAGTGCCTCAACTACCTTATTCTATTTTCCCTTCATGTGCTTGATTTAAAAATCAAACTCACATAAAAAATCCAACCATCTCACTTTCCTAGAATTCAGTGTAGGATGATCAAACAAATACTTCAGACCACAATGGTCTATCCTTAGCTCAAATATTCTTCCCATCAAGTAATGTCTCCACATCTTGAGAGCATGTACTATGGATGCAATTTCTAGATCATGAGTGGCATAGTTATTTTCGTGCTCCTTTAATTTTCTTGACTCATAACATATCACGTGGTTGTCTTGCATAATAACTCCTCCAAGTCCTTGACCGCATGCATCTGTACATACCACAAAATATTTCTCTGGGTCTACAACTTTTAAGACCAGTGCACTTGTGAGAAGATACTTCAATCACTGGAAACTTTCTTCACACTTCGAGGTCCATTCAAACTTTATGTCCTTCCTTTGCAAAGAAGTGATAGCATGTGCAACCTTGGAGAATCCTTCAATGAATCTCCTGTAATATCCTGCAAACCCCATAAAAGATCTTACCTTTTTGACATTCTTTGGAGCAGGCCAATTCTTAATAGCTTCAATTTTCTCAGGGTCTACAGATATACCCTCCTCTGAAATAACGTGACCAAAGTACTAAATTCTATCCCTATAGAAGTCACACTTGCTCAACTTTGTATATAGCTGATGTTCTCTAAGAAATTGCAATGTTAGTCTCAAATTTTCTTCATGCTCTTCTTCATTCTTAGTATAAACAAGAATATCATCAAGGAAAACAAGAACAAATTTGTCCAAATACTTGCTGAAGACACTATTCATAAGGCACATAAATGTTGCTGGTGCATTTGAGAGACCAAATGGTACCACTACAAACTCATAATGTACATACCTTGTACTGAAGGTTGTCTTATGAATGTCTTCGTCCTTGATTCTCGCCTAATGGAAACCAGACCTCAAGTCAATCTTGGAAAATACCTTCGCTCCTTTCATTTGATCAAAGAGGTCATCAATTATTGGCAAGGGATATTTGTTATTCATCGTGACTTTATTCAGTTGTCTATAATCAATACACAATCTCAGTGTACCATGTTTCTTTTTTACAAAAAAAACTGGTGCTCCCCAAGGAGACACACTCAGCCTGATATACTTTTTATCGAACAATTCTTGCAGCTGCATCTTCAACTCTAACACTTCTGGCGTACTCATTCTGTATGGTGCCCTTGACACTGGTGCTTCTCCTTGGACAAGTTCAATTGTGAAATCTATGTCCCTCTTTGGAGGAAGTCCTGGAACATCATCAAGAAAAAAATCCTTGAAGTTGTGCAACACATGATAGTATTCCAACCCAGGAGTTTCATTCTCTATTGTCTCCTCAATATGGGATGCATACAATTGATAACCTTTTCTACAAAAATTCTTTAACTACATTGCTGAAATCTTCCTCACGGAATACCTTTGGAATGCCTCTTACAACTACCGGTTTCCCTTCTTCATCCATGCATTCAAAAGTCTTATTATAACAGTCAAGCTTCACTTTGTGAGCTTCTAACCAATCCATTCCAATGAGACTATCATAGGAACCAAGCGGTAGAACATTCATATATACAAAAGTGATAAATCCATTCATCACCAATGGACATTTCTCCACCACTTCATTAACTTTTGTCTTAGTTCCAGTGGCTAGCTGAACTAACCAAGACTTGCTATGATTTACCTTCCTAACAGCACAAACCTCCACTACTCTAGGAGCAATATAACTATGAGTAGAACCAGGGCCAATCAAAATAGAAATAGATTACTCAACAATCTTACCTGAAAACTTCAATCACTGTTGACTGGTGATCTCCCTGGCGATCTTCCAGTGTTGCATAAATTCTAGGTACAACCCTTGCTACTTTTCCCACTGTTTCTGCCTCTTGAATATTGTATGCTGTCCTTGCATTCTCATTCTCAAGTGGACAATACCTACACATGTGGGGTCCTCCACATTTCCAACATTGGAGTGGTCCTCTGTTATGTTGTGGATCTTTTGGATTTTCTCCCGTCGCTCTAGCTGGCTGCTTCACAACTTTTGTTGGTTGCTTCTGTTGATTCCTGAAGTTAGAAGGTTTAAAACCTTTCTTCCTTTGGTCGTACTTCTCATTCTTCTTATCCTTCCAAGTCCTCTGATGGTTATGTTTTCCTCTGCTTTTCTCATAGCAATACTTAGCTTTCCTTATTGTTTCTTCCAGAGTTCTAGGCTCATAAAAATCAATTGTCTTTGTAAGACTGAGGTAATCCACTCAGAAAATGTTGGATCTTTTCCTTCTCATATTTTATGTACCTGACATACCTCAACAACTCCACTAACTTATTGGCATATTCTTCCATAGTCTGCTATCCCAATATCAGCTCATGGAACTCTTTGATCTTGTATTCATAGTACCTGTCAGAGAGGTACTTCTCCTTGAAATACTTTCGAAACTGCTTCCACACAATCTTCCTTTCATTGATCTTCTTTACTTTCCTGAAATGCTCCCACCATATGGATGCTCTTCCGGTCAAATTGAAAATGGTTACTCTAGCTTTTATATTCCCAGAATAGTCTTAGACTTTGAAATATTTTCTCATCTCAAGAAGCCAAGATTCAGCTTCTTGACCAGTCTTTATCTCACCATTAAAGGTAGGAGGCCTTGCCTTCTTAAATTCATCTCATGAGTGGTTTTGGTAGCACCTCTTTCTCTAATTCTCATGAGAAGAAGAACTTGAATCTCCAGTGGACCCTTCAGAGTCATATGAATCACTAGGTGATCTCTTTATTCTTCTAGCAGTGTTCTTACTCCCTTCTGGATTTTCTATTTGGTCCTTGGAGTTCATCTTTCTCTGAATATGTGTCAAACTTTGCAGCATGGCTGCATTCAAATGATTTTGCTCCTCCTAAGCCTTAACCAATTTTTCATTATCTGCCTTCTAACTCTGTATCTCTACCATTAGGCTTCTTATGGTGGCTGCAAAATCTGGGGGAGTCTCTTGCAATCTTCTCCCATTATACTCTGCCTCAGCATTACCAACTTAGACATTTTCCCCCATAGCATCTTCCTCATACTCATTGGGGTTCTGTACATCATCATGCATGTTGTCATATCTCATGGGTGAAACACAACTCACTTTTCCAAAATGTACTATGCCTCTGCAAAATGTGTTATCAACACCATTTATTATACACAAAGTAATTCAAAATCAAAACCATTTTACTTACTATCACCTGGCCTATCTAGGCCCAACGCTGCAACCCACATCTCTGATAACACACTGTAGTGTACTACAATTTGGCATCAAAGAGTACTTTTGATTGCTTTCTGGCCCATCCAGGCCTAACACTGCAACCCATAGCTCTGATACCACACTGTCATGTACCCATACCCCATTATCATGCGGAATTAAAAAATTTCATCGAGAACTTTTACTGTTCATCGAAACACATGGCATGGTCATGAACCACTTCTTGACATTTCCAACATTGTCACGCTCCCTCCCATCTTACATTAATCAGCTCGACGATCTGGAGGGAAATATCTCAGTGGAGATCGGACGACGGAGAGAAAACGCGATGGAAATAAATGATTCCAAATGGTCCCATAGACTATAACCAAATCGATGTTTCAGAATCCACCTGCAAAAAAATCAACGGTGTGGATAGCGTGAGTTGCAGGGTCCGAAGTTAGGAAAATGGCAATCTCACTTCCCGCAACCCGCATCACGCATTCTGCATTGGGAATAGATCAACGGTGGAAAATCATCACGCGAAGATCGACGGTACTGAAACCTGAACTTGTGGGGCTGGGAGTTGTGTAAATCGCGACACCGCGATTCTGCATCCCACATCTTGCAAGTTGCGGAAGGGAAAATTGCGGAAACCATGATTTGTAAATCAGCATTCTGCATCCCACATCCTCCAAGTTGCGAAAAGGAAGTTACGGAAGGGAAAATTCCAAAAACCACGATCTGCAAACCGACATTCCGCATCCTGCATCCTGCAAACTGCATAAATGGATATTTCTAGCAGGAAACCCAACTTTTTTCACTGAAGTCTTGGATCGATCTGATCATTCAGGCCATTATCGATCTGGCTAATATACCCTGCAACTTAGTTCGAAATGCATTGATGGAAAACATACCTAGATTCCTATAATTGTAGTTATTCAAAGGAACAATGCATCAATTCAACATAGCAACATGTTTATCACATTCCATCAAGCAATTTACAATACAAGAATACAACTACAAAGAATAACATAGACAAGAACATTTATGTTGAATAGAACTTGTCCCGCAACCAACTATGTTGCTGCAATGTTCCAACCAACCATAGGCCAGTGTGCTCTTTAATCTCTCAGCAACATTGCCACCCCTGAGATGGGCATGATCTTTCCCAAGGAATAAGGAACACTAACAGGATTCACCCATATCCAAGGATAAAATTAAAATTTAGTCAAGCCAACATAGTTTGGTTTATCAGACTTACATAAGCAGTGGTTTACACTTAGCCAAATTCACATGAGACCCAACCAAGCCAACAAATGGTTTTATCAAGATACTAGCCAAGCGATCCTTCCAGTTGGATTTATTAGGCTATCAAGGAGATGGAAAGACTGATTGCTAAGCTAGTGAGCTCAACCCCAGAGCTATGAACACCCACACCAGATCTAGCCTGATTTCTAAACAATTACACACCCAACACAAGGAAGTATTCCCTTCTTTGCTACATAGTCCCTCAGGCCATGCCTTCCCTTCCAGTGCTATTCATGGCTTGCAAAGAAGAAAACCAATCTTCTAGATTGGTCTGTGAGGTTCTTTCACATATTGGGTTTATCAAGCAAGTCAAGACTCTATTTCCATTCCTTCAATCAATTCAAATGCTAAACATGGATGCACACATAGAGATCTCCATCCTGGGATTTATCAAAATGTAGAAAATGAAAGGGATTACATACACACATAGAAGTTTACAAATTTCTGACCTTTGTCAGTGCCAGACCGATTGCTGGAAAAATGCCAAAACGAAAACATTGCAGGTATTTCAAAACAAAGGAACAAAATTGGATTCAGGGAATTCCTTTTTAGGAAAGAAACTAACACACTGGAGAAAATGTGAATAGAACAAATCCACATAGGAAAAAACCAAAATGTGAAAGGGAACAGATCGTCGGACAGGAGAAAAATCGTGATGGTTCAGACTCAGAGTAGTTTTTGCTTGTTGGTTGCTATGTGAATTCCCAATTCGAATTTCCAAAAATGTTTTGTTCAATCCAAATCGTGAGGGAAGGTAAAACATTGCCGTATGAAGGAAGAATGGATGCTTTTGGTGTTTTCTTGCCCAATAAATTCAAAAAACATTTTTCCCAAAGTGGGGCTTTTCCCAATTCAAATTTCCCACTCTTTCAATCCCCCACTCCCTTATCCTTAGGAACAATCATGCCCCCATCTCATTTAGTTGAGTTGACATAGCTGGCTATGGGTTTTAATTAAAAATTGCAATTTTAACATAATGTTCAGCTAGCATAAAAAAATACCATCGGCCACACCTTAATTTCCAAAACATAAATACTAAATCGATGGTGGCTCTTTTTTCTAGGTACACACCATGATTATTTACATCATTTATTTAAATGCAATGGGGTCATAACTAGGGTGTTACATTCCCCTCCCCCTTCAAAATCATTGTCGTTAGTGCTTTACAACATTGAACAAAAATGCTTGCTGGTACTGCCCTCGGAAATCCGTAGATTCGAACAAAAATGGATGTGCCAGTCGCATGGCATCCTCTAGCTCCCACGTAGCTTCTTCAGGACTGCAGTGCTCCCATTGAATCTTCACCTATCCCATTTCTCAGTTCCGAAGTGTTGTGACCTTCCTGGCGAGGATGTGCATAGGTTCGATTTAGAACTCTCTCTCTGGTTCCACCTGAATCACATCCCAATTTATCACATTGTTAGGGTCATGTACATACTTATTAAGCAAAGAAACATGAAAAACATTATGAGCTCTAGTGATAGCAGGAAATGGAATTCTATATGCAACTGGCCCTATTCTTTCTAGCATTTCAAACAACCCACAGTATTTAGGTGACACGCTGGAACAACTTCCAAGCTTCAAGGAACTATTCTTTACCCTCACTCTGAGGTAAACATGATCCCCAACACTGAAATCTCTGTTCACCCTATGCTTATCTGCATAACTTTTTTGTCCATCTTGGGTTGCCTTGAAATTCTGCTTGATCTTTACAACTTCCTGCTCCATTCTCTTGAGCAATTCTGGACCAAGTACAATCCTGTTCCCTGGATTATCCCAAGTCACTGGTATCCTACACCTCCTACCATACAGAGATTCATATGGACTCATCCCCAAGGATGCCTGCTTCCCATTGTTATAAGCAAAATCGAATAGGTGTAAATAATCTTCCCACTTGTTTGGTTTGTCCATCACATACATGCGAAGCATGTCTTCCAGTACCTGGTTAATTCTCTCAGTCTGTCCATCGGTCTGAGGATGGTAGGCCATGGTGAAATTGAACTTTGTACCCAAATATGCAAATAATCCCTTCCAAAAATTGGAAGTGAACATGACATCTCTGTCAAAGACTATTGCCTCAAGAAATCCACATTGTTTGAAAATATCCTTCATGAATATCTTTGCAATGTCATTAGTATTGTGCATAGACTTAACCGATATAAAATTTGCTTCCTTTATCAACTTGTCCACCACAACTATGATGGAATCATGTTGTCGCCAAGTTATCGAGAATCCTGTAATGAAATCTATGGAAATAACTTCCCATTTCCATTCTGGAACTGGAAAGAGCTGCAACAAACTTGTTGGGTGTTGATGTTCAACCTTCACTCGCTGACACTTCACGCACCTTGAAATATATTCAGCCATGTCCTTTTTCGTTCTTGGCCAAAAGTACTACTTTCTAGCTGTAGCAATCATTTTCTGATATCCCAGGTGACCAGAATATGGAGATTGATGGATCTCATCGATAACAACCCTCCTCAAATCTTCTACATTTAGAATATAAATTTTGTTCTTATAGGTAAGAAGTCCATCTTCTTCCAATTTATATCTGTCATACTTCTTTTCAAGGATTTGCTTGTGCAACTTGTCCTTGACTTGTGCATACAATTCATCTTCAACAACATGATTAGCAATCTACTGCCTCAAATCTGATTGGAAAATACTAAGATATGCCACATGCATTTCCTGCACCTTCCTACTGAGTGCATTAGCTACTTTATTCTCTTTTCCCTTTATGTGTTTGATTTCAAAATCAAACTCACATAAAAACTCCAACCATCTCGCTTTCCTAGCATTCAAAGTAGGCTGATCAAACAAATACTTCAGGCCACAATGGTCTGTCCTTGGCTCAAATCTTCTTCCCATCAGGTAATGTCTCCACATCTTGAGAGAATGTACTATGGCTGCAAGTTCTAGGTCATAAGTGGCATAGTTATTTTCGTGCTCCTTTAATTTTCTTGACTAATAACATATCACGTGGTTGTCTTGCATGAGAACTCCTCCAAGTCCTTAACTGCATGCATCCATACATACCACAAAATATTTCTCTGGGTCTGCAACTTTCAAGACCGGTGCACTTGTGAGAAGATACTTCAACCACTTGAAACTTTCTTCACACTTCGAGGTCCATTCGAACTTTATCCCATTCCTTTGCAAATAAGTGATAGCATCTGCAACCTTGGAGAATCCTTCACTGAATATTTTGTAACATCCTGCAATCCCCATAAAAGATCTTACCTCTATGACATTCTTTGGAGTAGGCCAATTCTTAATAGCTTAAATTTTCTCAAGGTCTACAGATATACCCTCCTCTGAAATAATGTGACCCAAGTACTGAATTCTATCCCTATAGAAGTCACACTTTCTCACCTTTGCATACAACTGATGTTCTCTAAGGAATTGCAATGTTAGTCTCAATTGTTCTTCAGGCTCTTCTTCATTCTTAGAATAAACAAGAATATCATCAAGGAAAATAAGAACTAATTTGTCCAAAGACCTTTCGAAGACACTATTCATAAGGCACATAAATGTTGCTGGTGCATTTGAGAGACCAAATGGTACCACTACAAACTCATAATGTCCATACCTTGTCCTGAAGGCTATCTTATGAATGTCTTTGTCCTTGATTCTCACCTGATGGTACCCAGACCTCAATTCAATCTTGGAAAATACCTTCGCTCCTTTCATTTGATCAAAGAGGTCATCAATTCTTGGCAAGGGATATTTTTTCTTCACCGTGAATTTATTTAGCTTCCTATAATCAATACACAATCTGAGTGTACCATCTTTCTTCTTTACAAATAGAACTGGTGGTCCCTAAGGAGACACACTTGGCCTGATATACGTTTTATTGAACAATTCTTGTAGCTGCATATTAACCTCTAACATTTATAGTGTGCTCATTTTGTAGGGTTCCCTTGACACTGGTGTTGCTCCTCACACAAGATCAATTGTGAAATCTATGTCCCTCTTTGGAGGAACTCCTGGAACCTCATCAGGGAAAACATCTTTGTAGTCTTGCAACATAGGATAGTCTTCCAACCTAGGAGTTTCATTCTTTGTTGTCTCCTCAATATGGGCCTCATACAACTGAAAACCTTTTCTACAAAACTTCTTTAACGGCATTGCTGAAATTTACCTCACGGAGATTACCTTTGGAATGCCTCTTACAACTATTGGTTTCCCTTCTTCATCCATACATTCAAAATTCTTATTAGAACAGTCAAGCTACACTCTGTGAGCTTTTAACCAATCCATTCCAATGAGAACATCATAGGAACCAAGCAGTAGAACATTCAGATATACACAAGTGATCAATCCCTTCATCACTAATGGACATTTCTCCACCACTTCATTAATTTTTCTCTTAGTTCCAGTGGCTAGCTGAACTAACCAAGACTTTCTATGCTTTACCTTCCTAAGAGCACAAACCTCCACTACTCTAGGAGCAATATAACTGTGAGTAGAACCAGGGTCAATCAAAATATGCTTGACAGTATTACCTGCAATTTCAACCACTGTTGACTGGTGATATGCTTGACAGTCTTCCAGTGCTGCATAAATTCTAGGTACGGCCCTTGCTACTTGTCCCATTGTTTTTGCCTCTTGAATATTGTATGTTGGCCTTGCATTCTCATTCTCAAGTGGACAGTACCTATGCATGTGGGGTCCTCAACATTTCCAACATTGGAGTGGTCCTCTGTTAGGTTGTGGATCTTTTAGCTTCTCTCATGTCGCTCTAGCTGGCTGCTTCTCAACTTGTGTTGGTTGTTCTGTTGATTCCTAAAGTTAGAAGGTTTAAAACCTTTCTTCCTTTGGTCATACTTCTCATTCTTCTTGTCCTTCCAAGTCTTCTGATAGTCAGTTTTGCCTCTACTTTTCTCATAGCAATACTTAACTTTCCTTATTGTTTATTCCAGAGTTCTAGGCTCATAAAACTCAATTCCGTCTTTCTAAGACTGAGGCAATCCACTCAAAAAACGTTGGATCATTACCTTCTCATCTTTTATGTACCTTACATACCTCAACAACTCCAAAAATGTATTGGAATATTCTTCCATAGTCTGATGTTCCAATCTCAAGTCATGGAACTCTTTGATCTTGTCATCATAGTACCTATTGTAGAGGTACTTCTCCTTGAAATACTTTTGTAACTACTTCCACACAATCTTCCTTTCATTGATCTTATTTACTTGCCTGAAATGCTCCCCCCATATGGATGCTCTTCTGGTCAAATTGAAAATGGCTACTCTGGATTTCATATTCCCAGAATAGGCTTGGACTTGGAAATATTTTCTCATCCCAAGAAGCCAAGATTCAGCTTCTTGACCAATATTTATCTCACCATTAAAGGTAGGAGGCCTTGCCTTCTTAAATTCATCTTGTGAGTGGTTCTAGTAGCGCCTTTTTCTCTGATTCTCATGAAAAGAAGACTTGAATCTCCAGTAGACGCTTCAAAGTCATATGACTCACTGGGTGATCTCTTCCTTCTTCTAGCAGTGTTCTTACTCCCTTTTGGCCTGAGATGATTTTAAGGAACCATACTTATTTAAAAGTGTATAAATGTTGGCGAATATTACCAACTCTTAAAACGCCAATTATAAAATGATTGGCGATAGTTTTCAAAAAAAAAAAGTTCCAAGGATTTTATATCGTTTCTATAATAATTTGACAATTTTTAGGGTGAAAATTTTTTACCTCATCAAAATTGGGTGAAATAGGGCTTCAAAAAATGCAAAATGGAGAATCTTTTTTGGGAGAACAACATGGAAAAATAACCTATTGGGCTAAAATTTACCCCTAAAATTATCCCTACTTCTGGCTTTTCTGTTCGGTCCTTGGAGTTCATCTTTCTCTGAATATTTGTCAAACTTTGCAGCATGGCTACATTTAATTGATTCTAATCCTCCTGATCCTTAACCAATATTTCATTGTCTGCCTTGTAACTCTGCATCTCCACCATGAGGCTTCTCATGGTGGCTGCAAAATCTAGGGGAGTCTCTTGCAATATTCTCCCATTAGACTCTGCCTCAGCATTTCCAACTTGGACATTTTCTCCCATAGCATCTTCCTCATAGTCATTGGGGTTCTGTTAGGTAAAAGTGTGTTTCTTTAGTATGCATTTGTAAATATTCTAATCCGTCGGTCACGATATGTTCTAGACATAGAGTGATTCGACGGTTCAACTTCTCTTAGATCATACCTACCATTGATCTGTGGCTTAACACCTGATTGGTCTATGATGTCTATTTAAAGAGCATAGAGGGTCCTTGGATAGTTGATCTATTTTGAGAATCTCATGTAACTTTCTTTCTTTTGCATAATAAATTGCTCCAAGTAACTATTTGGTTGGGGCCGTGGACTGTTTCCCTCTTGAAGGTTTTAACCACGTGACAAACATCGGTGTGTTGATCTATGATCTATTTGTGTGAAGTAGTTTCTCAAGGTGTTCGGTCTTTTGGGAGTAATCTGTGTACCCGAACATGGTATCAGAGCTTTTATGAAGAGTCGCTTTTGGTTTTGATCTAGATCTGGAACCAGTGTTGCCAAAACTTTGAAAGGGTTTCTGGTTCTGGATTTTTTGTGCATTTTTGGCTTGTGGGAGCTGTTCCATTGTGTTTGGAGTGCCGTTTCCATTGGTAAATAATTTTCATTTCACCGAAAAACGTTTCCGTTTGTTCCAGAAATATCAATTTCAGCAAATATGAAGGTATAATGTTACAATGACGGATTTGTTTTTTTAAAATCTATTATATTTTATCAGTTTTATTATTATATCTTTTTCTATTTTAGTCTTGGATTGTTGCCTTCCCTGGCTATGTATGCTCTTTGCCGTGTACCTTGCGCGATCGCGGCAAATAAGAAACAGTGAGGGAAAGTTTTTTTTATTGTCTTTTCGGCTACGTATGCTCTTTGTTGTGCACCTTGTGCGATCACAGCAAATCAGAAACAACGAGAAAACTTGAAAACATAGCCTTTCCGGGTAAGCTAACCAAGATCTAACCCATTGTGTAGAATTTTTTGTTTTGTTTTTGTTTTTCATTTTTTTTGTGATTTGCAGGAAAAGAAAGCAAGCACAAAGAACGAGAGAAAAGAGTGAAAAAAAAGCCCCTTTTCTCTTTCCATTATTTTACATACACTTTAAACTTAGCTCACTTGGTCCAAAGTTGCTTTATTACTTAATAGGTTTTGAGTTCAAGTCTTATTAAGCTACTTTTTAGTGCATGCAATTTATATTTTCAAGTTATTTTATTGTAAAAGGTGAGTCACTTAAGTCTTTTAATTTATTGCCGCACTATTTAAAAGTCACATTATTGTAAAAGTGAACATCACTTATTCTACAAAAGTGATTCATTTCAAAGCAAATTTATTATAAAAGTGATTGTCAAAGGTTGATCTTGGGAAGAGGGGGCTTCTTTTTTTAGTTGGTCAAGTTAATATCTGCCACGTCACTATTGGGGACATCTTCAACACTTTCTTTGATCAAGCATAACTTCATCATCCATAATCAGTTTTAAGTGCCGGTTTTTTTTAAACCGCATATTTTTTTGAGCTCTTTGCATCCAGATAGTTAGTTTCTATTATTTTAACAATTATTTTATAGTATGACCACCCCTTGTGATATTATACTTACAAGTTCTAACTATTTCTTATGGAAATATCGTATGGAGGATGTTCTGCGAAGTAGGGGAATTTTCAGGATAACCTAAGGGAAAGAAATAGAACCCACTGATGATGATAAGAAAATTAAATGGGAAAATAGATGTGATGAAGCTCGTGGATTGATTGGGATGTTAATCTCTACTGATTTGTGATTCCACATATCTGAAATTGATGAACCTAATCTCGCTTGGGAAAAGTTGGAATCTGTGTTTGGTAAACACAATTAAATTCGGGGTCATCAAATTGAGAATGAGTTGCTTTCCTTGAATCCAAATGATTTTTCATGCATTGAAGACTATTTATCTAAGGATAAAACTCTTAGATTATTATGTGCAGAATGTAAGATTAAGAAAGAAGACAAACAATGTATTTATCATATTCTGTCAAAACTTGGACCTGCATATTCTGTTTTTGTATCTACATTTTACTCCATGAAAGAATCCTTGACTGCAGCTAGCTATCAAGAGCCTATTCTTGAATCCTTTTGTGATTCTTTAATTAGAGAGCAAGACAAGCTCATTCATCTTGGAATAATTAACAATGCAGATACATCTGGGAAAGCCTTATTGTCCCAACAGAAAGAAAAGTCCAAGCCTCTCAAGAAATGTAATTTTTTCAATAATAAGCCAAACAACAAGGGTCCCAAGCCCTCTCAGTCAGCTCCTTCTTTAAAAAATGACAAAGGATCTAAGAAAAAAGGAAAGAAGACTGATCGTCATTGCAATTTTTGTGGGAAAGATAATCATGATGAATCTAAGTGTTTTAAGAAGATGGCAGGCTTGGAAGCAGCAATGAAGAAGCACCACATCAGCCTAGATTCATCTTCAAAATCTACCTCTCATGGACATGCACTTTGTGCTTCTGGTTACTCTTATACTGCATCTTCTTCTTCTACTTCAATTGAATGGCTCATTGATTCTAGAGCATCTTATCATATGGCTAAGGATAAAGCCATCTTTTCTACTATGCATGAATGTAATACCAAACAAATATTTGTTGGTGATGATAGATCTCTAAGTGTTGTAGGATTTGGAACAATTCTAGTAGAAAATGGTTATTTCAGTGATGTACTATGTGTTCCAAAAATATCCTGCAATTTGTTATCAGTTTATCAAATTACTCATTCATGGGAAGGTAAAACTATGACGTTTACATCTCACCAAGTTGTAATCAAGGATTTTAAAAATCCTCAAAATGTCCTTACCAGGTTGTACAAATTTAACAACTTTTAATCATCACCTTTTCCTTCAGTTTTTGTTGCTCATAGTGATAACTTGAGCAAACTTTGGCATGAGTGATTTGGTCACTTAAATTATCGCTCATTGCAACAACTATGTAAAGACAATATGGTGACTGGTCTTCTGCTGGTATCTTGCAAGGATGGTGTTTGTTCCGGTTGTGTACTAGGAAAACATCATCGGGACAGTTTTGACAAACGTGCCTCTTGGCACGCCTCGGTTCCCTTGGAGCTTGTGCATAGTGACTTGTGTGCCCCTCTTCCATCTGCTTCCTTTTCTAGTTTCAAATATTTCTTAACTTTCATTGATGACTACTCTAGACGCACTTGGGTTTACTTCCTAAAACTTAAGAGCAAAGTATTTAACATGTTCTTGGCCTACAAGGCCCTTGTTGAAAAACAATCTGGTCATCAAATTATTAAGTTAAGATCTAACAATGGAGGAGAATATGTTAACAACAAGTTCACTACTTTTTGCACTGAACAAGGAATCCAACAACAACACACTATTCTATATACACCACAACAAAATGGTGTAGCTAAATGGAAGAACCACACTTTAAAATAAATGACTAATTGTATGATCCAATCTAAGGGACTAAGTCTTCAATATTGGGTTGAGGCCATAAATTGTGCAAATTACATATTTAATCGCACACCCACTAAAGTTTTACAAGGTATAACACTGTAAGAAGCATGGAGTAAAATTAAACCAGATGTAAGTCACATTCGTGTGTTTGGTTGTGAAGCATGGGCTCACATTCCGGATGAAAAATGGAAAGCATTGCAGCCTAAAAGTGAAAAGTGCATATTTGTTGGATATTCTGAAGATGTAAAAGGTTATAGACTTCTTCAGCCCCATTCACATGATATAAATTTGATGTTAAATTTGATGAAAATCTCTTGGCCTGTGAGCCTAACTTGGCGGGTGTGCCATCTTTATCCTGTGAGCTTGATTCGACGATTGTGCCTTATTCTTGTTCTTCTTCTAGCTTCCTTGATAGGTTTCCAACTCCAGTTTCTAATGATGAAAGTGAGGATGAAAATCCATCTCCACCAGCTCATGTTCCTCCAATTGCAACAGCACCAATACTTCCTCGATGGGTCCGTTCAACATGTGAAGCAGCTGGTGATCTTGCCGGTGATCCTAGAGATCAACGTCGAATACGTTCTTAGTTTTAGCGAGTCTCTTCTCTTTTGGCTCAAGTTTCCAAGAATCACGATCCATAAACTTTTGCAGAAGCTTCAGGAAATCCAGATTGGGATGCAGCTATGGATGAAGAATATCGTTCCTTAATGGTGAAGGATACTTGGGATCTTGTTCCTCTTCCAAAAGGAAGAAAACTTGTCAGATGTAAATGGGTCTACAAAACTAAGTATGCATCAGATGGAAGTGTTGAAAGACTTAAGGCAAGGTTAGTTGCCAAAGGTTTTTCCCAAGTTGAAGGGATTGACTACAATGAAACCTTTGCCCCTGTAGCAAAAATGAACTCCATCCGCCTTGTTCTTTCCCTTGCAGCCTTACATAACTGGGAAGTCCACCAAATGGATGTCAAGTTTTCCTTCTTACATGGTGATTTACATGAGGAAATTTACATTGAACAACCTCATGGACATGTTCAGGATAACTCTAGCCTTGTTTGTCTCCTTAAGAAATCCTTATAGGGCCTTAAGCAAGCTCCTAGAGGTTGGTATGCCAAAATGGATAGATTTCTCCTTGACACTGGTTTTTCTAGATGCCATTCTGACCCCAATTTCTATACCAAGAAAGTAGGAAACCATCTCATCATACTTGTTATTTATGTTGATGATCTTATCCTTACTGGTAGTGACCCTAAACTTACAACCCATGTGAAATCTAGTCTTAAGCAAAATTTTGAAATGTCAAACTTAGGACATTTGCATTATTTTCTTGGTCTCCAATTCTTGCAAACCAATGAAGAAATCTTTCTTTCCTAGTCTAAGTATGATTGTGACCTTCTTCATCGCTTCCACATGGAAGATTGTAAACCAACCCCTTCTCTCTTCCAATCTAGAGTCAAACTTTCTACCACTTGTACTTCCCCTGAAGTAGATGCCACCTTGTATCGTCAACTTGTTGGTAGTCTTTTATACTTGACTCATTCCCATCCTAACCTTTGCTTTGCCATTGGTCATGTTTCCTGTTATATGCAAACTCCTCATGAAAGCCACTGGAAAGCAACAAAAAGAATACTTCGATATATTCAAGGTACAATCCAGTTTGGGATTCATTACAGTATAGGGGGGAAACCTTTGTTGGTTGGTTTCAATGATTCAGAATGGGCCGACGATCCTGATGATCGAAAGTCTACTGTAGGTTATGTTTTTAGTCTGGGATCTAGACTTGTCACTTGGGCTTGTAAGAAACAACAAGCTCTTGCTCTTGCTTCAGCAGAAGTAGAATATCAAGCTGTAGTTAATTCCAGTCAGGAAGCTTTATGACTTCGAATGATCCTTTCAGAGTTGGGATTCGAGCAGCAGCATCCTACTCCACTTTGGTGTGACAATCAAAGTGCCATCAAGCTTGCCAAAGATCCAGTTCTACATCAGCACAACAAACACATTGAGATACACATGCACTTCATCAGAATTGTTGTTCATGATAGTGTTATTGAAGTTCTCTATTTCCCTACAGATGATCAAGTTGTAGACATTTTCACCAAGTATTTTACAGAAGCGAAGTTTTCTAAACTTTGGTCTATGTTAGGAGTTCAGGAATGTGTCCTTAAGGGGGGATGGACTCTAATGCCTCCTTCCTTCTCCTAATAGTGTCACAGTTGTAAATCCTTCAATCCTATCCCAATTTGTTCTTAAGGGGGGATGTTAGGATATTTAGACACTTAGGAGTTAATTAAGATCAACTTGTGTAATATATCCATTAGGTAAAAGTGTGTTTCATTAGTATGCATTTGTAAATATTCTAATCCGACGGTCACAATATGTTCTAAACATAGAGTAATCCAACAATTCAACTTCTCTTAGATCATACCTACCATTGAACCGTGGATTAACACCCGATTGGTCTATGATCTCTATTTAAAGAGCATAGAGGGTCCTTGGGTAGTTGATCGATTATGAGAAGCTCATGTAACTTTCTTTCTTTTACATAATAAATTGCTCCAAGTAGCAATTTGGTTGGGGCCATGGACTGTTTCCCTCTCGAGGGTTTTAACCACATGACAAACATCGGTGTGTTGATTTATGATCTATTTGTGTGAAGCGGTTGCTCAAGGTGTTTGGTATTTTAGGAGTACCCTATGTACCCGAACAATTGTGGAAATTGCTGCACCACTATTCTACATCCCGCAGCCCACAAGTTGTAGGAGGGAAAAATGCAGAAACCATGATCTAGGAACCGACATTCCGCATCCCGCAAGTTGCGGAAGGAAAAATTCTAGAAACTGCGAACCGACATTCCGCATCCTGCATCCTTTAGACTATGTAAATGGAGATTTCTAGTAGGAAACCCAACTTTTTTCACTGAAGTCTTGGATTGATCTGATCATTCAGGCCATTACCGATTTGGCCAATCTACCCTACAACTTAATTCGAAATGCATTGGTGGAAAACATACATAGATGCCTATAATTGCAGTTATTCAAAGGATCAATGCATCAATTCAACACGACAACATGTTTATCACATTCCATCAAGCAATTTACAATACAAGAATACAACTACAAAGAATAACATAGACAAGAACATTTATCTTGAATAGAAATTGTCTCGCAACCAGCTATCTCGCTGCAACGTTCCACCCAACGATAGGCCAGTGTGTTCTTTAATCTCTCAACAACACTACCACCCCTGAGCTGGGCATGATCTTCCCCAAGGAATAAGGAACACTAACATGCTTCACCCATAGCCAAGGATACAATTAAAATTTAGTCAAGCCAACAAAATTGGGTTTATCAGGATTACACAGGCAGTGGTTTACACTTAGCCAAATTCACATGAGACACAACCAAGCCAACATATGGTTTTATTAGGTTACCAACCAAGCCATCCTTCCAGTTGGGTTTATTAGGCTGTCAAAGAGGTGGAAAGACTGACTGCCAAGCTAGTGAGCTCAACCCCAGAGCTATGAACACCCACACTGGATCTAGCCTGATTTCTAAACACTTACACACCCAACAAAAGGAAGAATTCCCTTCTCTGCCACATAGTCCCTCAAGCCATGCCTTCCCTTCCAGTGTGATTCAGGGCATGCAAAGAAGAAAACCATCCTTCTATATTGGGCTGTGAGGTTCTTTCACACACCGGGTTTATCAAGCAAGTCAAGACTCTATTTCCATTCCTTCAATAAATTCAAATGCCAAACATGGATGCACACACAGGGATCTCCATCCTGGTATTTATCAAAATGTAGCAAATGCCAGGGATTACACACTAAAACAAAAACTGGATTTAGCATCTCTTTTTGCATCCTTTTCTGCGTCTAGACCATATTTCAGTGTATTTTTCTTCTTTTTTTGGAAAAAATGGCGCAATTTCACGGGTTGGTGCTATTTTATGTGTTTTTTGCGTCCCTTTTCTAAATATGGCACAAATTGCGGCATAATTTGCACCGGATTTTTCACCTGGTTATGCGCCAGATTTTGCATCAGGTTCTGCGATAGGTTTTGAGTCTAGTTTTGCACCTAATTTTGTGCCTAGTTTGTACATCTACTCTTGTTGTGGCCCCTTTTATGCCCATGTTTGCCTCAACTTTTACGCCCTTGTTTTCTTCCACTTTTGCATCATTTTTTACATCCACTTCTGCTACTTTTTTTGCATCCCTTCATACGCCAAGTTTTGCATCAAATTTTACATCCTGTTTGGAGTCTAGTTTTGCATCATGTTTTGTTTCAGCCATTTTTGCATCCACTTTTGCATCCATTTCTTCGCCCACTTTTGCACCCATGTTTTCATCCCCTTTTGCATCCCATTTTGCATCCATGTTTACGTCTTTTTTTGCATCTACTATTGCATCCACTTTTGTCGCATCACAATTCACACCCATTTTTGTGCTTACTTTTACACCCACTTTTGCTTCAACTTTTGCATCGATGTTTGCATATTTTTTTGCATCCAATTTTACATCAGTTATTGCATCCCTTTATGCATCCACTTTTGCATCGGGTTTTGCATTGAGTGTTACGACTACTTTTACATCTACTTTTGTTGCATCCACTTTTGCATCCAATTTTGTATCCACTTTTACATCCATGGTTGTATCCACTTTTGGGCCAATTTTTTCATCATGTTTTGCTTCCATGATTGCATCATTTTTTGCATCCACTTTTGCATCACCTTTTGCATCCATTTTTGGTGCATCCCATTATGTGCCCACTTTTGTGCATACTTTTGTTGCATCCATGTTTGCATCCTTTTTCTGCATCCATGTTTTTATCCACTTTTGCATCTAGTTTTACACTCAGATGTTGAAGAAGAAAATGAGGATAATGATTATGATATTGAGGATGGTTATGATGATGATGATAATGTTTTTGATAATGAGGATAACGATGGCAATGATGATGATGATGACGATTATGATGATGATGATGATGATGACGACGATGATGAGGATAATGGCAATGACGACATTGCCGATGATTATGATGGCAATGAAATGAATGGTGATGATGGTGATGATGACAATGACAATGATGATGAATACAATGAGAATGATGATGTTGATCATCTTAAAAAATAAGTTGTTATTTGTTATGTATAAATCGTGTGTGTCCTCCATGACCATTTTCCACTAATCACATATTTTGGGTAGATTTTATTTCTTATGCCAAAGGTAATGATGAATAACTGATGAAAATGTCAATAATCATGATGATGATGATGTCAAGGACAATGGCGATGATGATGACATGCATGATGATTATGCCGATGATGATGACTATTGTGATAATCATGATGACAATGACAAAGATGACAATGATGATCATGATCATCATCATTTCCATCATCATCATCATCAAAAACATCGTCATTGTCATTGTCATATAGTTCATCATCATCATCATTTAAAGCATATGGGATATGTTTATCATTTAAAGCATGCATAACAAGTGGGATTATTCTAAAACACCCCACCAAAGTACAAAATTCAAACCACAAGGGAAACATAATATTGAAATTGTTCCAATTTTCTTTCTCCCAACAAAACATTCTTTATTTTAGGGAATTATGTTAAAATCCATACATTCATAGTCCATCCATACTATACTTGTAATAAATGTAAATATAATACTTAACCGAATTTATAAAATAAGTAAATATTTTATAAACACCCTTATGATATATAAACTTCTTTCACCTTAATAATGGTAAAATATGTAAATATAATAATAATATATAATTAATATAAATATGTTACTATAGTTCATATGTTAAAAGATTTAATATAAATAAATATATATAGTTCATATGTTATGTGATTTAATATAATTAAATATATACACATATTTTTTACTTATACATTATACAAATTAAAATATAGATTAAAACCTATGAAGTTTCATAGGGAGGCGAAGCAAAACGTGAAGGATTTTTCAAATATAGATCTATGTACAACTACCCATTTCCCAAAGGGGATTTTGCTAAATCAATCTATGGATTTGGGGTTATGAGTATCAATTTGGTCCGTCTAGTCCATCCCTAATTCGACCATGAGAGGATTTAATTCGGTCATAAGAGGATTTAATATTATTCTTCCCATGAGGACTTCTCAGGGTGCCCAGTTGGCAATGTGGGTGTCTTGATTCTCGGGCCAGGCCGTTCAAATCCTGGTTTTTTGGGATGGATCAAAGTAAACTAGGAGCTCTATCGTTGTTGATGCCTCTACTATTTCTATCTTAGATGTTTCTCTCTCAGATACTATATAATATATACCTATGCTGGTGGTGCTACTGATGCTAGGTCACCAAAATTTAGATCGCTATCTCATGATTGGAATTTGGATTACTACAGATTGGCATTTACAACTATGTTTTATGAGAGGGATTCACATAGATGAACTAATTAGGAATAACTAGGATAAGACCCAGCCATGAGACCTAATCTGAGTAGCCATACCTCAAAGTCTATGAGGGTACATAAATTACGGGGACAAGGGGCCAAATCCATACGATCGTTGGATGTTGAGAATGAACCGGGTGAGCTTGCTCTGTTATAGGGACTAATGGATTTGGCACACAGCACTACAAATATTTGGCTTTATAACAAGTGTCTATCGAACCGCCTATTACTCAAGTACTAGTCATGATAATTCTTTCTCATGGAGCCTCTGAATGACCTCACAACTTCCAACTTTCACATTTTGTTAAAGAAATCAGTGCATTTTCCTTCAATAGGATCATTGAAGATGGAGAGAATTTGGAATTGAATCAAAATAACGAAGATGGAAAGAATTGGGTATTTAATCAAATCATGCGGCTTCTTTATAATTTTATGTAAGGTAGCGTGATTTCTAAGAACAAATGCAAAGGAGTCTCCATCGTTGTTGTATTTTCCTATTTCTCTGTTACGCCCTGTGTAGAATCTTCTATGACCATATTTTGCTTATAGGCCAAATGCAAATGTTATGGCCTAAGGCTATGTCTTTTGACCTTGCCATTGCTTAAGTTACAAAAATACCCATGGTTAACCAAAATTCATAAAAGAGGTACTATATATTTCTCACATGCCAATATTCCCTTTATAGGGCTTTGTGGTGGCCTAAGGCCCCACACATAGTTCATGAGCCCTAAGGAAAAATGTTTTGGCCCAATAACTCTTTTCACATCAAATCATGGCCAAGGGACTAAAAGCCATACTTGGTGTGTCAAACCTCAAAATGACTGACATATCTTACTCATTGGATAAATATTATCTATGTAGTACATATGGCCTTTGAGGTGGTCTAGGGCATCACACATGACCCATAAGCCCCTTACCCTTAGACGTTATGTTTTGACTTGATAATATGGCCCAATCAATGATAATTATTCTTGGTCGCACAGAGCTTGAAATGACCATTTCTTGCTTGTAAGCCAAAGATTTCCAACATAGAGATGACATTATAGACTAGGTCCCATGACAACACATCAAACATGACGTTATGGTGAAAACATCCATATAGCAATCGATTTCATTGCTAATTTTCTTAAATCTATTTTGTTAAATTTTTACCTTTTTCCTTTTTTCTCATTAGTTTTAAAAATAAAAGAAAATACAACTTTAAGAAGAAGAGATGAAAGCCTATGTGGTCTGGAGGGATGGGATTAAAATCCCTATTGGTTATACATAAACATGCCAAAGAAGATATTATATATCAATGGGATGGGGAAGATGTTAAATCTTGAGATATAAATGGGTTGGGCCGAGATTGAGCAAACCATCAAAATTTTTAAACTCCATCGCAATCTTCTTTTGCAATCAGTGTTCCATTCTTTATTCTATCGATTGCAGCCAGCTAATTCAATCATGAGCCCATTCCTCTATTTTCCAAGAAGCCACGAAAATTTTGGGATTGAAAAGCACTATATCTGACTTGATTGGGTCTAGGATATTTGTGTATAGATTCCACAATATTTCATAAGTTGTAGTATTTGCAATAAAGGTGTGGAAGTTTTTAAAAACAATTTTATACCTTGTCATAAGAGTGTCTCTAACAATGTTGATGTCTCATGGGAATCTCAAAGAAGAAAACCAGGTAGTTTCATTACTAGGAATTCATACAAAATGTAATTATGAAATTTACATCACATGGTCATTTATTTAAGCCAACCTAGCTTGCCACCTGTCATAATAACCACTCATATCCAAAATTTAGAAATAAATGATCATTTTTTAATATGAAACCTATACAAAAAATTCTTATTAAATTACCCTTGAAAGGTGTAAAACAGGGTAAAAAAAGGTGGAATGTGATGCTCTTAATAATGTGAAAACCAAATAAATACTACCAATCAAAGAAAACCAATAAAAATTTATATTTTATTCATATAAAGTAAATATATTTACATTATATGACCCTTTCCATATCATAGAATATCCCTAGGAGGCATGGCCAACATATCCTCCATCGTGAGCCTATTCCTCCATTTTCCAAGGAGCCACGAAAATATTTCCATTGTAAAATATTAATCGATAATTTAATAGGTAACCAATTGTTAGAGGCATTAACACTATTGTGGTGTCTGGGAATTAATGGTGTTATGGAAATTGTGGATGAGAACTAGGAGGGTATAATTCTTGTTTAGGGTATGCTAGATAGGAATAATATTAAGGGTTACGTTTGTTGTTACCATCAGGGTTTTACGACATGGCACCAACTAAAAGACGAGGAGGAAAAACAACTTCCTGTAGACAATGGAGGCTCCTACTGCCTACAAACAATGGAGGCTTGGAGATATTGTGCTCTCCAAGGTCAAGGGATTTCTGGCATGGCCTGCTAAGGTACGCCAGTCTATTTTTCATCCCCATTTCTTTGCCCTTATTTGATGTATGCGATGCATGTTGTTGTTTTTATTTTCATTTTCCACATCAAATTATATACTTATTGTGCCTTGTTTTAATACCCAATTGTCGTCCAAGGGTTTGTGTGAATGTTTACATATTTTCATACAGTTTCATTTCCACTGCACCGATTGCAATGGCTATCGGCAATCTTTTTCGATTTGCCAATATCTGCCAATATTTTCTTCTTAATCCTATAATTTCAAAATCTGGTTGCTAGACGAGGGTTCTCTGAAACCCTACATGAGAAATCAAACTCTATATTAGATATTAGTGTTTAAACCCAAGCGATGGATGCAAGTTTTTGTTTTTTAAGGTGGAAATTTCCTTCTGTCTAGCTCCAAGAGGATTACAATTGGCCTGAAATTGTCAGGCCCACAAGTGGCCCATTTTTACCAATATGATGGCCCTTAAAAATCTGAATCAGTAATTACAACTATTTTTCATTTGGCTAAGTCCATACTCTTATGTCATAATCACCCAGGACTTGCACCTGGAATTTAACCTAACAAGTAGACTCATATTCCATTGCTGAATTAAAACAAAGTAGAAATGTCAAAAGCATCTGTTAATAGGAAAAAAAAATTGCAAGTGTTAAATGAGATACACAACTAAATTGAGAAACCATCAAATATCAATTGATGGCTCATCTCCGACTTCAAAATTCTGGATCATTTTGAAAAGATCTGAAAATGTATTAGTCAATTGACATTTCACAATCATTTCACTTCAATTTCACTTGATAAATTGGTGCATCCTACATAACTAGCAGTAATCTTGGCAATGCTAAGAACCACCTTCAAAATACCTCTCTCTTCACTAGTTCTCCGGGAAGATGAGACCATCCACAGAAGCCAATAAAAATGATCATGACTTCCTTTACAATGATGGCATATAAGGCTGTGGCCTTAATATTCTAAGTTAGTAATCACATATCTCTGGTAGTGAGAATTCTACAAGGGAAGGATAGCTGCACAAAAAATTGATTATAAAAATTTAGATAGATCTTGAAAAGTTCCTAGCTCTCACTGTAACTGTTCAGTTATGTAGAAGTTTTCCTTACCTGGACATGTAAGACATATGTTCATGGTGTTCCAAAAAGTACAGAACGCACATATGACCCAAATAAGTTACATGATATGACTCAGCAAGATCATATATACTTGCAAAATTCTCTAAAATAAGGTACTAAATAGAAAACACATATCTCAGTGCTGAGGCTGGACAATATCATAACAAAAAGGAAAAACCACAATGAAATAAAAGAATACCTGTGCAATAGAATATTCACACAAATGTTTGAGGCCTTCTAAAACATATTGATCAACATATCTCAGAAGGTCTTGTGCAATATCTGTTGTCATCTCTACTGTACTAGTGTATATAAATCTGACACCAGTACCCCATCAGAATCATCAAACATTCTTGGATAAACCATATTTGAGTTCTAACATGTCATAATTTCTTTCATATTCAACTTGAACTCTTTATAACATGAATGAATCCTTTGTTATTGCCATAAGAAACACATAGAAGAAACCATAAGAATTACCTCATCATTAGTTCAAAGAATGCCCAAGTTATATTTGGAATTTCAATATCCTTTTCCTATTTCAATATACAATCTTTTTCGTTAAATTGGAGGTACACTTCTTTCTTGAAACTCTTTAGGACTCTTGATACATGATGCTTCCTTTATGTGCCCATTAAAAATTTCTATGTCTTTAATGTTTTTCTTCCTCAAGGATTGTATCTATTTTCTTGCTATTTTTCAGAATATTACACAAAGCTACAATTTTGGCATTGCCCTTTCTTTGGTTCCCAGCAAGGAAGATTATTTTAATTTATATTTTTATATCATGGCTACCAATTTCCACTTCCAATCAGAGGAGATTGAGATTACCATGGCTTACATGTACTTGAGGTTTCCCTTCTTAAGGCCTTGGTTCAATTTGAGACATGCTTTCTAGTGCCAACCTAACAAGGGACACAGTTACCTTTCTCAACTTGAAAGATGTCGCTTCTTTCTACACTTATAGGATTTCTTGTCTAATATGTGCCTCTTGGACATTATCATAATGGTACTAGGAACTTGGGAACATTAATACAAATTTTCAGGGGCATGGGAATGCAGTTATTGGAGTTTCCTCATTGGGAGTTTGTACAAGCTTCCTGCTAAGCTGAGAACACTTCAAAACAAAATTTGGTAGGTTATCTAATGATTTAATGTGCCAAAATCCCCCACTAAAATGTTAAATGCCAATAGATTATAGGACCAAAATCCTAAAATAATCATATAATTAAACCCCTCTTCAATAATACACAAGCAAGTCACTCTTGGTGCCTTCTTTGGTTTGTTTGAGGGAACAACACTGCCTGTGATAGAGGTAGGACATGGATCCTAAGTTTTAAGCTTGACTCCATGGTTTTGATTTGAGAGAGGTGGCTTGAGGGATGAGGTTAGTGAGAAAGTAGGCTTTAGATGGGTTTATAAACCATCTCTTGAGCTTGATTCAGTCTACCAACTCAAATTTTCTGTCACATGTCACTAGTTGACTGTGGATTATTCTCATCATCAAGCTGTAAGTTAAGGTTTCAATCCATCAATATGCACTTGGATGTTCTCTCTGCAGTAATACTACAACCCAACGACCTTTAGGGTTTGTATCGCATCAACGCGTATTATAGGTTCTGTGTTCCACTCAACATCACAATGAACAATAAGAGTTCTTCGCTCTTTGCCTAAAATGATCCTCAGTTCATTTGTGAAGAGGAATAACGCTAGTTCTTCAACTCACGAATTTTGGGTTTCTTTACTAGACTCCCACTAAACATCCTCTAGGCTCTAATCCTCACTCATAAATTTATTCACCATGCCTCTAAGTCACGATCATGGATGCAAGGGATTTCCTCTGTGCTTTGGACTCGGTTCAATTTCTACTTCATATCATGCCCAAAGCCTCCAGATTGGCACTACAGTTTGTTTGGATATATTTTGTGTCTTTGACCTTTGACGTTTCTATAGGCAATCGATTTCATCTAGGAACCCAACAAAAATGCTTCACATACAACGTATTTGCATCAAATTATAGGTTGACACTTGGGACAGTCGAATAATCCCCAACCTTTCACTCAGACTCCTCGACAAACTCCATCTGTTCTTCAATCGGATTAGAGTTTAGAATTCTTACCATAGCTTGCTAAACTTGGCTTTGTCACATTTCATAACAAACATAAATGAATGAAAAATATTCCCATTTAACTAACATTGAATTGCACAAAAGAAAACATTTTACTTAACAAAATCAATGCTCATAACAATCTGTGAAATTCCATCCATTGGCTATGAATGCATTTACAAAAGAATTACAGAGTTCTGAAACATAATTGAAGAAAGGAAGATAGAGAAATCCGATATCATTCATAAACACATGAAATCAACAACTTTGCAGGAGAAAAATATTTCTGTGTATCAGTGTCTCTTCCTCTCGATTAGTTCTTGAGTACATCAAAAATAATGCCAACAAACCAATCCCCCAAACATAATCAACATAGTTTTTTATATGTAAATGAAGAGGTAACTCCTTCCAATGAGAAAGTGCTTCCCTTTTCCAAAGTTGAACAGGTCGACCGATCTCTACTCGATAACTATCAGTATCTCTACATCTTCTTCGACACTTGAATAAGTTGATTTCTGTGAGGGCGTCGTATCCACATCTACCAAATGATTAGAGAAATATCCCCAATCTCACTACTTGGAAATATGCAATAATAACAAACAAA
Source organism: Pseudotsuga menziesii (assembly GCA_001517045.1). Lineage (NCBI taxonomy): Eukaryota > Viridiplantae > Streptophyta > Pinopsida > Pinales > Pinaceae > Pseudotsuga > Pseudotsuga menziesii. The sequence continues at coordinate 77,903 of LPNX010959543.1, forward strand.
CTATAAATAAACTAAAACTAAAACAAAATCAAGTTAACAAAACTAAAAGAATAAAATTAAACTATAATCAAACTAAATTAAAATTAAAATCAAATTACAATATAAAAAAAAAGAAAAAATAAACTAATAAAATCTTCTGGCAAGTTAGGCAGTGATATCCTAGGAAATTTAATCAATAAAGAATAATGATCTCAATTCCTTCAGTGTAGTGGTCTCTAATGACTCATTGGTATTCTTTTGAATGTTTCATTTGTAATGTTTTGATTTCGTAAAATATGTCTCCTTGAAATAAATAGCCTGAGCTAGCTCTTGCTTGGTTAACACTACAAATGCACCAATGTGGCAGTCCATTCCGTGAATCCATGTGTATTCTTTTGACATGTTGAAGATCCATCTAATCTATGATCTTTTCTTTTCTGGATCTGATCATTCTTTCCTTTGATATATCATTCTTGCCTTTGATCTAGTATGATTCTATGGATTACATAGCATGATCACATGACTTAGAACATAAACGTCGGGGTCACTCTTAGTTTATTCAATTTCTAGACCTTATGTATAAATGAAATCATTAGAAATATTTGCTTTGGATCTACTACTTAGGCCACCATCTTTAACTCCTTTTGCAAAGATAAATAAGAGAGGATTAATCTTATGGCAATGATCTAGGCCTTCATAAATTTCTAGTTGTCACTGTGATAACTTTTCAATGATATAAGGAGTCAAGTACCAACTGACTATATATAAAACCCAAAACTTTGAATGAAGACTAATCTTGTTATATTTGACTTGATTTAGTGTTTTATGGAGCATCTGCTTTCCTCTCCATTTATACTCCTTTTCAAGCTTAGATCTTTGGAAACTTAGATGGCTCAAAATGGAAACAGATGTAAGTTATCCCCCCTTTTATCCAATATATTGTTTCTCTAAATTCAAATTTTTTATTTAGATTGTTGGCTTTTATTGTCTCCGACTTACTATTATTACACTTGGGAATTTATGTGACTTTTCTATCTCTTACTCTGATAACTGGAGTCCTACTTAGAACCACCAACATGGTGTTAAAAAAGAATCCAACATTTTGAGTAATAAAAAGACAACATATAAAAAAAATCTAGGTGGTGACCAAGCCTGTATACATCCCTTCTCAGCACCTACTCACCATTGCCACTAGCAACCTTGGATTTAAACATGGAAATCTGATTCAAACCAACATCATGCCCTTTTCCAACCTGGATGTATTCATGATGTGTTACATCACTACCATGCAGTGTGCAATGAAAGCCAACAAATATGTCCTCACTGATGTTTATCACTCTGGAAGCTTTACTCATGCCTCCATGAGCTAAAAACCACAAGCGATCAAACACATCTAGGTGGCCATAGTGCATCCCTATATTTAAAGGATTTGCAAGTACAGGTTGCCCAATAGTCACAAAACTTGTCTCTTGAGCAGACATGAACCAAGCAAGGGAATACACTGAGCTTGTGAATACATTTTCACGAACTCCTAATATTGTAGGCTTTCGAAGACCATAAATTTTTTTGAACTCTTGCAACAAATTTCACATTTTGGGAGCCTCTTGGAAGTAATTTTATTGATTCGTATCAATTGTCTGTAATGCATCACCCCTTGTGAAAATCAGAGAATAATTTTGATTCTCAGGCTTCCCTTCACCAAGTTTCACTGGCCTAGGGAACCTCACCCTGTAGACCTCCACCTCCTTTTGCAGTTCTACAGATTAATACTCTACTTCTCTCCCATTTATGACCATATCAACATAGTAAATCTAAAGAGCTTCATAGTTCTTCATCAAATACAAGATATCCTTAGCATGCTGATCTTTCCTAGCCTTTTGAGCACCATAAATCTGACAGGTGACAACATAAGTAGATTTCATGAGATCTTTGGCATCTTCATTGCTTTTTGTTGGGTATATGTTATATACTTTGCATGTGCTTATGGAGGGGAGGTGCGCATGTCAGTGCTGCAGCTCGGCGATACCAAAGGCACCTTCGACAGAAATGGCCGTTAGGCTGTTTTCGATGCGAGCACATCGAGCAATTTTTTTTGGCTATTTATAGATTTTATGGCTATTTATAGCTGTTTATGGCTATTTTTAGAATTTGTCTAAAAATATGTAACTTAATCCCAGTTAAGAGATTGGATTCTCTTTCTAATCCGGGTTAATGGATTAGGGTATTTGGATGTTGTGGAGTACCTATATTTTGTATTGTGAGTATTTCATAATGTAATGAAGAGAAAATAGGAGGTGTGGCTCCAAGGTTTTTTGGTTTTCCCGGTTAAGGGTTTCCAGGGTAAATCTCTGTGTTTATGTGTGAATGATGTGTTGTGATCTCTATTTTTCTTAAAAGAATCTGTATGCTTTGCTTCTCTGCACAGGTTTAAAACTTACATGATGATCTTTCCTAGCCTTTTGAGCACCATAAATCTGACAGGTGACAACATAAGTAAATTTCATGAGATATTTGGCATCTTCATTGCTTTCGAGTAGAATATCTACTCCACATATTTCAGTGTTTAGGTGTGATATTGAAGGAAAATCTCAATTGTGATTTTCACCTTCCCTGGCTCTCGATGCTGTAGTAGCAAGTGCTTGGCAGCCTCTGAGAATGGAAATCTCTGATTCTAAATCAAGAAAAGCCAACATTTTGAGAGCCTTGTAATAATACATCATCCCCCTTACCATACGAACCAATGTCTATCCTCTATATGAAGCCCACAACCTCAGGTCCACCACTTTATCAGTCCAGATTTCTTCAATATTTTCCAATCCTTGACCATGCTTCCGCTCAATGAAATTCGACCAATCATCAAGATATATCTTCTGGAGATAGAATATGATTGAAACACCATCTTCATTCTCAGTATAGAGTTGTTCTCTGTTGTACATAACATCTTCATCATAGGAAGAAGTCAAAACACTGAATGGCATCATCTTCTCAACATGCATAGCACAAGGCATGTTCATGAAGAGATAATTGCTGAAGAAAGCAATCCTGTGCCTTGCCTTCAAATTTTTTGGAACATGATGTATAGAATTCCTTGTGGTTAGAATGGTCTACCGTCATCTTAAATGTCAATAAAAGAGGTGGTATTCTATATTAGGTAATTCTGAAGTGTCCTCAAACAATATCTTGTTACCAGTCCTTGTAGTAACCAGTCCATCTTGCTTTAATTGTGGAATACTCCGCCTTTCTTTAGGAAAATCTCTTACACCAATGTCATAGAGATTTTGCAAGGCATCAACTACAATTTGTTGGCCCTTGACAAGTTGTTTGGTCAAAAGACCATTGACCAGTGATATTAATTTCGAATGAATTTTAGGCAGTTCACTCATTCTGTATTTGACCGTAAAATTTCCCATCCACAATGACTCATCAATTTCCTTAAACAAGTTGAAAAGAATGGAGTGTTCTTCACTATATTCCTTGACAATTTTTTGGAGCAAATATTTGACAGTGTCATATGGTTCTATCACTGCACAGTAACGGTATTCATTCTTGCATATATTTAACCATAGTGCCTTGTCACTGCCCTCCAATTCAGTCGCTTGATTTATGGAAAGTAACATCTCATTACATAGTAGTAAACATGGCCACTGAATGACACATACATTCCAAGAGATTGGAGAAACCTCCAACAGTTCAACCTCCAAGTCACTGACAATATCCTTTTCCCTAAATTTTCTCACTATTTCATTCCATATAATAGCAAACCTAGTTGCTTCAACCCTAGTAGAATCAATTTTTTTATATATACCAAATCCATACCTCGGTTGCAAACGCATGACAACATCCCTTACTTTAGCTTTCAAATCCCCCTTGACTTCAAATGGTAATTCTTCTGGAATTAAATGGAACTGGATTGCACTAGAAAAGAATTGGAATCGTAGCCTCAATTGTCTAAATCACCATGTCAAGACATGAAAAAATCTCCAATTGCTTTTCTCAGCAAAGTTTCTTACCCAAGGAATAACAAATAGAAGCAATGTCAAAAGCTCAAGCATGATGAAAACCAGGGAAACTTTCAAATAGTTTACCAATCTTCTGTTTGCCTCCCTTGACCATGTCAAATCATGATTCCTTTGAGCCCTCCTCTGACTATAAAAAACAGCAAAGACAATGGTCCATACCAATGCCACAATTCTTTTTAGTACCATCCTTGTTCCAATTAGTATTGTCGTTTTTTACACTAAACTATACTGCATGCTAACATCAAGCAAAGATTGCCAAAAACGAAGGCCTGCCCATGTAATGAAGAAACTAAGGATCTGTTCTTGTGTGTCTCTGTGTCTCAATTCTATCCAAGGAGTTCCTGACCCCTGAGATGCCATAATAATAGCAGCATGAAGGAACAGAATTTACATAATCCAAAGACGGTCAAAGCTGCGGAAAATGTTCCAAAAGGAACGTTGTTCTTCAAATACCATCTTCCCCACTTGTTTTTTCTGCAATATTCTCCTAATTCTCTGGGTATCCCAATCCTTATAACTTTGAGCCCGTTTAGCTGATTGAAAAAATTTACTCCCCATTTTGAGAGGCCATCCTAGTTCTTCAAATCATCTTCTGCTCCAAAAGTACTCATTAATATCATCATAATTTCTCCAAGAAGAATGAGGAGCCTTCCCATCATCACTACACTTTGCTTCCTTTTTTACTATATCATGCATTGGTGTAACAACCTTTTCAAAAAAGGCCTTTTCTCCAATATGTGTAGGCAATGCTATTTGTCCAGTATTATTCTCTAAGATGTTGTTTAGCTCTTAAGCCTTATGATGGAAAATATAGCACGAACACTCTTGTAAGAATCTCAAATTGGCAGCTTCACCCCAAATCAGAAGATACAAATATGTATACAACAATTCCTTCCCACACATTTCATGTTTCTCTCTTACGGTCTTTGATCTCAATATGGGATTTACATCCCAGATATGCACACCAACTGGAGTAATTCTTCAGGATTTTCTTTCATAGATTTTGAATAGTGATTGTGATGGCAATATGTGGCCGTTGTAGTTTCATCATCTCATGCAAATCCAAGTTGCTTCCTCCCCTGGTTTTATATATTAGCAACCACATTAATATGGAGTAGGGTAGAGAGAGGTTGAGGTTACTGTGATCGGGAGTTAGAATGACATACCTATCTAAAACATAATTGATAAAAAAAACTATGTGTGACATACCTTGCCTTATGTCATTTATGATTTTTAAGAAGTGCATTTCATTGCGTGGAGGATTTTGCACGTTTTTTTATAAAGGTTGTGATCATCCACATATGTGGGAGGATATTATTATTGTTGTATTGGAATGTGTACTAGAGTGGGATCATGTGTGACATGCACAGGAAGTCATTTTTGTATCGTTCTGCAAGTTAATAGGATTTAACAATTATCTCCAGTAGTAGTATATACCTGTAGCATCACACTTTTATAGCTTTTCTCTTCTGTATATAGTTGTAGCTCCAACTTCTGTAATGCTCTTTGCTTATAGTTTCCCGTAGTGTTCTACTTCTGTAGTCATCCTCCTTTGTAGATTTTATTTGTTTTTACTCTAGCAGGAGGTCTCTACTGTAGATACCTGTAGGTGTCGGTTCTTATATAAAACTATTAACAATATTAACGAATGCAATCTCTTGTAGGTATATATGGTTGAGTTGCAAAGGTCAATGGAAGTGATATGATGCCAATGCATGAAGAAGGATATATGTATGGAGCATAAGGTAAATGCATGAGGATTAATGTGAGACTATGGATTAGATAATGCAAATGTAAATGGAATAGTAGTAAGAGTGTGAATGTGCATGAAATAAGTGAATTTGTGAATGCGTGAATGAGTGTGAACATCCATTTGTAGCTGTAGCTTGTTAAATTTGTATTTTCGATGATATTTGTACTTCTAAGATGTGTACTCGAATTCCATATATTTTTCTTGAGTGGTCTTAAATACTACATTTTCTTGTATGCTTGAAATGTAAGGATATTCTGGCTATGGCACTTTGGATGTACTTTCTCTAATTCTTGTCATGCTAGTTATTCAAGCATATGTGATAGTTGAAGTGTATACTCTATCTCTTTATAACTTGTTATTTTTCCCATAAACTTTTGAATCTATTTATTTTTTAGTGTTGATCTAATGTGCCTAGGAGAAACACAGGGAGGAGAACAGAGTAAATTGAATTTTTATATGGGAATGCACATATATACAAGATATGTATTTAATACTAAGAAATACACTCACATCAACCCAGAAATATATTTGGCAATTTGCAATTTTTTATTGCATGTAACAATAGTACAAATAGATGTTTAAAATAAGATTTCAAGTGTACCATCAAGTCCAAGTTTGACTGTTTGTTACAGCTGCCTACTACAATGATTTATTATACAGAGCCTCAAATACAAGTGAATAAACAAAGACAAGTGTGTGAGTAGAAGAGAATAACCAAAATTGTTCACATGTTGTACAGTCATGTGTTATTATTATAAATACAGTACAAAACTGTGGGGAGGAATTTCACATGTGGTGTACAGTAACTATAGTCATTTGTATTATTACATATACAGTGCAAAACTGTGGGTAGAATTATCAAAATTGCCCAAGTCTACAATAAAAAAATAAAGTGGGTGAGCGATCTATTTAGTCTTAGACTAAGTCACCCAATAGAGATAAGGATAAATTTCAAATTTTACTAGAGTACAAAATATAAATGTACAGATATAATATAGGTTCACTCATATTACTAAACTAAGTCTCATCAATTCATCCCTGCTTAGAGGAAATCATCCCCAATTTTTGCTGAAGATAGGGAAGTTGCTGCCTATATGTTGATTGCAACAAACATTAACTCCGAGTGGGAAACATACCTTTACAGCACACTAAGTGATGTGACACTTCCTAGTGGATCCAGTGTGGACATCAAAAAGAGTATCTTCAGGAAAGGGAAGTTGAAAATCTAGAATTGTGACCTCTAGATGTGTTACTGGACACATCCTTTAAATGAGGTGGTTCATATCACTTCCACTGGTTGACATTCACCACATCATGGGTGCCTAACTATGGTAGAAGGTCCAAGTTGAAAGCATTGGCACCCATTTGTTGATTTTTGAAATGCAACCAAAATCAATCACCAACTTGAAAATGTGTAGCAATTTGATGTCAGTCGTATAGTGCTTTGTATTTAGCATGTGTATGTTGAAGGATGCTATGAACATTACTTTGGATCTTGACCAAGTTCTACACAAAATAAGCTTTGTCTTACTGCTTCTGCTGGTGGGATGTGGATGGAATTGGGAGGGCAACTGGAGCTAAGAGGTTGAAAGACAAAACAAAGATCAAAAGGAAAGTGTCTTGTAGAAGGGAAACTTTGTTGTAACTATGTTGCAAAATTTGCAGGTATTGATCCCATTATTTATTCCATTGGTGGTAGAGGCAAAGAGCATGAACCAAGATTATGTTACACTATCTTAGTTTGGCCATCAGTTTGTGGATTGAATGTAGTAGAGAACCAATGCAGAAAACCTAAAGGATTCCATGAGGATTTTCCAAATCACTAACAAATCTGGAGTAATGATAAAAAATGTTGGTCAATGGTAATCTAAAATAGCCCCAAACAGGCTAGAAGAAATCCAAGCCCTATAGGGAACTGTCAAAGACTAGTACAACCCAAGCTTCATGTTGGCAGGATTGTTTTGGCTACAATTTGAACTCTAGATGTAATATTCCACTTCTTTCCACATGGAAGGCCAAAAGAAATACCTTTGCAGGTGCAACATAATTTTCTGCACACCAAAATGTCCTCCATGGGATGAAGAATGGGCCTCCTTGATTATCAGAAGGCAAGTTGATCTAGTTGGAACACATAATTGATTCAACTTGTAAAGAAAGCCATCTTGATCTTTGTAGTCTAGGAAAGGGCTTTGATTGACCACAGTGGGTTGTTGGATGGATTCCATGACCAGACCAAAGTAAAGGTCTATATAATATTGGGATTTCCAATCCTCATAGGCTGCACATTCAATATCTAAAATGGAATGAACCTTGGCTGAGGAGATTAGGAACTTTATTGGAATATTGGAAGGCATCTAATTGGTGACAAGTGGTTTCTACACTGACAATGTTTTGATATTTGTGGTCTATTGTGGGACAAAATAATTAACTAATTCTCTCTCTCTTTCTTGGGGATAATAGTAGTCTCCTTACAAATGGTAAACCTAGCCTTCCCACTTTATTTGGTTTTCCTTTAAGTAATGTAAAAACACCAATTCGAACTGGTTGGTCATTCTGAACATTTTAATTGGTCATGCACACATGTCTAGATTCTAGATGGTTAGAGGTCCTGCATAACATATCAATAACAATCTGAATCCCAGCGTTGTAAACAATTAGGAAATGTACCAAAAAAAAATGTACTAGCTTGTTTAAGAAATGAGGTTAAGATTCAGAATGTTGCATTAAAAGGATGAAATGCACACTGAAATAACCAAATACAACCATTTAGACAATAGATTTATGAATATGAAATGTACCATATGGAAACAACATTAACTAAAAACAATTTTGAGTCCATGTATCTTGTTATGTGCACTTAAATATTTTCAATCCAAATTTTGTTTAATAGCCTTATTTTTGCTGTAAAAGAGAACATCTACATATTTAGTTGTCAAAGATAGTATCTGAACTTCTAAATAAAGTCTTCAAGAGGCTGTCAAAATATGATGCTTAATCAAGTGCACTAACATGATGACACTATAGTTTTCAAACTGTGTTCATTTTATTTCATTCACCAAGATTTTTTTTTAGTATTATCGAAAGTTCACTTGCGCAGATGAAATTATTGCCTTCATCACAATGAGGGTTTTACTGTTGTCCATGTAAATCCAGAGGTCTCACAAAAATTGAACAACCTATTCCTAGCATGATGAAAATTGATACAACAATTAGACTTCAAGTGAGGCTTAAAGAATCTTGAGGTAGGCATCTTCTTTTAATAACCATTCATGAGTGCTTCTCTTACCGTTTCATTGCTGAACAAAATCACATAATCAACGAATAGAAACATTTATGTAGCAACACACAATCCTCAATTGGATTCTACAACTATTTCTTTAACACATCCCTTATTCTCTTTCCTTCTCAAGTTTATGTTATTAGGTATGCATCAATACATTATCTTATTATCTAAGACCCTTTTACGAACCACTTTAATAGATTTTGTAATTGTTTAGGATATTTTGTTTCCTAATCATGGTAGATTTTTGTGCTTATTAATGTGCTTGGAAAAATAAATTGGATTTTAAGCATGAATGTCTTTGGATCTTATTGTCTTTTATTAGAATTCAAATGATGAAATCTGTGTTAATATTGCTCTTCTTCCCAATTCTTAAAGGGTGCTAGCTCAATGGAAGAGCGCATGCCTTACAAGAAGGAGGTTGGTGGTTCGATTCCTCCATGCCCTAATGATATTGCAGTGTATTTATGAAGGCAAAAAATTTAGTAGTGCAAGATGGATGCAATATTAGACGCAACACTAAATGCAAAACAAGATGTAAAAGTGGACGTCACACTAAACACACAAGTGGATGCAAAAGTGGAAGTTATGTCAGACACAAATGTGGACACAAAAATGGATGTCACAGTAAAAGAAAAATTGGATGCAAAAGGAGACCTAACACTAGACACAATTAATGACTCAAAACTAGATGCAATACTAGGCCCAAAACTAGATGCAACAATAGATGCAAAAGTGGACTCCTAACTAGATGTAAAATTGGACATTAATTTGAGAAAAAAATATGGTGTATCAATGGACATAAAAATAGGCATAACACCAGGTGCAAAACTGGAAGCAAAACTTAATGCAAACAAAAAATTAAAATGAGACACAATATTGGATGCAAGATGGGACGAAACATTGGATGTAAAACTAGATGTAATATTGAATGCAAGATGGGATGCAACATTGGACACAAAACTAGATGCAATATTAGATACAAACATGGGCGCAAAACTAGGCACAACACTAGGTGCAACACTGGGTGCAACATTGGGCTCAAACATAGATGCAAAAAAGACATCAACCAAGATGCAACACTAGGTGAAAACCTAGATGCAAAATATGATGTAAAACAAGATGAAACATTAGGCACAAACATGGATACAAAAAAAGACGTAAAACAAGATGCAAAATTAGATGAAAAAATGGATGCAACATTATAAGTAAAATTGGATGCAAAACTAGATGGAATATTGGGCCCAAATTTGGATGCAAACCTAGATGCAATGCTAGATGCAAAATTGGACACATAATTTGATGCAAAACATGGTGCAAAATTGGGTGCAAGAATCAGTGAAAAAAAAGGAGCAAAATAAGACACAACATTGGATGCAAAACTGAGTGTTAAACAAGGATGTAACAAATGACAGAAAAAAAAGATGCAATACAAGATTCAAAATTGGGCTCAAATAAGGGCGTAACAAAAGATGCAAAAAATTGGGCGCAAAAATGGATGTAGAAATGGACGGAAAAGAAGATACAATAGATGGCGTTTTACAAAATTGTACAATAGCGCTAGGTTTAGCGCCAGATTGTTCACCAAAATTGGGAAAAAATTTCACAAAAATACGGCACTAAATTCGACGCTAAATCCAATTTTTGTTGTGGTGACATACACACACAAAATTTTACAAATTTCTAAACTTTGTCAGTGCCAGACCGATTGTTGCAAAAATGCCAAAACGAAAAACATTGTTAGTCTTTCAAAACAAAGGCACAAAATCGGATTAAGGGAATTCTTGTTCAGGAAAGCAACTAACACACTGGAGAAAACATGAACAGAACAAATCCACACAGGAAAAAACCAAAACGTGAAAGGGAACAGATCGCCGGACAAGAGAAAAATCATGATGGTTCAGACTCAAAGTAGTTTTTGCTTGTTGGCTACTGTGTGAATTCCCAATTTGAATTTCCAAAAATGTTTTTTTCAATCCAAATTGTGAGGGAAGTTGAAACATTTCCGTATGAGGGAAGAATGGAAATTTTTAGTGTTTTCTTGCCCAAGAAATTTAAAAAACGTTTTTCCCAAAGTGGGGCTCTACCCAATTTTAATTTTCCCACTGTTCCAATCCCCCCACTACTACATTTTGACCAAAAATCCGACGGCCGTCATGTCGGATTTTTGACACTTCCCTATCGCATGTACGACACTTTGATTTTTTGTTAAGCGTCGGAAACTTGTCGTCGGGTTTCCGACACCTGAGTAACCGTCGCTTAAGTGACACCTAAGCAACCGTCGGTTAAATTTAAAGCGTCGGTTAAGCGACGGAATATTTTCGACAGTAGCGAAAGTTAAGCGACGGATATCTAGCACAAACGTCGGAAAAGCGACATGTCAAAGCGTCGCATAAGCGACGGATCTCCATCAAAACCGTCGGAAAAGTGACACGTGAAAGCGTCGCATAAGCGACACCTATCTAGCAAAACCGTCGGAAAAGCGATATGTGAAAGCGTCGCATAAGCGACGGATCTCAAGCAAAACCGTCGGAAAAGCGACATGTGAAAGCGTCGCATAAGCGACGCTTGTTGAAATTTAAAAAAAAAAAAATATTTTGAAAATAATGTGAATCTCAATTATTAAAAGAAAGATTCTAAATTCGGTGTAATTATGTCCCTTTCTTCTCAACGAGTTGCAAGATATTCTATATATCTCATTTAATGGGGTATTTTTTATTGTTTTTTAAACTTAAAGTGGGGCAAACAGGGAGCTTCGAGGGTCTAGAGATCAAAGTTCTGGAAAATGCCCAGTTCCCAAAACAGTTTGCAGACTGCAATGAATTTCACCATTTTTGGAAGTGTGTGTCCTATGGACTAATATCTTGGGGATCTGACGATTGTTAGAATATATGCCTATTAGCCATGTCTCGATAAAGAGATTTCTTTTTGGCTTAGCTTGGTTGGGTTTCCATGAATTTGCAGGGGATGAAACCTATCATCGCTACCTTTCTAGACTTGGGCCTACACTTGCTTATCGTTTGCTGGTGAGCCAATTTATCTGTCAAAAATACCTGCTGTGTAAAAGAGCAGGGACATGCCACCATGTGGCTCTTGTTGTATTACCTCTGAAAGACAATCCAGGATTCTACAGAAAACCAATATCTATTGTTTTCCATAAATTCTCTCCAACAAAATAATCAACAAAAAGAAAACGCAAAACAGTAGTGACCATGAACTACTTTAAGAGTAGTGTTCCTGATTGCTGGAGAAGATTCGGTCAAGTCCAATGAAGTAAATTTCTTCTTCCCAAAAGGTCTCAAAAATTATTTCTACATTCTTAGGACATCTCAGAAGCATCTTTCAAGACAACTGTGTTGTATCCAGATTGAAAAGAATAATTTCACAAAAATAATGCATGTTTGCTTCCAATATGACTTGTTCCCTTCAAAGTCCAATAATGCCAATGAAAGGAAAATTCTAATCAGTGCATGGTTTTAGAAATTACGATCAGTTACTTCCACATTTCTAGCCTCATGTCTCTACCTTTTTCAACTCTCCCATAACCATTTCCAATATTAGCTATGTAAGGAAATCATTACAAATTTATATTGTTCTACATCAGTAACCTTCACTATAGTTTTCATAATTCTGAGAGAAACTAGTAGTGATTTGAAAGTACACAAAAGGGTTGTGGATAAACTTCATCAACTAAAAGCCAATGCTAGAATTTTTGAAATTTTATGGACCAATGCACTAACATGTCTGCTTAAAGCCAAAAACTTACCAAGGATTGCCATTACTGTCCTTGTATCTGTAAACAAATGTGAAAGCATATCAAAGAAGGATTATGCATTTTATTTAGACAAACAACAGTAACACTTTGGCACACATATAGGTAAAGTGTTGTACAGAAGAAAATACCAAACAAGAAGATCATATACCAGAGACAAAGACATTTGCAACACATTTAGATATTAACTTTACCCTTGCCGCTACAAATTTCATGGGAAAACCATGCTCTGTATGGCATTTAGAGTCTAATTTCTGCTCTCTTATGTATCATGTAAATAGTTCTTGCACTTACCATGAAGATTATACTGATACAAAAACAAACAAAGAAAAAACTTATTCTACTTCTATGCAGCTTACTTGGGGCAATTTGTATTTTGCCAGCATCAATAGCTTGTGAGGAAGTAAATTTGAGTAGCTTCAAGCAGGAGTATTTCCCAAGAAACATTCTATTTCAGAATGGGTTGAATACTCCCACACAAAGAAAACCACAAATTCTTTAAAATTGCACTCGCAACCAAACAAATAATCGTTACAATCTCCTGCCCTGGATATACTTATATGGAAGCCAACCTCTGTTACAATTGTTACAGCAACCCGTTATAAAATGGTAACATAAGAACCAAGAATTGGGTGGAAGAGGATCAAAATAAATGCCAAGTGAAACAAAAATGCAATTTTTGTATTCCTGGTATCGAGAGAACATCATATGTTTTTATGAGAATATACAAACACTCCAAGCCTACCAGAAACCCACACTATTGGAGACAGCCCAATGAAGTTTAGGAAATACAAATTGTTCACCAGCTAAATCATTATTGAATTTTCCTTAATTTCATCCACACCATAGATGAATATTTTGTTAAAATCCGCCAACATCATAGATGAATATTATGTTAAAATCCATTTGTTGGAATTATTGTAACTAGTGTAGTGGAGTTTTTTTAAGAAGACTGAAGGATTGATGACAGTCTATAACCATGAAATCAGTCACAGGACTTATCTGTGCTTAGTTACTCCAAAATTTTATATACAGAGTAAGTGCAGACGATCTTGCATGCTGCTTGAAGAACATTAGTCATTAAGCACTATTTTGATTTCCTATGAAAAAAAATTCACCAAATACAATCATGACCTCATTTTCCAGGACCATACTCTGCTTTTCTGATATATTGGTTTTTCAGCTTTAAACGGAGTAGTCTCTCCCTTCGATATACACACAAAAAAATTTAACATGAAAACCAATGATACTTGTCATGGGTAGTTCCTGAGTTCCTGATAAACTCATTGTAAGCATATTTTCAAATAAGGGTAACTCCATACTTATTAGTATATTTTCAAATAAGGGCAACTCCATACTTAGGCATCTATGATTGCAACATTTCTTTTTATAATGTATCAATATCAGTCATAATAGTGTAGGTGTTGCAGGGCGCTGTCCAAATCATCATCCCTTAAAGCAACCAACAATCAAACTCTGAAAAGGATGGGTGAACAGAAAATATGCCTGACACAACATGGATCCAGAGGCTTGGCATATAACAAACTGGCATCACATATCCCTGTAGCACGGGTAGCATCTGTTACAGAGATAGGTCATAAGACAAATGGTATTTGACATGGTGGTTTTCCTGTCAGCACTCAGTTTCCATGTTTTATATATTAGCAAATTGGGATTTTCCATATTTGGTGCAATGAATAGAACATTTTCCTGTACCATATAGGATACAGCTACAGAGTATACATATTCATTTGTGGTGTATGATTTGCCTTTCAAATCTTGGGATATATTGGCCAAAAATGGATTCTACTATCATGAAAGGAAATGGAAGTTCTTACACTTGATCTCCTTCACACATTCTAAAGACTACGAGCACGAAATTTAGCATGGATCGTAACAAGCGATTGCATACGTCTCAGTGTTTCAGTTGCTTTGCTTACTTTCTCACGATATGTCCACGAACCAATGCCTGTCATTTCACCAAACCCTTGAGAGCAGACAGTGCTTTCCTTGCCTGCAAATTTAGTTTCCAGTGTCAGATTATTGATTATACCATAACAGTATGCAATTAAAAACAACAATAGCCTTCGCACAAACTGGGTATCCTCTGAACGCCCGAGTCTTTCAGAAACCAAGGAAACCCACTGCTTGGTATAGCATGAGTAAGCCTAATGGTTAAGAGTATGTGTTTTTTCTAAGAAAACACAGTTTCAAATCTATTAAGAAGTCACAGTTTCAAATCCAAAGAGGTATGTATGTACACTTCTATAAACTTTAGTAGTTAAATCACTTACATAACATACTTTATACATTTCTATAGACTTTAAATATATCTATTACATAATATTATTAAAAGAAAAGAAAGCCATAAATAACTCAGAGCTCATACATTACATAACATTATTAAAAAAAAGCCATAAATAACTCAGAGCTCAATTCTCAATTTTGTTTTACAAGATGTTTTGACAATGTAGTGTAGCCATCTTACAACACTCAGGAAGCCCGCTACACTACATATCTGATCTTTTGTTACTAAAATGCTGGCATGAGATGCATAGATTGCACAATCCCGTAGAATGCAATCACTGCTATTTTTGTTATTATAACATTATTGCTCTTCAAGGCTTTTTCCTCAAAGCCTGGTAAAAGAAATGAACTCAAGCAAGGAGGTTAACTTATCTATTAAAGAGCATCTACTTACAAGTGGAACTGATTTGGTGGAATGCCTGAGAACGGATCCATTTGGGGCATTCTGTCAGCCTCAGTGTGACCTCTGCAAACCCTCCTCCTTTGCCGCCCTCTCCTCTGCGAGCTCTATCCCCTGCGGCCTTATCCTCTTCAGCCCTCTCCTATTGTTCACGTGATGAAGAATTACCTATTGACCACTCCTCTGCGGACAAAGGGCAGAAACCACTGTAAGCACTGTTTCTGCCTGCTTAAAACAAAGATTAAGAACCATTCCACATTATGTTCTTTGATCCAAGGAGAAAATCCAAAACTAGCATTAATAGTAAAATCGATTGGATTTGGACAAACAATAGAGTAGTCGAGACCTTGAATTGTATATTTATGCCAGCATGTGTAGCTTAGGCTGTGTGTGATAATTCCTTTATAGTATGGATTATGATGAGCATTAATACAAAAATTGATTGGCTTTGGACAAATAGTAGAGTTATCGATCCCTTGATTTTTACCCAAAATTGTAGATTTCTGCAAGCATGTGTAGCATAGGTTGCCTCATGCCTTATTGATTTTTGTGATAATTCTTTTAAAATATCGACCAAGAGAAAAATAAAAATGTTGAAATATAAAATTTTACAACAAAGCTATAATATAAATTTAAACAAGTATTCTATAATCAATTTTTTTTATTCATTATCAATTGTTCATAGAGAATCACAAAGCTGGAAGTGTGTTCTATAGGAATCAAGCTGGACATTACTAGAATATATGTACACTACAGGAATTTGGTTGTCGTTACCGGGACTCCAGACTCCTGGCTTTAACTCCATGTCATAATCCAACCACTTTGTCTGATGTTCCTGTAACAGTTGCTCACAGAGTTGACTGCCTAGGTTTTGTTTTAGTTGCTGATCATCACTGTGGTTATATTCAGAGAAGCCCATTCCCGGAAATGGAAAACCTATATCACTTGAGACAGCTAGTTTGTCTGGACTGGACCATATTCCATTATCTGATGAATACATTGGATGGCCCCAGTCTGTATATTTTTGGTTATTTATTTCAGGCAATGAAGAGGTATAACCGTCCAGCCATGCATAATCATCAACTTGAAGTGGTCCCTCTACATCCTCTTCACTTTGTGCAGACTTGAATGGAGGGCCAAAACCAGGAGGTGGACCAATAGCAGAAGGCCCCATCCAACTTATGCCAATGTTCTTTTTTACCAGTGTAATACTGGGAATAGATGGCTTTATAAAATTTGATGTATCTTTCACCTGTGAACTGACAATTCCTGTTTGATTTAAATATCGGTTACTGGAGATGCCATCCCCAGACATATAAACATTATCATCATCTGGTAGCAAAGGTGCCGAGGGATATGATTTAAAAGACGAAAAAGCATAATCTGCAAGAAAACTAGAAGGGATACCATTGTACTCCATTCTTTCCCCATGTAAAGAAAGACACGTGAAATATGATGCCATAACCAAATTATCATGCGCAACCTGGGTTGATGTTGGCTCACTAATAGAAACACTTGAAAACCCAGAAAGGGAAGGAGCATCTAGTCCTGTATCCCAATAAGAAAGACTTGCATCAACTAGTTTCTGTTGTCCAATAACACCTGGAGGATTAGTCTTTCCAGAGCCACCAATAAACATCATATCACCGTTCTGAATGCCCCAGCTGGTTAAGGTAGGGCTGGGCAGGGCAGATAATGGTTCTCCAACACTGCTTTGCCTGTTCAGCTGCAATTCTTGATGAATTGAACTAGCTAGTCCAACACCAGGAACACACAAAGAAACTGGCATGCTAACCACAGAAGTTAAGCTGTTGGAAGCTGCAGAAGAAAACCCAGTCGCCACTAGACTCTGAGGGGCAGCAACATCTGAAGCTGTGAGATCACTTTGGAGCCCTGTCTTAGGTAGAAAATCAGCAAAGGTGCACGTTGAAAACGTAAGTGGCCCATGAGATAGCGAAACATGTGGATACTATTTGATTATGCCAGATATTTCCAAATTTTCAAATCCTCTTATACCCTGGGAAACATTAGATGCGTCAGATAGAGCAATATTTGAGGCAATAAAAGATACTTCACCACATTCCTTGCCGGCAGAAATATGGGTGGCATGCACAGAAGGTATACCCTTCGGAAGCGGTTTGAAAACAATATATTCTTCATCATCTTCATCGCCATTTGTTGTTTTCGAACAAACATCCTTAACAGATACACTATTTTCTTCGGATCCAGTTATAGACCCATTTTTAAGTCCACCAAAATTGTATTGATGATGTCTAACAACCTGCCCAACTGCAGATGCCATTTCATTCTTATTCCTCCCTTTCAGCTCTCTATCCATGAAAAACCTCTGAGTCTCTTCATCATACACAATTCCATTCCCAGCGCCATCAAATGCCATTCCAATGGTCTTTCCTGCTGCCAAGAGACGCTCAACACGCACCTGCAGTTCCTTTCTCTCTTTCAGACTAAGAGGAGTTATAGAATAATTTAATCCTGACTGGGCATGAATAAGAGGAACAAATCCCTGTAGTTCATAATCTTCCCACAATGTAATACCACCTTCAATCGGCATCCCAAGGCTATCAATATTGGCATCCAAATCCTTACTTTCATACAATGTGTTCATAAGTACAACAAATTGCCTCCAAAAGAAGGACCTTGCATTGGCCTGCTTTTCATCAACTTCGCTACCTACAGCAACCTCTGGCTTGCTAGCCAACCACTCTATAAACACTAGCATGGCAGGCAAGAAAGGGCTTCTGGAGACATCATTTGAAGCTGCACATCTGCGCATAAGGCGACCTGTAAGCTCAAATGTTGTAGTAAGTGCATTCCGTAATAAGGCAGAGCGCTGCAAAACTTCGGCATATGTTGGCTGTGGCGAAGAGTTGCTTCCATTTGCATTATGTACAGTGAAGATAAGTATACAGACAAGTTGCAATATGCCAGCAGCCCCACTGCTTCCAGTGCCTATTCCACTACGATGTTCTGAGCCTAAGCCTGCTTCAAGGCACATATCATCTAAATCAAGCAATTGCTCCAACTCACATATTGTAGCAGCATACACCTCTGGAATTGTCTCCAAGCTGAAATGTAACACATACTACGAGTCAAGCACAAGTAGTTGATCAATAATGCTGTAAAGAACTAATGTGCAACTATTGAATAAATATTGCAAGGAATTAGTAACAACTAATTTGCAAGAGAAAGAATTTTCAGTATGGAATTTAAACAATCAAAAGAACCAAATAGAGTATTTTATGTAAAAAAAAGAGATGGCATCAGGCAGGGAAAAGAAACTGACTGGGGACTTGGAAGCATCCCAGACAGGTTAGTGAAGAATCAATTGACAGGCAAAGCCGTGGACTCACTTTAATAGGGCATCTCAAGGAAAGTTTCCTTTGGGAGAAGCAGGAGGTATAACCTACTTCTCTGGTTCTCATTCTAATAAGTTCTAAAGCAGGGATTGGCCCTGAATCCAACAACTTGGCTAAGATGTGGCCTTTGAAGTTGACAATTGCTCTTGCAGCTGAACTTGAAC
>LPNX010959558.1:0-14910 GCA_001517045.1 Pseudotsuga menziesii
CACTTAACAGCTTGAAAGCCTCAACATCAGGGTCTTCATACTGAATGACAAATCCTCAGTAGCAGGCTCTTCATACTCAATGGCCCACTTATAAGTTAATCTCACTCCTACAAAATCCAATAAAACTAGCAATTGCCCCAAGGAAGGTGCAATAATACGCAATGAAGGTAATTGTTAGCGGGTAAGTGAGAACAAGTAGTCTAGTATCTATCATTGCCTAACCAGTATAACCTATTAATAAGAAAAATAACATCATTGGAAAACACATAAGAATTCCTGTTAACCCGCCAATCTATTTCGAAACTGTTTGATAGTTTAGAAAAAGGCTTGTCTGATGAGGAGTTAGTGGATAACCTAGTTGCCTACATCTTTGTTTGCACTTTCACCTTATGAAGCTGAGGTGAGAACTTTGTTCACATTTGTCTCAAACATCTTGGTGCCAAAAACTTTACTTCATGTCAAAAATTCTTCATTATGAAAATATATTTGTTGCACTTAACTTTTAGTGGAGTTAACATCTTCAAACCTAGGAAATTGGTAGATATAGAAGATCTACATAATTGTTATCCTTGGAATCCAAGGATTATTATATAATGATTGGATGCTATGAGGGTTGGTTTGAAGGTCATTGGGGCTTTTAAGGAAAATTGTAAAGAATGATAATGTAAGAAATATAGAATTCCCAATGTGCCTTGGTTTAATGATAAGCAGCCTCTTCTTAGTTATATTGATGGTGTTTCTCAAGAGAGGGGAAAAACAATGAACAATGAACAATTGGATAATTTTTCCTGTGAGCTCCATCTGAGCCTTCATTACAGTCAAACAGTGTTCTGTGAAATAACCTCACCAAATCTCATAAACAAATGCCCATCAGAAGTGCTGTTTGTGCTTCCTGTACCATCTCTGTGATTTCCTTCCACATATTCATCTAAGTATCTCCTGTAGTTGTTGCTGGGTGCTGGTTGGTTTACTCGGATACTTGGAGTTTGTTTAGAAGCTGGTACTAATGACTGCAAAACTATGGCAACCTCATGCATGCTGGGGCGGTCATAAGGCTGTCTCTTTGTGCAAAGCAGTGCAAGCTGAAAGATCTTTCTTACAACCCCAAGATCTGTGCAGGTTGCTTCTACTTCTTGGTCGACAGTTTCCATTACTGTATTGTTGTCTGCTTTTGATAGAATCTACATTCAAATGGCCATGTCAATAAAACTAAAGGTTATTTCTGTATTTTCTTGGTCTATGCAGTGTCCCAAGACAAAGAGAACAAAGCCAAGTGAAGCAAATTGACAGAATATAAATCTTATCATCTTACCAGCTGAAGCAAATTAGAGTCGTTATCCACAACTTTTCTCCCAGTTAGTAGCTCTAAAAGAACAATGCCATAGTTGTACACATCGGACTTCTCGTTAAGCCTCAATGTCCTTGCATATTCAGGGTCAATGTAACCAATGGTACCCATAACATAGGTAGAGGTGTGAGTTTTTGCAGAGGGGATGCACTTGGCAATGCCAAAGTCTGACAAATGTGCTTCAAAATTGTCATCTAACAGAATGTTTGAAGTTTTTACATCTCTGTGAATAATACGTGGGTTACAGTCGTGATGGAGATATGCCAGACCTTGTGCAGCTCCCAAAGCAATCCTTAGACGTGTGTTCCAGTCTATCTTAATCTTCTTTGAAGATCCTACATACAAAGAAACATTGTTTAGATTCTCCAATTCATCGATTAGAAAACACCAATCATATGTGAAAGGTTGGTAGAATCTCATGCTAGGCCTATATGTATCTTGTACAAGTAAAATTCTTGATAGCTTTTCCATCCATTTCACTTACCATGTAATATGTCCCACAAAATTCCATTTACCATGTGGAGAAAGAGAGTACCCATGCAAACTGACAAGATTTCGATGTTTGATGCTTCCAACAGTCTATAACTCTGTCTCAAATTCCCACAAGCTTTGTGGGTAGTGCGTGTATAGTCTTTTAATAGCAATTGGCTTACAGTTCTTAAGAACACATTTATAAACTGTGCTAGTAGCACCATAACCAATTACATATTTCTCATTCAAATTTTCTGTAATGCACATTATGTCATCATACATGTGAAGGGACATATCCATGTGCAATATTACTAGCCTTGGAGAACCTGATTAGGACATCAATGCATTTTTTAATGAAGTGCATAGATATTGATTTGAGATAATACTTTATTTCTATGATATAATCTAGACAAATGAGAAATGTGGCATAATAATACCTTGATCCATTTTGCTTGCTGACCCTTTGGTGAATGGCTTAGGTTGATTTGAACGGTAGAGAGCTATTATAATCATAGACACTAATAAAACTGAACCCAGAGAGATGCAAACAATAGCTGGTGTTGAGATAGAAGCTGTTCATTTTCAAAATCAATATGATACATTTATAAATATAATTTCCCAGGAAATTTGATCGTAAAATAGAACTAATCTATGTAATTTGACTTGTAAAATTTAATTTTGTTTTCACCTTTTGATTGCCTAGCATATATCCCACAAAGTGATCCAATCCAATCACCACAGAGACCTGGATTTCCTAAAAATCTGAGGTAATAATCAATCCTATCAGATCAAATGCACAAACCCACTAATATCTAGAACAAATACTGAATTTGATCCAGAGATAAAATGTTTCGAATATATCTATACCTTTCTAGGGTAAATCTTGTAAAGTTCTTTATGGCCGGAATATTCCCAGACAAATTGTTGTAAGAGAGATTTCTGTGAAACAAATGAACCATTTCCAGTCAATTAGTAGAAGTTGAAATATGAAGATTACTTCCTTGGAACTTCAAAATGAAATGAACTTCAAATAGGAGTGATTTAGACTAATTCTTACAGTGTAGTAAGGTTGAAGCAGTTGGTCAACTGATATGGCACCTCCCCTGATAAACTGTTGTTATTCAGAATCCTGTATATCATCCATCTCCATAATTATTTTCAGAATAATCGAGTTATTTTCATAATAATTGTGAACCTATTAAATAAATTGTATCTTAGGTCATTTGAAGAAACTTACAGCGAGGCCAAATTTTGTAGTTGTCCAAGTTCTTGAGGAATAGTACCCGATAATCGGTTAGCAGAAAGGTCTTTTCATTGAAAAGATGTCACACTATGCTACTTTTGTTGAAGTGACCATGGGTACACTAAATAGAGATGTGGAAGGAATGAGAATTCTTTGCAAACAACACAAACCATGCAAGTACTTACATATCCCCAATGCTTCTTAGATTTCCAAATTCTGCTGGGAGAAAACCACTCAGTTTATTGCCACTCAAGTTCCTTGAATTCACAATCCAATAGAGACCATGATGGGTTAATAGTTATCTCACCCACAAAAACTTAATTTTTTCTCAAAAGAATTCTACAGATGGCTTACAATTTTAAAAGATGTTCCAAATCCCCAATAGATCCCGGAATGGGTCCAGAAATATCATTTTTAAAGAGGTCCCTAAATATTTACATCAAATCACAGATCAATTAAAATGTACATTTTACCGTTAGAGCAAATTATGTTTCTAGATGAAATTATAACAGGAGCCTTGGAAGCTTAATCAAGACATTAAAATAGCAAGAACTCATAGTGTATCTAGATTTATAATATATCCCAACTCTATGGGAATTTCTCCCTTGATTTTGTTGGAGGACAAATTTCTGTAAAGCCCACAACAAAATCCGTTAATCACTCTGAACATGCTGCATACAATTCAATAATTCATTATGTTAAATAGTTTAATTGTATTATCTGTGACCTACAAACACTTACAAATAAGTTACACTGTCAAGTTTACGCAATTCCAGAGGGATAGTTCCATTCAAACGGTTACCATGCACATTGCTGGACAAAGAAAGGACAAGAAGAAGACATGACCTCAATATTGTTAGAAAAATGCCAAGATTACTTTCCATATATTTTCCACTAGGCCTGAATATTATATCACTTACAAGTAATTAAGAGAAACGCAGGAACTAATGTTCTCTGGGATTGGACCTTCAAGGTGATTTCTGGCAAGATTTCTGTCCAAACAAAATACAATCTAGTGTTGTTAAAATACTTGCAGAAAGATTCCACAATAGATCTATGATTAATGTTGTAGTATATTACTAGGTTTGAATATGTTTCTACCATTTTTGTCTTTACTTTCTTGAAAACTGTATAGACAGAAAATTACAATTCAAACAGCTGTTCCAACTTCCCCAGCTCAGGTGGAATCTGCCCTGTAAGCTGATTGTCATTCAGCTGCCTGCATATCCATATTGGGATTTTTCTTATAATTCACATCCAATTTCTATTTCTTGCATATACTATACATAACTACGGGATGTTGTTTAAAGCTCTTACAGGTAGCTCAGCTTTGTCATATTCCCTAATTCCGGTGGAATAGATCCAGTGAGATTATTACTGTGCAAATATCTGAGAAGTACAAAGCAAATAACAAAAGAATCAGCTTCTTGAAAATTGAAAATGAAAGGAAGTTGTGGTCAACATATAATGACCAAAGGTTAGAATTCAAGCAATTAAGCGTGCAAGTAACTTACAGCTTTCTAGTGTAAGTCAAATTGCCTAGGATGGGAGGAATTGTTCCAGTAAGATGATTATCACTCAAATCCCTGCAATAAATATTACTAATGTATCAATGCACTAAAGCATAAACCATAATTGTGTAATCAAATCTTCGCTTGGGATCACAGAGCATTGATCATGTAGGAAGGAATATGAATTGATTGTGCACAAGAAATATACTAACAAAATCCCAAAACATTACGGGTTTTAACTTTTTATTGAGCTGGGATTGCAAGCATATTTGAAGGACTGAGGTTACTTTTAATCAGATTAGAAGACATTTTAGTATGAGTTAAAATCCAGCAAACACTTTACTTACAGAACAGCCAGAGCCTGCATGAGACCAATTACTTCTGGAATCCTTCCTCTCAACTTATTACCTTGCAGTGACCTATGAAGAAACCACTTCAAAATTAGTCTATGACCACTAAAGCAAACACTTTAATGTCATTTGTTGAATAGTACATACCATGCAACTAATTATGTTACTTACACAACCCACATGATGTCATATCCTTATCTATTCAATAAAAACATTCTGATACCTATTCTCTTTCATTAAAATAATATACAGCAAAGGGGCAATATGGATTAGTGATGGCATATGACACTAGAAAACCTATTTTAAGCTCTGGAATTTTTTATACTTACAGGGTGGCCACTTGTAAGTTCCAAAGGCATCACGAAGGTGAACCTGATGCCCACTTAAAAGGGAGATGATTCTCTGCAGAGATGAAAATCGATAACAGTTGAACAAATGGAAAAAGGTTGGCAAAAACAAGATAAAGAACAACATATTGAATTAATTCATATAACTATACTTTTCGATATACATGAATAATCATAGAGTACTATTTAGTCGTCCTCATTCCTCAAACATTTAATTGGAAAAGGAAAGATTTCAGTTATTTAACCTCAGCAATACTTTAAAATAGAGAGAATCTTTAGCTTTAGTTAGTTTAGAATTACGTTGGCTTGAGTGCCCAACACTTGGATCAAGTTTTGGATCATTTTCCATTCAGTTTTTCAGTTATTAGGTCATGTTTTGCTTGCTGGTTTTTCACATTTATTAACAGAAGTAATCAGGGCAGCAAGCTTGTATTTCAATTTAAGTGTTACTGATTGTTTTTAAATTTTAATTGTTAGTTGACCCCTAAAGTCACAAAAGGATTCTCTGCTATGGTTTGCAAGTACTAACCCAAAGTGCAGAGAAATAGTGCAAGGTGACAATGCACTATTTCTAGTTACCTTAGAACCTCACAGTTTCAAGTGTTAACACAATCCAATAGCCTCAATTAGCACATCAACAGGCTTCCAGGATCCAAAAAAGATATTTCCTCCCAAGGACTATACACCTTGTCCAACCGCACCTGAACTGAACCCTATTCATCCCCTTCCTGAAATTAGACAATGTAAACCAACCCCCATAGTCAAACCCTTTCTCTCCCCAATTAGGATCAAGGAGCTGAAGAGCATCCTTACATCTTGCCCAAACATGCTTTTCAAAACCATTGACAACCACTCCCGTACCACCACCCCAATCATTATGGATTACACAACATTATCCACAATCATAACTAAAACAAAACAAAGTCATTCCCGTCACAAAATTAAAATCTCTATTGAATCTCATGCCTCTCAAAATGCAGTTTCTGAATTCAGAGAGTGACAGCAAATTCAAATGCTTGTAAGGTAAGGAATGCCACAACAAACTAAGATGGAATACATGTCTCCAATTCTGTAGAAAACTAATTCTATTTAAATATCGTAAGATATACTTCACTTATAAGACATCTGAAATTTTAGTACAAACAAAAAATTCCACGGCTAATAACATTTATGCATGAAGCCCAACTAGCTCATGAGAGCAAGAAATACAAAACACATCACTAACTTTGAAAAAGTGCCTCTATCCATTCATGTGCATGTCCATATAAATGTATAATAGATAAAGTTATAAACATATAAGAACCTGAGTGCGGAGTTTGAATTCTGCAGCAAGCTCTTCTAATGGGACACACTTGTGCTTCTGCATGGTCCACAAAAAAAATTGTTAGATGGGATCCCAGGATAAGAAGAAAAAAATCTAGAATTCAAATCTCTTCTATACTCTAACCAACCATTGTCACAACAAAAATCCAATGTTCTAATCAATATCTCCATTCAATTGCAGGACTATGCATTGCTGGGCTAGATTAGCAAAGCTGCAAGGTTTTCCTTTGTAAGACAAGCTATGTCAAAAATATCAGGTTTCAATTATACTTCTCCCTCAAGAGAACTTTGCAAATGTATTGTGACTCAATTATGATCCATTAGGTCATAGTTGAGAAGTCTAGATCATATGTTCAATCCTCAAATTTTGTGGGGAGCATGAATGAACTGCCATTCTTTAAAATTGAAATGACCATTCCTAATTCCAAATGAACCAAATCAATTTTCATTTCATATTCCAGCCAGGAATATGGATCTGAAACTCGTAATATTTCCAATTCAACGTTTAGAATGATAAAATAATAATATAGCCTATCACGGTTTACATATGCCACAACAAACAATATACACGAGTTCAATCATGTAAAAAAACAGGATTTGCATTCAGTCACATAAAGTTTAAAGCATGTTAAAACAAAAATGAACTAAACATTTAGTTCACAACCAAAATTAAACACTGCTTTTTATCATTCAAAATTCAGTAAGTTAAAAATATATTTTAGTTACATTGTCATTGACTGTTAGATTAGTGCCATGAGATGGTAAAGTACACACGTTCGTAAAACATTTCTCACATTAAAAAAAACTTGTTGAAGCAATGATCTTGTGAACTAAAAGACATTAATAGCAGGGAAAACAGTTTAAATGCAATCCCTATGAACACAAAGCTGGCTACAATCTACTAAGAAAATGATACATCGTCCTCTGTAATTATATTCACTTATAATAAAAATTACCTGCCAATCAAATTTGAAAACCTAAAGTAGAATATAATAGCATAAAGGGTATTGAACATGTTGGAAAATGTTAACAAAAGACATTAATCAGCAAATGAACATACATGCCCATATAGATAGAAATAAATAGCATTATGTAGAGAAAGCTGCTGGTTTGTTTGACTGGATAGCAGTATAAGACTTCAGATAAAACTTCAGATCATAAAACAACTTCCATCTCCAATACTATAGGTCACCAAAAGAACTAAATTCAATGTCCAATTATATTGTAGATAACAAACCATCTTCAAGGCCAAGGATACCAGATTTGCCTTTATGCACCAGATCCTTGGATTCACATATCTGTCTCCAACCTGCCCCACTTTTAAAGGGTTTTCCAGTAGATCCATCTACTGAAGGAGGTACTTCCTACAGCAAGAGACAACTCCTGCAGATTAGGAAGTGCTTCCTGCTTCAGAAAACACCTCCAACTGGGGTGACATGACAGCAAAAGAAGAAACAACAATGACATTTATAAAAAAAGGGCATTTGAATGTGACATGAGTGGCCCACAAAGCCTCCCCACATCTGGGGCCTTTTTTGCCACAAGTGGCCCCTAAGCAATGTTGCAAATATCTCCAATTTCTCCTGGTATTTCTGATTTCTCCCATGTATTTCAGGTTGTCGATTTGTCTAATATTTTCAAAAATCTTGAGGTCTAAGTTTTTTCTTTCCATATTTTCAGATAATTTTCCAATATGTTCCCCAATATTTCTGTTAAGTTTCTTTCTGCACCCTTAGCGATATATTCCATGAAATGATATTTGAAACAATGGCCCTAAGACAACTAAAAACAAATGCTAAACCCTATGGTGGCCCATCCTTTGCAATTGGAGATTGCAGTAGCAAGTTTTGCAAGCACATGGCAGCTAGAAGAGGGTATCTTGTATGATAGATGGGTAAGGGGCTGTTTTTGCAGCTTGGAAAGCATGAGAGAATATGAACTTATCAATTGTTTGCTTGGGCACAAGAAAATCAGAATTTTTTTCTTGTCTTCTCCAAGGAACCAAATGGCTCCATTTTCCTCAGTTGGGTAGCAGAAAAGTGAGGAGCAAATATGGAGAGAGAGGTGGTGCTACAGAAAAAGCAACAAATCACATCCCATTAACACAACAATATAGAAATATGTGGAGAAACTTGGCACTAGGTGAAACTCTGGTGGGAGCTACAGATGAATAATTTATATGTTTTAAGAACGATTAGAATGGCTCAATGAGTGAAAGCCCATTTGCTTGATAAACAAGGGAATGGACTTGTGAAGCACAGAAGTATATCACCCAATGTGAGGACAAGACTTCAAAGACAGTAAGATAAGGCTGTAGCAGCTTCAGTTTATTGGCTTCAAATAGGTGATATCCCAACCAAAGACTTATTGAAATGTTCACCTATAAAGAAGGCCCTTGAGAAGATCTCTGCACTCAATATGCCTAAGGGGAGAATAAGGCAGCAGATTGAGATTGAAAAGGCATTAATATCCCATTCTAAAATGGTATTCCAAACTTAAGGCATCAACGAAAATCGTAAGAAGGCTATGCAAACCTATGCTGACCATCCCACAAGTGATAAAAGCTAACTCACAGACAACATTTAGCCACCAGTAATTGATGCCAGCTGGACGAGCTGTCAGTGCCACCAGTTAATTTTGTTCTTTCTTCTTTCTTCACGCGTGATTCAGTTAATTTTGAAACTGATTTTGAACTTCTTCACAAATAACCACGGGTTTTGCTATTTTAATTTTGAAACTGATTTGAACTTCTTCACAAGTAACTACAGACTCAGGCTCATAAGATTCTAACACCATGTTCAGCTTGCAAACAAGACAAACAACTGATTTAACAGTTACAATAAAGTCAATAGATAAAATGAGATTGATACGCTCTTATATCATCAACGAGGTAGTTCTTCTCCCATCACACCATTACATCTTTAATGTCTTTTTAAATAAGAACATTACTCAAAACTTATACTCTAAAACATATTCATGTAAACACTTCAAACTATGTTTTCTAATCTTCTTAAAACACCAAAATGACTCTAAATGGTCCCATTCTTTCCTGAACAAGCCTTCGGCTTGTTGTTATGGACCTTGATAAAACAAGAAATTCAAAATTTTTCTTAAATACACAGAAGTTTTGTCCAATCCTCCTCTCTGGTCTTCTCTACACAGTCACACATATGGAAATTACAACAACTTTATTGTCTCTATCTTTATGCATAGCTGTCTCAAATTTGGCCATATTATTTTATTTCCACAACACTCAACCTCACAATCAAATTGCTACTTAGAAAATGACTGAATTCACGCATAAGACATTCATTCCAACAGTAGCTGCACCGCACTTGCAATGTAGTGCAAAAATTTAAGAAATAATCAGAGAGCTCACTGCAAGCGTCCTAGTCAAAATTTGATGCATATGGGTCCCTTTTCAGTGCAATTGGGCCCCTGTGTGTGTTGTTGAGGGTGTCCTTGGAAGACTGGCCTGTAGCTTATTGTGCCTCTTGTACAATGATTACTTCATTTCTCTACTTCCCTTCAATATTCTACCAACTACATTAATTAATTAAGCGATGTTCCATTATCATCATTAGGAAGCCGCCCATAGCCGAGTTTTGATATTCTTAGGACCACTTTGATGAAATTTTTGAAGACAATAAAGCAGGCAGAGGGAGTTCTTCTCATTTGGGGAATGCCCAGAGTCTGTCCTGTTTTTCAGATATGGGTTCATATAATTTAGTCCTGAGTTTGATGTTTTCGCTCTGTTTAAGCCAATTTTGGAGGGAGTCTGCTTGTGTTTTGGAGGAAAATGGAGGTGGTCTTGTGGTGAGTCTGAAACACAGAGGGTTTAGGAGCATGACGGCCATGAATGCCTTTCAATTGCTCAGGGTTTCAAGCAACCGAAGCTCAACTAGGTTTCATTCTCTGGGAAGAAGCAGACATGGCCACAAGCAGCATTCACTAGATATCTCATTGCCTCTGAGTGCAGGGAGTGACTACATAATGCCAGTAATGTAGACTTAAGAGAAGAATGAGAGGTTTGTTGCCTCAAAGTTCAAACAGCCATATCTTTATATGAGCTTCAAACTAGTGCCCTCAAATATGCAGCTAATGAGTAGTAGTATTTTGCCCCAATCAACCATCAACCATTTTCTTCGATGCGAACACCATAATGAACTGCAGCGCCCACCTATAAATGATAAGATCCCATTTATATTTATTACATTAGCCATATCAAAGGGAAAGCGGCCATGCCAGGATGAACCCTCTGCAACTAAGGTAGCATCTGGTGCCTGAAATGGTTGGCTCTTTGTCTTCATGACAATGGTTAATACATTGTGTTACGAGAAACTAGAAAAGGAATGGGAAATGAAAACATAACAAGAAACGGGGGTAAAGGGATTTGGGGATAAGAAACATGAACCCCCCTTGCCAGCATATATTTTGCATATGAAATTGATTAGTAATATACTGATGCAGTGTCAAGATGGGAATGGAAAAGAAAACCAAGTAGGGAACAAAACAAGAAATGGGTCTCCTAGCCAAGCTTCCGTTAGCACATTTACGATAGATACAATTGCTCTAGAACACCTCCAGAGCCCTAATTTTGGACATTATGGTAATGACTGTTTAATGGCTTTGGGCCGATTTCTTATAATGTGAGTAGCTGCTGGGTATGTGGCATAGAGCCTAGAAGGGTTTATCATATTGCCCCAGATTTTGGCTGGTGTGGACTACTATTTCATTAATAAAATTTACAACATACAAACATATTTTAAAATAATAGCTGCACATTTTTTCCTCTGAGAACCTTACTTGACAAGTAACGCAGAGAGTGTGACATAATTGGGTTTTTCCTGTACGAAATTCCCCATAGATCTCTATGATTGATCCAGTCTCAACCCCTCCTATTAAGAAAAGAGCAAACTCTCAGAATCATGGAATGTGCCTAAAAAACAATTATCAATGCCCACAAAGAATTCCACCAATCCCATCATTAATAACAATGCAACTCAACTGTATCCTTGTAACCAAAGAACTCTCAAGCAAGTTCTGTAGAAATTACTTTACCTTCTAGTATCTTGTCAAGTTCTCTAGAGCCATAACTTATCTGTATAATCTCAAGGCGTTGAGCATGCAGTTGGCTGGCACTAGTGAAACCCATGGGAACCAATTTTGAGGCTGCTAGAGGAAATAATCATATGAATACAAGCCACCCACTGAATTTTTCATGTTTTCAAAAATAAAACTATAAAAAAAGTGGGCTAAGGGATAAAGTTGACATGCCTGCTTCAATAATTTTATCAACCTTGGCATCACTAAGGCCCTTGATCTGCACAAGCTCTTTCTTGGGAGAATATGCAACGGCTTCTACCGCTACCGTGCAGTGCCTGACATCCTTGAGTTTTTTAATATCAACAACAGATATCCCACAAGCCTGATACAACAAAAGCATCTAGAGATCAAATTAATTTCAAAGAAATTGCATTGCATTGTTCTTGGCTTTGAAAGAAATTTGAAACTTATTACCTGAAGTTGTTTAATGGGGTAGGGTCCATGCTGCAGCTCCTCTGCATTTTCTTCTTCCTGCGGAATCTGCTGTTGCTTGCGTTGCTGTTGTTCCATCGGAATATTACTGAGAAAGCAAGTTAAGAGAGAAACCCAATAAGAAAAAGGTTGTCTCGTGATTCTGATTTGGCCCTTCGATCGGTTTCAGGTTGTTTGATGGGTCGATGGATGATCCTGGTGTTGCTCTGTAGAGGGGCCAAAGAAGAGGCTGCAAAGTGACTCTGGTTTTGAATTTGGTGTGGGCGCCAAAGTTATTTATATTAAATCCATTTTTAATCATTTAGTCTATTTAAAATAAAAGCGAGGGACAGGTTTCTCCCCGAATATTCCGTTGGATGTTCCTAATGTTATGAGAAATCCGATGGCTAAATAAGTTTAGCTAGAGAAGTGCTTCTTTCTTTTACCAAAATTTTTACAATGAAATTTTTTTCTTATTTTTAATTTTGTTCTCGGGGTTTGGTAGGTTTATTTTTTATTTTAATTTTAGATTTATTAATCAAATTATTTAAAATATAACTTTTTTACATTTTAAAACTTTAATTATGAACATTTTTAAGGTACTAAAACACTATGTTTAAAATTTGGAGTGAAGGTGGATAGAGTGTCTAACACATGGATAGATTTAAAACCATTACACACTGAAAACTCCATAAATTTAAACACAGTTTTTGATTTTTTTGGTATATTAAGAAATTTGTCTCATCTACACACTTTATAGATGCAGTGTAAAAAAATAACAATTAAGCATTACTATTATTATTTTATTTTTGTTTTTATAAACTATTATAAAATTTATTGAAATATAATTTTTTCTTTATATCTAAAAATAATAGGATAAAAAATTTAAATTAAATAGATTTAGTTTTTTTTATGATAATTGTTAATCTCCACTAAGATCACTTTGCTCTATTGGACTTAAGCGTCGGATATGCGATGCTTACTAACGCGTCGTCGCTTAACCGACGGTTATGAGAATAGCTGTCGCTTCACCGACGCTTGTGGCCACATTTACAAAAAAAATTGTATCCTTGTGATTTTTGGTAAGTTTAAAAAGAGAAATCCACGTGCCGTCGGATTTTTCCGTTGGATTTTGGATCGAAATGTAGTAGTGCCACCAAGAAATGATCCTGCATTACTCCATCCTTGTCCACTATGCCAAAGGAAGCTGGTGATGGTGGTGGTGGTGGTGATGGAGGAAGAAGAGGGGGGTGGGTTTTGTGATGTTTAGGGAAGAGAGGTCATACGTTGGAGCCGGGATTGAACCGAAGAGGAAATCGAGCCAATAATGATCTGTACCTAGTCATAATCACTTGCCCAGTGTTTTCCCAAGTAGAAGCATGCGATGGCAAGCAGCAGAAGACCCGCTACCTTCAATGTGAGGGGACTCTTAAGGATATCCTCCATTTTTTCTTCCTCCCTCTAGATCTAGCTTCTACGAATTTGCCTTTGCTCATTGGCTTACCATGTCCAAAAATGGGTGAAACAATTGATTTGAGAGGAAAAAATAATTGGGAATTTTTTTTATTGCCAGAGTGACAACTATAAATGACCAAATAAATGACCAATTGTTATGTGGTCATTTTTAGTCTGGATATCCCGTGACCAAATTTGGTCATTTATCTTGGTCATTTTTATTTGGTTTTTATCCCATGACCAAAAGTGGTCATTTATCTTGGTCTTTTTTAGTTATCTCACTTAAATTTATCAATTTTGATCATTTATCCCTTCAAAATAACTGTGGTGACCAAAAGTTTTGGTCTCCTGGTCACTAATCTCTCATTTTCTACTAGTGATATACTGTCTAGAAGTCAAGAATTATTGTGTAATCCCTCTAATGGCTGGGTGGTGACTGCATAAGCCATCTAGGACTGGCCGTGGATTGTGATGACATCCCCAAGCTAGTCGTAGACTGTGGTGGCCCTCCCAAGATGGGCCATGTACTAGTGTGACCTTTCATTCCAATTCAATTCATGTTTCCCCATTCTTTTATTGTTTTGAGAGTCATTTATCTATTTAGGAACACATAGGGGGTTGGGGAAGAGAGTCGTTTTTCATTTTTATACCTCTCAAATAATTGGCAAAACCCATTAAAACATGACGAAAATGATCAAATGATAAAGCAAAAAGGACCATAGGGGAATTGTATTCTTAGTCCACTTCTCCCATCCATAGTGTTTGCTAATTATCCCAATTGTCCATTAGAGTTTTTCAATCTAGAACACATTATTAATGTGTTGTATATTGATCCTAGTCATAAGAATGAAAAAAATAGCACTAAGACAAACAATTTTTATTATTATAATAAATGCAACTAACCACTTAATCCTCTTGGCCAATTCGCTAGGATTTTATTGGAGACATTGAGAAAAGTCAATGGGGCCTAAGTGGAAAATATCAACAAAGTAATAACTTGTGTACTAAGGTTCCATTCTTGTTAAGGTATACCCCACTAAACTATCATGTAGTACAAAAGTCATCCATAAGTGTGAACCACATCCAATGAGCTAGAGCACCCCAATAGAAAATACTCCAAAGTCCAAATACCATCATTAACATGCAATAAGCCTAGTGCTTCATAAAAATGATAATCCATGTCATCAATATGCCAAATCAAACCAAAAATTCTAGGGATATCCATGAGAATATGATCAATGTGTTAGAATAATCAACCCATAGTTTACTACCTTAGACATTAATTTAATTATTTTTGTCTTACTTGCCTAGTTCATGTGTCCCACCTTATGCAAGTTGTCAATTA